>MU204420.1:7334399-7395571 GCA_017309775.1 Paedocypris sp. Pulau Singkep
CTCTCTCTCTCTCTCTCTCACACACACACACAAATACACAGTGTCTGTCACTCACGCTCACACTTTCACACACAGTCTTTCTGTCACACACGCACAGTCTCTCTCTCTCTCTCACACACACACACACACACACACACACACACACACACACACACACACACACACACACACACACTCTCTCTCTCTCTCTCTCTCTCTTTCTCACTCTCTCAAGATATATTGATTTCTGTCTTAAGTTGATTTCTACTCAAATTGAAGTATTTTTTTTTCGGAAAACTGTAGAATCTTTCAGTCATTTTCTCTTTGACATCAGCAATTTACTCTTTGACAAACGAGTGTTTTGTTTTCTTTTTTCCGCGCTTCAGATTATGCAGAAATGTGCGGCGAGGTTTGATTCACTTTGAAAACATGCATTCAAATCACAGAAGCAAGTGAGTTAAAAAAAAAAAAAACAAAAAAAAAACCAAACCGAATCGCTCCACGTGCAGCTTTGGTGAGTCTCGTCAGCCGCGCGCAGTGCGTGATTCGCCGGCTCCACAGGTGTCGGTGTAACCGCGTGTTTACCGGGTGATTAGCACTAACCCTTCACGCTGCTCGTGATGGCATCGGTGGGTGACGATGCGCCATAATCCATCTTCCCGCCATCAGCGTCACGGTCCATTTCCGCTGCACAACTGCCCGCGGATGTTTAGCTGATGAAAGCGGCAGATAGAGCGCGTGTGGGCGGGAAGAGCGGCGTCAAGTGCGGCCTGTCAGTGGTGATGATGCAGGGTAAGTGTTGACATGGCGCTTACTCCTCACAAACGAACGGATTACAACTCAAAAGCTCCGTTAAATTGCTGATTGAACGGCTTTCGGACTCGCCGCGTCTTGCTGAAACGAAGACGCTGGTTAAGCGGCGCAAAGTTTGGCAGGCGACTGGTGATTCACAGTCAATATTAATAACACTCCAACGGATTGTATATATCGTGGTCAATAATAATAATATTAATAGCATTATAATTACAGAAATATGTTTGCAAATTTCACTGGTCTTGTTGTGTATACACTGTACGTTTTCAAAACACTGGCACATTCCAAGCGTTCTAGAAACTGTAAAATCCAAAAACAGTATTTGGAAATCTAATTACTTTTTAATTATATTTGTGGAGGAGATTAATCTGAAACCCTTAAGACAAATACTGTAGTTGTCTAAATAGCAGCAGTTTCATTGTGGTTTTGTTGCCTTGTTTTGGTCTTATACTTTTATTTTGAATACACTGCGGTAAAATTAAAAAGCATGTGTAATCATGCTTTGGTAAATCTTTACAGTTCACGTACATTTTAAAAATCTAATTACGTAATTTTTTTAAATCTCAACTGAGTTTACTACAAGATTGTTAATACAGAAAATATGTCATGGGCTGATTAAATCAGCTGTGGAATTGAATTAATAGATTTCGACTTTTCTTAGATGTTCATCATAATTATGAATTACGATAACATATTTGATTTGTTTACACAACTGTACTTTGCTAGAATTATAATGGTTAGTGTAGTTGATTTTTGCACTTAATATATGTACACCACAAATTCAGTTTATTCGTCAGTCCATCCATCAATTTTAGTGTATATACGTTTTTTTAACTACAGTAAATGCACATAAAAAAATCTGTTTTTTTTATATAATGCGTGCCATTTTCCATCTCTAAACAAAAAGCATGTCCGACGTCTAATAATTATTTAGATGTTCCGCATACTTGCGGTAAGAGTCTCAAACGCCTCCTTTTAAACGTTTCAATCCAAACTGACCAAAATTGAGGGAGGAATAATGCCTGTCAGTTGCAGCGGTCTGACTCAAATCAGCCCGGAAAGGCTTTCACAACCATACAGCGTTCCTTTCTACAACCTAAACTAAGTCCGTTCCATCTGAAAGTGGAACTTATCCGACTATAACCGAAGCCTTACAGCCAGCAGGCATGTGACCACATTAAATTCACCCTGAAATGGGCCACGCTTCCTCTCCGCGATATCATTATGCCTCTCAATGAGACACTTGAAAGCCCCGGCCATTCAGGAGAAGCTGGAGAGCAGAACTTTGGAGCAGTTTGGCCTGATTGGGCTTTTTCCAAATGAGGCCATGGTCTATATCAGGCCGCTTGACGACATAACAAGCCTGTTAATATTGAAAGGAAATGCTGGGGGTCAGGGGGCGCGCAGTTGTTTGACCTTCAGGGTTCAGAGGGCAAAGAAGCACAGGGTGGCACATGGCAGAGGTAGAGAACTAATGATTTAGATATCTGTTACACACTCCGCAGAAAGCCAATCTTCTCTTATTAGTCGTCTGTCCTCCAAATAATAAACCAACGATCTGGAGAGCAGGTTGGTTTGAGAGCATGTTTGACTAAAGTCGAGATGCTTGACAGGACTTCGAGAAGGTCGACACGTACCTGTGTTCAGATGATGGTTTATTATTTTTTAGGGGCTCATTAGTGGGCAGACGGTCATTATTACTAAATGTTGTTCTTTACGTAGACACCTAAAAGTGGCTACCGTGTTTTTCGGATTTTAAGGCGCAGTTATTTTAATTTTCTTGTAGGTGCGCCTTATAGTCTGAGAAATACAGTAGGACATAACCAGGAGTTGTTTTAAATGGATGTTAATAAAATGTACCTGAATTAAAGTATTGAGTACCTGAGTTAAAGTATGGATACCTCACTTTAACATTGACTTACAAGTATCAACTTTACAAGAACTTAAGTGTTGTACTCATAGTGAATTTATGCTCAAAAACACCATAAATGTGAAATAACTAAAATATAAGATTTTATTTCCTAATAGAGAAATTTAATTCATCACCTCAATGTTTCAAAATGTTAGTACAAACTAGACAAAAAGAAAAAAAAGTCAGTCACCAGTCAAACTCAAATGAACAAAAAAGTGATTAACGTGAATTAACTCATAAATAGCATCCAGTACCTTCAGCATCCTGCAGATGGCGATATCACTTCTTCCGAGTAATAATTTCCGAGAAATTAATTGCTGTAAAAAAAATCTCAACTTGTTGCACAAAATCACAATGTCACGAGTAAACAATAGTGTCCATTCAACTTGTAGTGGAGTAAAGAGTAGTTTTAATACCCTATTTTAGTATTTTTGATACCCTCAGTACAAATACAAAGTAGTTATAGTCATATTTGATCTATTTCAGATTTTGCCCATGTGACTAGGAGACGCAAAAGTGATCTTGTAAATTTTTGTCTAATTTAACAATTTTTGTTGTAATTTTTGTCAAAACGGCTCAGGGAACAGAATATGCCTATGATATAGATCAATAGAATCCACGGGAGCTTTTAATCAGGCCCTACGTGATTAAACTTCTGAATCATCGGGAGATGTTTTATTAGAATAACTGTAAGATCTACTAAGGACCAGTTTTTATTCACTTGCAGGTCAAAGCGTTGTTATTTGGGGACGCAGTCTCTACTCTTAAGTTACAGCCCAAGTGTTTCCTTATGGTCATTGGGGTTGCTTACACAGAAAATGGCTGGTTTCATATGTAGGCTAAAAGACCAGATGTTTGCATTTGCAAGCCTCAACCTTAAATTTGTTGCATCTGGCGCGGGGCTTCTCTGTTTATGCCCGACTGAAAGGTTGCGATTATAGATGTTTATTCACGTCACAAGGATTTGATCATACTACAGTGTGAAACGCTTCACCGCCGTGCTTGTGAATGGGGGTCACGCGGAGTTTAAAGACCTGATGGAAGAAGCTCATTGGCTAATGGAAGCACATATACGCCCATTCATAAAGATCATCCACCAAATCTTGTACGTGTTTTTCTTGCAGGTGGACCATTCCTCTTGTGTGCATGTGTGTGTAAATAGTGTAAAGATATACTTGCAGTTTATCTATCTATCTATCTATCTATCTATCTATCTATCTATCTATCTATCTATCTATCTATCTATCTATCTATCTATCTATCTATCTATCTATCTATCTATCTATCCATCTATCCATCCATCCATCCATCCACCCACCCATCCATCCATCCATCCATCCATCCATCTATCTATCGATATAGGGTATGATAGGTTATGAGAAATGTTGTGAATGCCAAATGCCATCATTATGATACCAAAAAACAAAGTGTATTTTTTTTTAAATAACTATATTAATTATAAAATCAAGACACAACTTTAATGTCTATGGTTGAAGTGACCGAAATGAAAATATTTTAGTTCTAAACTCAAAAGAGGAAGTTGAATCAGTTTGTCGTAGTCATTAATATTAATTATAAGTTTTGAAACGGTAACTGACCAATTAAATGTGATAAGTGGCAGAGAACAAAACAACTATTAAAATAATTTATGCAATTGAAAAGTTGAAACTGTTTTACTGAACTGTTGAAAAAAACAAAACACCCAGTTCAACTAAAAATTCGAAGTAAAAAATGCCCAACTAATCCAAATGCGATTTATACAAGTCTAAATGTTGAAAGTGCTTTTTTGCCCATGTCTGATTGTAGATCGCGTACACGCACTATTCAAAATTACATTTTTGTTTACATCCAACTACAATGCAAAAAGCAGTACTTATAACAAAATATCAGAAATCTGATTTTTCTTTGACTTCTCATTGCTTTAATTTTCCGACACTCTTTCAGAAGCTAACGTGAAGCTGCAGAGCACTGATAGTCCAGCCACACAAAGACAATTTACTCAAACATTCCAATGCAATTAAAGCATCTTCTGCATGGCACGTTTCACTCTTGTTAATAAGACCACAGGGCTTTCACTGAAATCACGGGTCCTTCTACACGTGTGACCGCGGCGTGAGATGACACTCAGCAGATCCCCGCACACCGCAATCATGAAAGCACTTGCCCTTCTGAAGGCACCGAGAACTCATTCCTAATGGACCCGGAGAACAGATTAAGTTCCGTGACAGACTTTGACCTCAAGAGGGGGCACGAACGCCCCTAAAACACACACAACTCTGTTCCAGAACAGAGGACGAGGCAAATACTGATAATTACTTCAATCAAAGCTGCTGATATTCCAGAATACGTACATCAACAAGTCACACAACAACATCATTGTCAAAAAGCAGAAGGTTGTCATAGCAACATAAACAAAAATAACATAATTTCAACACACACACACACACACACACATTGTTAATAGATTATTAATAAATATTGTTTTAAAACAAATACAATATTATTAAAAAATGCGTCTAGAAGTATTCATTAATATTCCATTGATAATTCTATAAAATATGTTACTAAACTAATATTGATTACAATTAATACTAAATCAATATTAAAACATTATGGAAATATTTAGTTGGTAAATCAAAAGTGCTAGTAATCGTGAATAAATAAATAAATACATAAGTAAAGGACCATAACAATTAACCATAGCATTTAACCATAGGTACTTTAACCAGAACTAGTTTCAACTGCTAGTAGTCCAAAGACTGGTGTATATGTGTATAGCACAAAACATAAACACAAACACAGAAAGCTAATAATAATCATTATTTTTTATTTATAAGTCACCTTTCAAGACCCTCAAGGTGGCCTTAATAGTTTTTTTACTATTATGAATAGTAATTTACTAAGTTATTGCATTTAAGTTTAATTTCATTGTGAATTATTATAGAAGAACTACTATAATAATATAATAATAAAAATATTGACTAACACAAAAAAATAGGTCGAACCTTAATTTTACATTAGGTTTTAATGTCACTATCAGGCACTAAATAATTGAATTCCATTTTGAACGACCCAACTTAGCATAACACATGCGTTTTCTCTTTTTTTAAAAGACAACCAATTTAGAACAAATCTCTGCGGTCACTCGCCTCCCACTAAATCGTCCGTCCACCATCTTCCTAAAACGCTTCTTTCTCGATGTCAGCTAACTGCTAAAACAATGTTTGCTAAACACAGGCAAACAAAGCGGTGACAGGAACAAGTCGGGCCTGACGTGGAGAAGCTTCTCGGCTCGTTCCTCTCCCGACTCGACCCTGAGATAAACACCATTAATAATGCCGGCGAGTGGGCCGCTGGTTACACTTCGCTGGGGGGTTTCTCCATCACTGCTGTGTCTGATACATGGCAGATGTTGATGACAAAATCAGCGTTTTCATGTTGAAAGTGGAACCCTGCCACACACTCCAACACTAACAAATACCTACTCAAATATGGTTTTATCCCAACGTATTTGAAACGCGTGTCATGCCGGCGAGATTGATGTGGGATCATGTGCGACGCTAAAGAACTGAGGGAAGGAATCGGGGAGAAAGTAAGCACAAAAAAAATGGGAAAGCGGTGAAGGCTGCGCTTCTACTGTAATCACGGGCTTGTCCGCCATTTTGATTGCACGTGTCGTTCGTTAGCACACAAGGGTTGAAGTCGAAAAAATAACTAGCATGCAGGGGTGTGAAGAGTACCGGACTGCCATACTTGAGTAAAAGTACAGATACTTACTGTAAAAATTACTCCATTACAAGTAACAAGTCACCAATTTCAAAAAGACTCGAGTCAAAGTAGCAAAGTATCCCATTTTAAAAGAACTTAAGTATTAAGAAGTATTTTATTTGTGCTCAATATAGGCCCAAAAAAAGAAATGTGAAAACAAACTATATTGTTTTCTAATACAGAAACAGAATTTAACCTCAATGTTTGAAAAAAGGTAGATCAAAGTAGATAAAAAGAACAAAAAGTCAGTCTCAATCACTTAAATTTGCAAGTAGATATAAATTAAAATTCTGATTAGTAAATTATATATTATATGTATTATATAAAGTTATATATTATGTAATAACGTTTGTAAGACACTCTTCCTCTTCTGAGTATTCAAGGTCTAGTTTGAGTTGCTTCTCGAGTGATTAGGATGGTTTCTCTGCATTACAATTATACAAATATGATATGCAGTGTACTTAAACTACGAATACATTCAATGAAAATCACATCACAAACTCACAGTTAAATGTGCTTTATGCAGAATGTATAATTTAAGCGACTCGTTTATTCATGTTGCACACAAAAAATTAGGTGAAAATATAGTCATGTCGCTTTTTGCCATGTTAATATTCGTAACATTATGCTTACAAATACCACTGTATAGTCAGGGAAGATCTGTGCAAATTGTAAAGAACAAAAAATCACTTTATCATTAAATTACCGCAATGTTTCACCAAATTTCACGCATTTTTAAAAGCACTTATTTGTACAACTTATACAAAGCTGACACTGCATCTCGTAAGAGACGTTCTCTTTTCGACAAAAGAAAATATTTAATTCAAATAAGGCTATGGATGATGGTCCAGCTCTTGTTTGCTTCATCACTGGCGTCAGTCGTGTCGCTAGTCCTGCTATACTTACATTTACGCCCCTAATTTGCGTTGCTTTTTAATTATTGTTGATTCGATTGTTGTGCTCAATTATGTGCAACTTTCATTCATCCTGTTTTGTTTCATTGATGTGTAGTATTGTAGTATTGTGGAACTGTACTCAGTTTTTATTCTCATCTACATGGTTTGTACAGCCCTTTGTCCAGCCAAAACTGCCAAAAAGGTCTTTATAAATAAAGTTGAGTTGAGTTCTTGTGGTTTCTAATTCACAAATAGCGTCCAGTACCTGCAACGCTAAAGATGGCGATATCGCCTCGTCCACCCATGAAATTAACCGCGGTATAATTCGATTCCGGCTTGTCGCGCACAATCAAAATGTAACTAGTAACGATAAGTGTTTGTTCAAATGTAGTGGAGTGAAAAGTACTGCTACTCAATCACAAATGCAGTGGGGTAGAGAGTAAAAGTTGCTTATATTTTTGATACTCAGTGCAAGTACGAAGAAGCCAAATACATACTTAAGTAAAGTAACGAAGTACATTTACTCAAGTACCTTACACCCCTGCTAGCATGTAAATCTTGAATTAATGAATGAGAAAGCCTTTAATTGTCCCACAGTGGGGACATTTCATGTCACAACTCCAGACAATCCCATATTAAAAATAAACAAGTAAATATGCTTGCAAGTATTAACATAAACATGATATAAATATAATCTTAAAATGATGCTAAAATACAAAGGCAGCGTGTCGTTTCCTTAAAAGAACGGTGGATTTTTCGCGTGCTCTCTATCGCCACCTGGTGGCTGTATAGCAGTCCAACACGGAGTTATAAGTCTTAATTAACAAACGATTTTTTAACAAGCGAAACACACACACACACACACACACACACACACCTACCTGCATATAACAAAGTGTGTATTTCAGAGAACATTTGAACTGCTTAATGTTGCCTTAAAACAAATAAAATATTAAAAATGCTTCTAAAAGTATTGAATAATATATAATGTTAATACAATTAACATTCCATTGATAATTCTATAAAATATATTATTAAACTAATGCTTATAAAAGTATTGATTACAATTAATACCAAATCGATATAACCTGGTGGCCGTATAGCAGTTCAACACAGAGTTATAAGTCTTATTTAACAAGCAATTTTTTTTAAATGCAAAACACACAAAACACACACACACCTGCATATAAAAAAGTGTGCATTTCAGAGAACATTTGAACTGCTTCATAAAGTATTACCGGTGTTGACCTTGGCTTGATCCTGATGAAGGATTTGGCTGGAGCCACCAAAAGACCAGGCCGGTGTTTTGGCTTTGTATTTAAGAACAACAGCGACGAATTTTCAAAAAGCAGCTGGGCTCCCAGTGGACACTGTGGTTCTAAATGGGGGGATTGTGTGTGAGCGGGGCGTGTCTCCAGGGCATGAGCCCGGAATGGTACAGTAGCATGAGCCCATTTAAAAGTAATTACCACAGCGTGTTCCAGAGAGCGTGTGCAGCCCTGCCACTCCACATGAACGCCGCGGGAACACGTTACCCAACATGACTTTTCACTGTGTTTTTGGGGGCAGCTTGGGCCCGGTTCACACTGACTGAACCCGTCACTAATTGTGGAGAAATTAGCCTTTCGGGCTTGAAATTCATGAATTGCATTCTTTTTGTAAGTTACACAAAGTGTTAGGGGCGGGCGATATCGGTGAAAACGAATGTTGTGGGTTTTTTTTCAGATTTTTAGCGACGTTGATATCATATCGTGACATTTTTGTAAGTGATACAAGATTGAGCATTGACTTGATGGTGTTTATTGTTGAATTGCACATTAAAATGAACGACACACTTCAAATCAATGTTAAACATGGTGACGTTTTCACACGAGAAGCTGCTGTTTTAAAAGATTCAATTTGTTTTTGACGTCGACGAGATCTAATTGTGACTTTAAACAAAGATTAAAAAAAAAAAAGCTTAAACGGTGGAAGCTTAAACAACCGGTGGAAGTTTGAAACAAGTTTGAATTAGCTGCACAACCTTCGCTATAGTAGGGTGTTGAAGTCGTAAATGTTATGCACTAAACTTCTTCCAGTTGTTTCCATCTTTGGCTGCAGCTATAAAGAAACCCGAAAGCTTTGACACTACTTTAAATAAAAGTTGGACAGAACATGTTGAAAATTTTAGGTTGCAAAATAAAGTTATCGTCAACATTGGTATATCACAATATTTTGTTTAAAGGTGTGACATGGGCCTACTTAAATGTGACTTTAATGAAAAAAAACCTCTGATGGAAGCTTTGATAAGGATTAAAAGTTTGAAACAACCGGAGAAAACGACATTTTCAATTATTGTCACAACCTTTGCTATAGTAGGGTGTTGAAGTTGTTAAAATGAAGAATTGTGCGCTAAACTGCTTTGAGTCAATTCCATATTTGGCTGCAGCAACAGAACAAAACCAACAGACACGGACCTTTCACTCAGAAATCAATGATCTTGTTTCTGTGTTTGATTACAAATGTCTGTCTGGGAAAGAGCCTTGACGCTACATTAAATAAAAAGTTAGACAATACATTTTGCTAAATTAAAGTTATCGTCAGCATCGGTATATCACAATTAGTTTTTTTTTAAAGATGTAACATGGGGTCGAGTTAAATATGACTTTAAATTTAAAAAACCTTTGACGGAAGCTTAAGGTTTAAAAAAATAAAACTTTGATAGAAGATGCAACATGGGGTCTAGTTAAATGTGACTTAAAATAAAAAAAAGCCTTTAGTGGAAGATGTAACATGGGGTTGATGTAAATGGGACTTTAAATTAAAAAACTTTGATGAAGCGTAAACATCCTTTGATAAGGATTACTAGTTTGAAACAACCGGAGAAAGCTCCATTTTGAATTGGTATAGTAGGGTGTTAAAGCCGTAAAATAGTTTCCATTTTTGGCTGCAGCACAAGAATAATCCGACAGACACACAACGTTTGTCCAGAAATAAATGATCGTATTAAGATGTGTCTGTGTTTGATTACAAATGTCTGTTTGGAAAAGAGAGGCACATGCTAATTGTTTAGCCTTGACGCTACATTAAATAAAAAGTTAGAAAATACGTGTATTTTATTTTAAAGTTATCGTCAGCATCGGTATATAGCAATTTGTTTTTCTAAAGAAGTAACATGAGGTCGACTTAAATGTGACTTTAAATAAAAAAAAAAAAACCCTATGATGGAAACATCCTTTGATAAAAATTAAAAGTTTAAAAAACTCCTGTGGAAACTCCTGTTTGAATTAGTGGCAGAACCTTCACTATAATAGGGTGTTGAAGCCGTTAAAATTAATAACTTTAAAAGACACACAACTTATGTCCATAAATTAAACGATCTTTGCAAATATTAAGATGTTTCTATGTTTGATTACAAACGTCTGTCTGTAAAATAGAAAGTCAGACAATACCTGTATTATAGTGTATTTTCGGTTGCAAAATGCATCGGTATATTGCTCAACCCTACAAGCGTTGTGATCTAAATGTTGGAAATGTCCATTAAATCCCCAGAATCAAGTGGGAGTCAGAAGAACAGAGATCACTACTACAAAAGTACCATTCACTGCGGTAAAACAGTGGATGCGTTTAATAGTTTGAACATATAAAAATAAACCACAACAAAGCAACACACATTTTGTACAAATAAAAACCTGAAATCGTTCAAATGACAACGAATCTGAGTGTTGATGTGAGATTTACACCGGCAACTCAAACGCGGCGAAGGATGAGCACAGTAAACCTGCTTAAGAATGTACAAACGCCATTAATAAAATAAACGCGACGGTGCGGATCTCTTCAGAATAGCTGCGTGATGTCATTATTATTTCTAGAATAATAACAATGTAACATGTGGTGATTGGGTTCAATGACGACAATGACACAAAAACAACAAAAAGGAAAAAAAAAAAACGATTTCCAGAAACGAAAAGGAAAAACTCCGAGCCGTGTCGATAATAAAAGTGTCCTAATGGGGCTCACAGACTGATAAAATATCTCAAAAGCAAACCTCTTAAGAATTATACAGGTATAAAAGGCTACAAACATTAATAAATTACATCACGGACACAGAAAACACTTCACAAGGTGCTAGTAAATCAACTCTGAAGCCCATCAGGGGCGGGTTTAGCTCTAGAAAGCTCCGTCTCCACGCTCATTCCCCCTTCACCAATCGTAACACACGTAGTTATTCCGCATGTAAGGCCTCGCGAGAATCCACGGTTGGCTTTTGATCTCCAGGCAACACCTTTTTTGACGCAACGACTGATGTTTAAACAAAATACAAAAGAAAAGTAGTGTTTGATGCGTAATGAGAGTTTTTAATATCTTTATATATTTTGTTTGTAATTAGCAAAACTAGTAAAAATGTGTAATGAAATTTGAAAGAAAGAAAGGATACAAAAAGTTGTCGTTTAAAAAGCTATGTACAGGCTACATTCTACATACTGTGACGCGATATCAATGCATATTTCGTTGTGGGGGTGCTGCCTGTTAAACCAACGGAAGAGGAACGTTTCCGCACGTGGTGAAATGTCGGGATGAGGCTTATCATTCGTGAGCGAGATTAGTGTTTCTTTCTTTCGCGGAACGGAAAAGCAGCGGCTTTAGAGCTACAACTAACAATAGCGGAAGAGCAGGAAACGCTTTCAAAAGTTGGCGCGGAAACGCAAAGTATATAAATAGACATTTTTTGCGCACACGTGACACTTAAGTACTAAGGGATTTATTATGGGATATTTGTTAACGATATGCACGTATGCGACAAAACGAATTTTTTTTTTCACAATTTTCCACGTGTCGACAAAACAAGGAAACGACGAGTAAAATAGCGTTTTGTGAGTTTTGTGCTTCGTTTGATAAGTGCCAAACTACCTATGACATATGACATTACACAAAACCCATTGACGGTAGATGTGATAGTGCTTAGCGAAGACTTTTTTTTTTTGCCCAAATTCAGGAAAATTTAAAGTAAAGATGCTCGTGTTGGCGTGAAATTTGTCATAAAACAGACAATGATAAGCCACATCCGAAATGCGGTGATGGATTTGTCTGCCACCCTTTCCTTTCCTTTTCTTTCCCGAAACCGCATGCAGCTGAACACATGCAAGGAAAAACTTCCCGTTTCTTGGAATGACTGCCATGTTCCGGATCTCGCGGTATCCCAGCAACCCCTGATAAACAAAACTGTAGTAAAACAAGACATATTCTTCTTACAAAATATTATTAGCCGATATTCTGTACATTTTTAATATCTGAAAGTTATAAAGTAAAAGGAGGCAAAAACCTATTTAAACTATTTTTTTTGTTTGTTTTTTAAAAATCGGAAAACTGGCGGGATTTCCTTTCTCGCTCGGTTTAGTTCCTACTGGTGTCCCGACTCGTGAAGGAAAGGGGGTCCGCGGGTCCAAAACGGAGAGTCTGATTGGCCCACGCTCAGCTCTACAGCAGAAGTTTGCCGTTGCGATGAATCTTTAAGATTTTCCCAAGTCTTTGTTTGGCCGTGGCCATTCCTTTCTTTAGCCGCTTGGCTGTCGGCGGAACAAAAAGAAATGGTTAGCATGTGCAACAACAGCGCTTGCTACTAAGCTCACAGCTGTGTCAATAAATAATTACTAGCTCGTTTTCCTCATTTTGAGCGAACAAACCAATCACATTTTAGGGCTGTCGTGAGGTGAAAATCCAATTGAATATTAATTAGGAATCATTCACCAACGGATTCATGCATAACATATAAACACAAAACACATATAAATAAATGTATATTATAAAACAAAGTATATAATGTGCATTATATAATAATAATAACAACATGTATATATTTACACACACACATAGTTATTCATGTAATATTTTTTTATATATTATAGTATGTAATATACAAATCCACACAAACTGAAACTTAATTCAAACTATTTTAAAACATTTGAAGTACATTTTGTTCAAAAAACCCTTTTGACGATATGCACAAACTTTATATTTACTGTGTGTATTCACACACACACACACACAATCACCTTTGGAGTCGGTGGAGTTCCCACGCTCGACTTTTGCTGGCAGGGCCGATGATGATGTGTTCTGAGATGAGGATGATGAGGAAGGCCGCCTTTGGTTGAGGAAGACTCCGGGGGCCATGGGTTGCGATCCGCCGGCGCTCTTGCTGGTTCCAGTGGTGAAGTCGTGGTCGGCCGTGTTGGTCTCGGAGTCCGGGGTGGCTTCTGGAGAACTGCTGTCGAGATGCTCCTCGATAGCCATCGGCTTCTTTTTGGTGCTTTTCTTTTTCTTCTTGATCTTCTGCTCTTCCTGTATCAATAATGATCGTTATGAGTTGCCTTGATATTCTCAGAAAGCGTCGTTTATACACTAATTCTAATCAAAAGTGTACATAATTACGTGACACTGTAAAAATGTGCCTGCAAAAAAACATTAATCTACTGGCTTCCAACAGTATACTGTAAAATTACAGTATTTGGTTAAAAAAAAACTCACATGTTTTTTACACTACCACACTAAACATGTCTCTACAGAATTAATACTTGATGTTAATATAAATATATATTTTTTGATGATAGTTGCACAAAAAATTACACAATTGCAACTAATATTGCACTAATATTCTCACATAAATGTGTTCATTTGGTAATTAATTATATATTATAAAAACATTGACTATTGATTATTTTTAATTAGTAATGAATTAGTTTTAATTATTTATAATTACATTTGGCGTGCAAAAAGCATACAGTATGTATATATGGACTTGTTTTAATTTTAAATATTTATCTAAACATTCTAACTAAATAATGACTTTGAATTGTGAAAAGCTTCCTAATCACGTTATATTTTCACATTCACTATAGCAACATATAAAATCCTTATAAATATAGAAAAAAATATATATCAAAACGATAATGAGAAAAAAAACCCTAAATACATTAAAAAAAAAATCCCCTCCTCAAATATTTGATTTGATAACTATAATGGAAACCATCTTCTGGTGTGTTTGCATTGACCTGATGAGACAGTTTAGCGGCGGCTGCTGCCAGTCCCGTCTCGATGGAGGCCACACGCGCCCCTTCCCGCGCCGGTCTCTCGTGCCGTGGTACAGTGGGCCCGACCCGAGCTGCAACAGCGCAGAATCTCACCAGATTACACTCACTCGCCAATCTGATCAGGACACGGTTTCATGCTTATTGTCCAAATATACCGTTATTACACTAATATAAGCACACGTTTTTTCCCCAATTTTAGAAGCTCAAAAACTTGGGGAGTGCTTATGTGCGCCAATTTTAAATTTACACGTAAATGTAAGCGTCCATTTTGACATATTTAGAGACAGGAGCAATCACAACACCCCACACTTAGCAGTGGCTAAGCTGCAGCAACCGGATATAAAATGTATAAATAACAAATTAACCTTAATAACAGACATAAAGAAAGCTTATTGATGCAGCGACACTTAGCAGTGGCTAAATAACACTGGAATAAAAATACATTATTATTATAAATAAATATAATTAAAAAAAAATTTTTTAACACAATAACATGGGAAACTGTCTGTCTGAAATCTCTCTGCGACCGTATTGAAACGGTTTATAAACATGAACTACTACTACTTCTTTTTCAGCTTATGAGGGGTTGCCACAGCGAATTATCATTTTCCACTCCATTATATCCTAAGCATCGTCCACTCTGACCACAATCAATCTCATGTACCGGTGGCAGTCGTTGTTAACTCGGGCCTCGACCTATCCGGTATGAAAGTGAAACATGAAAATGTACCATATATGGACATAGCAAGTGGAATCATGGCACCCCCTACTGGAGATATACTCTACTACATTTAGAAATAGTTTTTATCTATCATTCAAGTGAAGAGTCACAAGATTTGTGAAGGTTTGTTGAAAGAATTATTGTTAAGAGCCAGAATTTCGGGTTTTTGGAAAGTCAAATCACAAGAAAGTACGTTTGTTTGCTTATTAATACAAATGTATTTTGCTCCTGAAAAATATTTATGGGGTGCTTATATTTGCATAAATACGGTAGTGAACAATATAGTGAATATGGCGATTATACCTGTCGGACTGTACGGAGTGTCGTCTGCGTTTTTCCTTTTTTTCGACCTGGATTTGAACACCGGGTTGTCCTCTTCAGACTCGAGCGATGGATAAACTGGAACCAAAGACGAAGAAACATAAACGAAACATACCAAACTGGTTCAAGACAAATAAAGCCTTCATTTGTGCCTTCATTTATACACAAAGGACCGATTATGGCATCTTCTGTCCTGGCTTAGAAGACTCAGTGATGCAAAGCCAAGTAACGCAAATGTCCAACATCCCGGCACGCTGACTTTAAACACTCGCAACCACCCTGTTTTTGCACTTCATAAACTACAGTGCTAAGTATTTTCAAAGCGGACAGGATGTTAGCGTGACACAGATGCGCGGCAGCTGTTCCTTGCCCTCCGCGGGTCTGCAGGCACCTAGTTCTTTTGAACTCCACCACTCAGGAACATGCAATTTCCAACAATTAACTGATCAAAAATGTTTATAGAAGGCAGGAATGCCCATGTAGTTGATAAAACGCTCTCTTAGTGTGAGTCCAAGTGGGAATGTGCGTGCTAGTAATGACTAATTAGGGTATCAGATCAAAAAGCATTTAAAACAACAGTTTAGAACTCAAGCTAATGGATTATTAACAGGCTACTAATGGTCTTGCTGTTCTTGGAAGGGGTTCACAAAAAGCTCACAGTTATAAAACAAGGCGCTCGTATAGCCGCGGCGGTAAAGTGCTTCGGCTCAACGTAAACATTCCCGCCGCGAGCTGGAACCCCCACGTGATGCTTTAATCAGAAACGTAATTGCGGAGTTTGGGATGTTGTCTTTGCTTTACCGGCAGCTCGAAAGATTCTTGACGAATCGGTAAAGAAGAACAAATCGATGGAAAGGTTAGCACCATCAAGCTAGCGGATCCGTGGACCTGTTGGGTTCTTCAATGTATATTCTGGAATTAAATGTAGCTGCTATAAAACAAGCATCAGATGGTGCACATTGCTTTCTCACATTTTAAATATCCATCCATCCATTTTTTGCTTACTCCATTTCTGGGTCACGCGGAGCTGGAGCCAATCCCAGCAATTCTGGGCTTGAGGCAGGACACGCCCTCTTGATTGGTTCGCACTCTCACTCACACTGATGGTCAAGTGTCCAGTTCGCATTAACAACTGCAAAAGTTTTTTGGACTGTGTAAACTGGAGACCTGGAGGAAAACCACGCAAGCACGCAGACGTCATAGGACACCAAAAAACAGATGAAGCAGCTAGTGTTGTCACAAATATTGATATTTTGATAAGTATCGATACGGAAAAATCTGTACAATACTGTGACCCAAAAGCATCGATGCTATTCGCTCTTCCGGGTCAATATTGTAGGCGAGTGCAGAGTCTTCTGAGCGGTTTAAATCTGTTTAGTCTGGAATTGTTTCGACTTGAGCGCGAAAAGCCAGTGGATAACAGTCTTGTTCTTAACGCAAAAAAAAAGGCCCTAACATTGTTGTAGTTTTTCCTCGTGGTATTGAAAATGGTATAGAGCAGGGGTGGGAAAACCACGGCTAAATGTATTAATCTGGGCCGCCAAACTTGTAAAAATTTAATTATTAAATTAAATAATTTTTTTTTTTGTAAATCCGGTTCATTTGTTTCAAAGGTTTATTTATTTATTTTTTTGTAACACATTTTAAAAAGCAGAACCATAAACATAAAATGCACGTAAAATGTTGTACTAGTATATTTTGTAAAAAAACTTTTATACTGTCAGTCTATGGAATCAGATGGCGAAAATATCAAACTTAAATTTACAAGAATCAAACAAAAATGTTCACATTTTGGTTTGACACTTTTTTTTCCTGCTTCGGATTTTTTTGTCCGTATTTTTTTTATTTTTTATTTTTCATTGGACCTCTGGCACAAGCTTCACGTAGGGGCGGTCCTTCGTCTGATTGGCTGCAGAGAATGTGATTGACAGCCACTTGACCAGGAATCCCGGTCCGGCCCACGTTAGAACCTAACGTGGCCCGCGAATCAAAAAGTTTGCCCACCTGGTATAGAGTGTCAATACTCTTCCAAGTATCTTATCGAATTTCTATCATCTAGTATCGTGACAACACACGAAGCAACTGCAAAACTGGATGGATGACACAGCAGTGGAACTCCTAAAGCACCTACCATAATCGGAATCCTTGAAGCAAGCGTCCATGTGGTCCTGGTCATCGTCAAACATGTCGGAGCTGTCCACGCTGCTGCTCTTCTGTGTTTTCTTGGGCAGGCGCTTGGCGGGTCGCTTGTGGTTGCCCCCTGCGGACGTGGCGCTCTGCTTCTTGCTGGCGGTGGCTCCGTGCGAGTGGTTCTTGGCTTGGCTGTTACTCCAGGACGCTTGCAGACACGAGTCCGAGGACTGCAGGTTGGCCATGGACAACATGCCCTGGATAGCCTCCTGTGTGCTGGGGGATGCAGGTGGCTGACTGTAAGTCCATCAATAAGAAATACACAACACACACGCACATTACTGCAAAGATCGCCGTCAGTCGGAAGGTCTTCGATTTTTAGAGAGATAGTCGAGGAGATTTGAACAGCTGGATTACTAAATCACGCCTTCCTCGGAACTCGAACCCTTCGTGTTTGATGTTGCGAACAGTGTGCTCTGCTGAGAAAGCCTCGAGTAACGTGTGCTTTAACCCTCCTGTTATGTTCCTTTCAGAGGAGCGTAGATAATGTTCACGGGCCAATTTGACCTGGTGGCCTTTTATTATGCATATAAGTTAGAAACCAAAAGTTTCCCAAAACTGTGTTTGAGTCTGACACAGCAGTGTATTACGTCTCATTGTTGCAAAGAAACAACTAGCATTTGATATTTCTGACTCTGTTTAGCTTCCATTGTGTCTGAAGGGTCAAATTGACCCAAACATTATCTTTGTAACAAAAACATGTAGCGGGTGTTACAAATATGTAAATTGAACAATTTTTTGTTTATATGTAGATTACACTAACTAAGACAAGCAGGATAAGTTTCAAAGTGAAAAAATACTTAAAAGTATTTTTTTTTAACACAGGTCAAGTTGACCCAAACAGCATCTTTGTAATATAAACATGTAGCGTGGTGTTATAACAATGAGTCATTATATCTTTTATATGATAAATACACTGAATAAGGCAAGTAGGAGATGTTTTAAAGTAAAGTATCTTTTTTTTTTTTTTTTTTTTTTTCCCAATTTGACCTGAACATAATGAGAGGGTTAAACTACTAACAAAGGACCACTTTGTTCAAGAAAGGATTGTGTCACTTAAATATGATCTCGTTCCAACTAAAAACCCAACTTTTACTCATTTGTACTGTTACAAATCTTGACTTTTGCTTACATTTTTATAGTCAATTTAATCTAATTAATCAGATCCTTGGTGATCTGACCCAAACAAATTCTTACATGTGATTGACCAACATTTGTTGCTTATTTGAACCAAAATTCTTCTAACAAGAGAAAATAAGAAAAAGAAGCCACAAGTCGCCGGCGTAAAGCAGAAGTCTGTGATGGAAAGGAACAAACTTTAGTCGGGGAACCATGACTAAAGCGAAAGACTTAAGAGATGGAAAGTGAAAATGAGAATGTCAATTCATCACGTTGAAAATTAAGAATTTTATTCCATCTTGATTCTTGAATTTTATTCCATCTTGAAGGATGAATGTTAATGAATGTCTCATCTTACCGGTCCACAAAAAGATCCAGTCCCAATTAACCAGAATCCAACGTATTTTGACCAAACTGAACATGAAACGGATAATCTATAAGTCTGTGAAGAACCCAAACCCTGACTGTTTTACAAAGACAAAAGTAAAAAAAACGCTCTCTACACGTCTATTCTACACAAACTAAAAATGAATTAAACCAACACAGACCAACACTTACCTGCTCTAGCACCCGAGACCATCACACTTTACCTCACAATTTCAAGATTTCCTAAAACTTTTATCACAATATCCTAGCATAAAAATTCTGACTTAACCATCTATACAGTGAACAACTAGTAAGAAACCCCAAAAACGTATTGAAGTGGAGACAATTCTGCAGTCACGTGTCAATAGCAACAGAGACAATCTGAGAAATGACCATATTTTAGTCGTGTTCTCGTTTCAAGCTTGAGCTGATCTGCCGCTTTCAGCACGATGGAAACAGACCATCACAAACGTGCCCGAAACAGCAAACAGAACAACGGAGAGAAATGGCCTGAAGACTTCGCCGTAATTGGCACCATTAATAGTGCGGGGGGGATTAAACAAATAACAGCAGAACATGTCAATTGCTTATAGGACTGTGCAAACGCTTTATTCCACCGTTGTTCGGCGGTTTGAAGAAACGCTTGCCTCGGATGTTTACAGAGTTGAGCTAGAAATCTGAAACGTTGCGGTTCCCGGGGGCCAGAAACACACATGATCGTGTAAATATGAAGACAAGACATGTGTAAACTACACGGCCTTTTGCCATGTAGAGGATTCATTATATTTTCTTTGTTATTTTGCTTAAGTGCTTTTGGCTACTTTGTACTTGTACTGAGTATCAAAAATAAGCAACTTTTACTCTCTACTCTACTATAATTGGATTTGATTATCTCTACTCTTTACTCCACTACATTTGAAAGGACACTTACGTTACGTGTTACGTTGTCGTATTTTTTTCTACCGCGGTTAATTTCTTGGGCAGACGAGGCGATATCGCCATCAGCAGGATGTTGAAGGTACTGGATGCTGTCTATCAGCTACATCGCGTGAATTAGCGGTTGCACTTTTTTGCCCATTAGAATTTGATTGAGACTGACTTTTTGTTCTTTTTCAGTCTAATTTGTTCGGCCATTTTGAAACAATGCGGTGTTAAATTTCATTTTTATATTAGGAAATTTAAAAAACAGTTTCTTGTTTTTTCACATTTTTTGTGCGAAAATTTAGTATGAGTAAAATACTTAAGTTCTTTTAAAATTGAATACTTTACGACTTTTACTCAAGTCTTCTGGGAATTGGTGACTTGTAACAGTAATCTTTACAGTACATTTTTGTACTTTGACTCAATATGGTTTTCAGGAACTCTTTACACATCTGCTAGCCCGATAGAAGTCACATTTTCTCCGCAGGCGTTCATGCTTACGCTAATAAGGCCTGGATAAACGAAGCTTGTCCTGGCTTTCACCAGGACGCATGTGAAAAATCTAGCCTGTCAGATGAAGAACTCCATTCTGACACATAAACCAGACGTAAAGTGAGAAAACAAGCTCAGAAAATTGACTAGTTATGACTTACATTTGAATCGCAGACTGGCAGGTTCCACAACTGAAGTGTCCTTGAGCAAGACACTGACCGCCATCCATCCATCCATCCATCCATTCAATTGTTCACAAACACCCACACACAGATAAATCTTATTCCTCAGCTTTTTTTCCAACAAAAGTCGTCATAATGTTCATTCGCATGTTTGTTCACGTGACACACTGCTCAACAGTTCACACATTTGTTTTTGTCCGCTCTCGTTTCCACCAATGAGCAAATTCTAGACTGTTTGAAACTTCGACCGGGTCTCAGAGTTGGTATTTAAATGTGAGAGCGCAGCTGGCTGGCGTGTGGTCATGATGTCGGCGGGCATCGGTGTACCTGTTGTTGCTGTAGTCGATGCCGCCCACTTGCTTGCTGGCCTGCAGGAGGTCCAGAATCCCGGCCGAGCTGCCCCCTTTCTTTTTGGAAACCTTGGCGTTGCGACCTTTAACCTCCGCCTTGGCCTCCGTGTCTATGTGTAGTGATTCTTCATCTGAGGAATCTGCAGTCTGAAATGCAAATGGTGAAATCGTTCGGGACTGATCATATATACTGTATATGGAATATTCTGGAAAAGAATTGGAAAAAAGTGGATGAATTGCACACATTACGTTCGGTAAAACGAATATATAAAGCACAAATTCGACTTGATAAGTAAATCGCTATGAGTGGTGTATTTGAAAACGTACAGAACCAGCCAATCAGAATCAGTGGGTGGGGCTATCATCCACTTGTTGTTGTTATTTACATATTTTCATTCATCCACTTGTTGGAGTTGTCTTCTACATTTGTTCATTCATTCACACAGTACAGTAGACCCTCCCCCTGATGCTGATTGGCCGATTCGGCGACCTTTTGAATTGACCTCGCAAACTGATCTCACACAATTTGCAAAAGTCCCTCTGGAATATGCCTTTCCGTTCAAAAGTCGTCCGTTTCTGCGCAGTTTTTCCGTAATATCCCACCACGCATACGAGTATGATTATTTCCGTAAGTGGTTTAAAGGCAAATAAAAATACAGGACGTGAAACGTGCGTGCAATCAAAAGTAATCATTTTCCAATTTCCCAAACCCGTCGCAGGTTTACAGTAATACATCCCGAAAATAACCCGCGACCTTCTGCGACCCCCCTAGTTTGCATGTTGTGATTAACGTTCCCGCTCTAATTCGATTCAGTCCGCAGCTATTTCCTTCATCAGTTTTGAGGTGATACTTGGCCGAGTTGTGCAGCTTTCACTCTTTGATTCACGCCATGTGTTGGCTTGAGTCTGAGCATTATGGGTGAACGATCTCAAACGGAGAACATCGTGTTTTAAACGCGCCCAGCAGGAATTAATCAGCTACTTTGTGAAATAAAGATGGGGAATTTAGATTGGGCCGTAATTTCTTCCTGTTTATCGTCGATCCCACTTTTAATGTCATTACCACCGTGTGATTAAAGGGAGACGTCATGCGTGTTGGATTAAATGCGATTGGACGGGCCACTCGGTGGAGTTGTCGCTCACCTTCATGTTCGGTGGTTGCAGCTTTGGCTTTTTCGAAGGCTGAATTGGATCTTTGATGTTTGATAGAACTGTAAATAACATCAGATGTTGGGAATTATTCTCACACAGCATGAAATGAAAGATCTGCTGGTAATCAGTTACAAGACATGTGCACGTGTTACCCACGGACCCGCGCAAAATCCGCCACAGAACCTAAACGCATCGTAGATGTTCGCAAAACAAAAAAAAAATTTGCAAAAAAAACCCCCAATGATAATAAAATGCGTCAAGCTTTAGAAAAATAACAACTGATTAATAAAAAAAAGAACTAGGCGCATTTCTATAACGTTGTACAAAAAACAAATCCACAAAATTTGAGCCAATTTTAAAGCAGTACAAAAAAAAGGAATTTTAGCAAACTAGAGTTTGCTTTTTGCAATTTATGCTCATTTTTGAGTATCGTTTTTATTTTATCATTTTTTTGTACCAAGTAGAGGAAAATATGTGCAAATAAAAATGTATTTTTGGGGCCTTCAATATATAATTACTATAACTGGAGAAGATTGGAATTTCAAATGCTTAATGTATGAAAAATTAAAACATTTTAACGTCAAAATCTGTGTGACATCACTAAAATCTATATTGCCTATATTGATCTATATTTTTCTTTTCCTAACCTGTAATTATTTTTTTTGGAATTACCTATATATTCTTACTTAAAGTCCTAATAATACAAAAAATAACCATGTAATTCTATATTTTCTTGCATTCGAGTAATGTCGCTGGGCCGAATGTCTTACAGGAGAAGTCTCTCTTGGCCGCGTTCTTTTTCCTCCTGATAGGAAACTCGTCGATCTTGAGTTCGCCCTCATCAGAGACGTATTCATACTCGTCTCGCACAGGCTTGGGCTTTTCTTCCTTAATGTTCTGTATTGAGCCAAACACACTCAAATTGGTTTGGGCCTTCAATGTTTTTGATCTGTGAAAACCACATAGAAGGGAAAATAATGACATTAGAAAGATTGCCAGAAAGAAATGAGCTCACCAGAACTTCACCACACTTGTTTTCCAATGCATGCCAGACTTGCAAATATTAATTTGACAAAGATTTTTACACACTTACCCCAACAGCTTCTTATTCGACAACGAAAACGCAAATTTATTGTCTTTGTGGCTGAGTAACGACTTGTCAAACTTATGCTCTTCCTCCATTTTCAATAACGAATCAGGTTTGCTGTTCTGAAAACATAATAATAATTCCAGTACTGTTGTTAAAACTCCAGTGTTACAATACTTCAAATACTACAAATATCAGCTTAAAAAAAAAAAAAAAAAAGTAAATAAAAAACAAGATAAAATGTAACAACGTAATAATGCAAAACATGAAAAATTTTTATGTTCTTGCATATAAGTATTTTCAATTAAATAATAAAAAAAAGTGTAATTTATGTTTTATTTATGTCTAAACGTGTAAAAATACATGTAATTTATGCGAGTAAAACAGTTTTTGAAGAAAAAAAAATAATCACATTTTAAGCACATGAAAAGCAAATTAAAAGAAAAACTCAATTCTACTAGGAAAATAAACATTGTAACTCAAATAGAGGAAAAAACTGCATCAACCGAACTGTTGAACTGAAGGACGTGCGCGGGTTTGAATGATTTAATATTCACCGCAGTGTCTCATTCTGCGTTGTGGTGAGTTTTTGTTGATATCTGATATATGTCACCCAGTGATTGTCTGAACTACTGACCGCTATCTGTGGTCAGGCATCAGTGACCTTGAAGAGCGTCAGACGGACTCTTTGCGTCTTGGAGCAACTACACTCATTCCTGGGGCGTCTTGCACCGAGTTTCCCCTCTCGAACAAAAGCCGTAACCAGAGTCTTGCTTTCCCATAATGACCCAGCATGATGGTTTCTGAAGGCAGGCGTAAAACCCTCACTGCTATAATGGAGTTACGTCGACTGAAGCTGGCTGAAGGATAAGCCATTGTGGCCACCTGCGGCCTAGTGGTGTAGAATTCTAATATGTCCAAAAGCCTGCAGGTATATACATACATATATATATATATATATATATATATATATATTTATTTTTTGTTGTTTTTTTAATTTATTTATTTTTTTACTGTGAATGAAGCAACGTAGCTGTAGTCACACAATTCTTCGTGTCTGCATGTGATTTTTTTTTTTAATCTTAAGTCGCTTTGGATAGCGTCTGCCAAATGACTTTAAAGTAAAGTAAAGTCAAACACCTTATACTTCCATTTCGCCTCGGTCTTGTTCTTATTTTGCTCCCGGATCATCTCAAACTTCTCAAGGTCGTTTGGTTTACTGGTCTGTTTCTCCATAATGCTCATCCCAATCTTGGCCACCTGATAAGAACAGAATAAAATATGAGAGACTAACTTGTGACTCTTACTTGAATAACAGCTTAAAAAATAGAACATTACATTTTATTTCTAAATATAGTATAGTACATGGCTATAGTATATAGGTGGTGCTATGATTCCACTTGCTATGTCCAAATATGGGCATCTTCTAGTTTTCACACTCGGACATGTGGTTGTATTTCATTTAATTTGTTCTCATTTCTTCCTGTGTTATTGAGCCACTGCTAAGTGTTGCTGCTTGTATTTTTTATTTCTGTTATTTAAGTAAATTTGCTATTTATATATATATTTGGATTCAGTTGCATGTGAGGTACCGTAGCTTAGCCACTGCTAAATGTTGCATTGTGGCGAATGTTATTTGGCCAATAAATGCCTCCGGAACCATTATTTAAAGAAATAATATATCCATTTATTTGTGATTGCTGCAGACTTCAAATATGGAAAGATGGGTGCTTTTATTTGTGCATTTTTGAAAAAAGCAATTATAAGCACCACTCATGTTTCTAAAATTGGAAAAAAATTGTGCTTATATTAGCGTAAATATATAAGCGTATATAGGGGCACTAATCTCTTTACTTTTCTGTGACTCAAGCAGCTTTTTGAGACTCTAAATCTGTGATCTGTGGCTCTAAAAAGCACCTTTAAGTCAAATTAAACTCAAAATGGAAAAAAGAAAAAACCTTTTTGGGCTGGTCCATCTTGCTCAGGATGTCCTTGGCGTGAGACTCGAGAGCGGCGAAACTCGAAGGCTTTTTCTCGGGTAAAACACCTTCTTTAACCTTCTTGCCTTTCTTCTTGCCGCCCTCTTTGATTTTGGGCTCTTTCAGGGGTTTGGGGACCTTGGGCATTTTGGGTGGCTTGGGGGGCTTTGTGGCTTTTTTCCTGGCTGGTTTTTCTCGGGGAGGAGTGGAGATGTGAGCAGGAGACATGGACTCGGGTTCTGACGGAGCAGATGGAGGCTCTTCTGCGGGCGGCTTGCTGTTGGTGTGTTCACTCTTTATGGCTTTTGTCGCGTTCTTGTGCGGAGGAAAGGCGTACAGCACGGATGTTAGCGTCTGCAAACGTCACGGCTTTGTGATGGTCTCACCTCTGCGATGCGGATCTCTTTGGCAAGGTCTTTAATGAGCTGTGCTGGCTTCATGTTCTCGGGAAGCTCGTCCTCGTGCTCCAACAGGGCCTTGGATTCGCAGGAAAAACAATCAAGCACAGAAAACCAAGCCATAACGATATGGTTTCAAACCGAACCTGTTTTTTCGTCCATGATCGGAACGCTCCGTTGACGATTTTGGCACCGTGTACCAAGTAGGGAAGCGGCTGCTTGTTTGCCTTGTGTAAACCTAAGGAAAAATCCAGATCGTTTAGCTCTACAATCTAGGGCTTGGTGGTTCATCGAAAAATAATCTAAATCAAAATTCAGACATTCGATCAAACATTTTTTCAGGTCCATTATTTAGATTACTTTCACTTTCGGATGTGGAGTCATGTGACCCCGCTCCGCTCACGTGACTGGATACATTTTGGCTTCAGGAAGGAAGACAGAACAAAATGAAGTCGAGTGTAGACACTGCGGGAAAACAATTGTGACGCGCAAACGTGTAGCTCCTCATCAGAGCCGCGCGGCTTTTCACTCCGAGTAGAAACGTGAAAGGGATAAACGAGTAAGAACTGAAGAGTAAATTCATTTCATATAGTGACATGACGAAATCACCTCATGCAACCATATTTAAAAGAGTTTGTTTTTCATTACGACAATGTGTTGTTTGCACTGATAGTAAAGTGAGATGATGGCAATACAGTAAAGAGATACATTGCATATTACAATATTTGCTTACATAAGATGCAAGAAATGCACAAGATTAATCTTATTATTAACTACACCTTATATATAATAAGAATTTTTTTTTCTTTACTTAGAAGAGAACTGCTCATTTTCCATATAATAATAAAATATTAAAAATTATTGATTCTGTTCCCAAATGAGCAAGTTATTTTTTTTTTTTACTTTTCTTGACAAACAAAGTGATTGTTTGATTTAGGCACTTTGCTTTAATTTCACTCGTTGATGTTCAATAAACAATCATATGTGATCTTTTCATGTGAGCTTATTTATGTACAAAACCTGTCAGACAACTGTGAGAACATTCATTAATCGTGTTAATAATCGCGTTAAAATTTCCAATTAATCGCGATTTAGATTTTTTGCATAATCGCCCAGCCCTACAATTTATTATTGTGATTCAAGAGCACTCGCCCTGTAATAAAAAAAAAAAAAAAACGCCAGCAGAAATGCAAACGTTCCATAAATCATTAGCGGCAGAAAACATTCACGGTAAGAAAGTCGGCGTAACCGTACACCCTAAATAAAACCCGACTAGGCTTCCAACCGTACCCATTACTGCTCAATAAAGGCCCATTCATATATCAACCTGATTACTCCAATTCCTAAAAAACATTCCCGGCAGGAAGCGTGTTCCACACCGCATTTAGATGAAAAACATGGACGGGACGTGAAAGCCGAACCAGGGCGACGGTGACCTTGAAAAGCTCCACGACCTTGAAAAGCCATTCCTGGTCATCCAGTCGCCACTTTGCAGCGATCTGGCAAAATTAAGTAACGTGACGGGATAAAATGGTGGAAGTCTAAACAGCGTCCCAGGCCAGATGAGAGTTAAACACCAGGATTCAATGGAGCAAGTGATTCCGCCTTTTGAAGCTAATCATCTGTGAACTCCGCGATGAACGGATCTAATGACTGCAATAATATTCCGGCCTCATCTGCTCAGCAGGCCCTGGATCCCGGATCAAGCGGGGAAATGGAAGCCATTTCAATCCCTTTTACAAGCCCTCCAACATTACATCCTTTCATTTCCAGCGTCAGGGTTCAGCGTTACGGATCAGTCCTACGCCGCACAGGACGCAGAGGACGTGTTTTTTGAGAATCAGCTCTTTATTGCCCCCTGCTGGGAATTGGGGCTACACGATTCTGGATAAAATTCGAATCGTGATTTTGTTTTTGGCTTAGAATAAAGATCATGATTAAAAAAATATATATACTTTTTATTTATTTTAAAGACTGACAGGGTGCCAAACAGCAATTAAAATAACAATTTTTTCAAATTTTAAATTAATGTAATGAATAACAACGTAGCGGTAAAGTAATTATGTACAAAAAAAATTATTAAAAAAAAAATTTAGAACCTGTTGTGGTGGGTGGGATGACGGATCTGCTTTGTGATTGGTTCGCTCTGACCAATCAGAGCAAGGAGTCAAAAAAAAAGAGGCAAAAAGATTTGTTCTTGAGAAGAAGAGATTTGACGAGCTTGGCTGAATCAGAAAAATGATGGATTAAGATCGCGAGGGCGGTGGAATGGAGGTCGCGGTCTTTTAAGGATCTTACTGATAGTTTGGGATGGAGCTCTCACCTTTGAACCGCTCCAGGTAGTATCTGCCCACGTACCAGCACGCCGTTTCAAAGTTGGAAAATGGAGTAAGGCTGGCGACCTTCAGCCGTTTCTCCACCTCGTATGCTCTGTGTTGGGAAAAGCAAGGTGAAGATTGATAAAGTTGCTTTCAGGAACGTCTCCATCATACAGATGTAAAAATGCACGTGTGCTTGTTCATCAGGTTCTGAAGGATCTCAAAAAAGCCAAGAACTAAACGTGGAGGTACTGATAACGTAACAACTGTTGCGCAACATCACCATATTATCTGAGCGTACTATAATTCAAATACATAATATAAGTATATATGCAGGTACGGTACTACTATTGACAATACGTTTTTGTTCATTTATAATAGCTGTGTGTATGTGTATATATGTAGCTATATATACATATGTTTATGATGTCTTTGTCTATTTACTATAACAATAATAATAATAATAGCTTTTTATTACACTTTTCAAGACCCTCAAGGCCGCCTTACAATTGGTGACACACATACACACACACACACACACACACTCACCTCTATAATTATTTTACCATATCATTGTCAGTCCTGTTTTATAATTCCAAACTTTTTATATTCTATCTATATTCTCTCCATACATCTGTAGTCATCTGCAAATACCGTTTTACTGGCTAAATACAGCATATTGTTTTAATATACGTTTTTTTTTTTTACATTTTTAAATAGATTTTTTTTACTCCCATTTTCACTTGTTTTAATAAAAATAGTTTTTAAATATGACTATTTATATTTTAATAGCGTGGGTAATTTTTAGATAAAATTTGAATCGTGATTTTTTTGTTTAGAATAAAAAAAAAAAAAAAAAAAAAAAATATATATATATATATATATATATATATATATATATATATATATACGGTATATATATTATAAAAATTGTTTTTTCAAATGATTATTTACATTTTAATAGCGTGGATTATTTCTTATATTTATTCATTTTTCATTATTTTTATATTAGTTTATTTTTTTTATATTGGTTGATTAACCCACCTCTAACAGAACACCACCATGACCGTGGACAGTTGGGCCCCCATAGCGTTCTATTTGAGATTTTACGGTAAGTATATATTCATATGCAGGTACTTTCATTAAAACAACATTTAATTGATTTATAATAGCTTTTTTTATGGTTTTGACTTTTTATTTGGAATGTTGTATATTTAACCCCCCCCCCCCACACATACACACACACACACTCCATTACGGTTGATGTGGCCACCGTTAGGAAACACCACCGACCTCATTTGCATCTCCACACTCAGACTGTGAACGAAATGTCCAGAGAAGGCCAGGCAGTCGACCGGGGTCAGTATTGCATTGATCCATCCTGCGAATGATGAAGAACACATCACTCCTGTCCTCATCTCTTCCCAGCCGTCATCACTCCACGCTCCCTTACCGGATGGAATGAAGAGCGTCTGTCCTTGTTTCAGCGTGCACTTATAACACTTGTCCACCTGGTCAGCGAAGAACATTTCACTGTGGTTGGAGGAAGACCTCCACCGCTCGTACAGGGACAGGTTGGCTGAGGTGGGCTTGATGAGGAAGAAGATCTTCTCTCCCTGGATGAGACATGAGCTCGTGGATTATCCCTGCAGAAGGTGGATGAGTCGAGGGCTCCTCACCTTCAGCACGTGGTACCACACCGAAGCCCCTCCACACTCGATGTGGAAGTCCGTGTAACTGTCTTTCACACAGATGAGACAGTACTTGGAGACTTGAGGTTTGCCCAGCAGCGCGTCGTCGGGCCAGTAGTTCTCCACCCAGGACAGTCTGCGGACTATCTGCGGACCTTCCACAATGTTGGCCATTCTAGACACACACGGATAGGAAAGGAGGAGAACGGAGAATACGTTAAGTGTTTAACGTACATAAAGCGTGTAAAATACGTACCTGATATAGAACGTATATAAAATGATTACAAATGAAAGTAATATTATTATTTTTAGAAAACAGAAAAGCTATGAAAGAGAAAATGATAAGAGTAAAATTAAAAACCAATGTAATTTTTTTATTTTATATATAGATTTCTTTTTGGTGCAAAAAGAAAGATTATTGAAGTTATAATATAATTGTAAAATATACACACTGAATAACCAATATAAATAATTACAATATATTAAAATATGGTTCAAAATATAGACGGCAAGAAACAATTTAAATATAACACAAGATACAATAACATGAACAATAACAAGAGAAAAATGCAATTGACAAAATATACATAGTGCAAATGTATTACTATATATACTGCATATGCTGTATATATTGTTATAATTTCTTAAAAACAACATCTTCTTAGAAATACGTATAATATGCATATCTTTAAACTTTAGGCAACCTTACAAAATTCAAAATAATTTTATATTCATAAAATAGTATTTGTTTTATTAAGAATGTAATGGTAATAAAAATATTATATTTATATATGTGTGTGTGTGTGTGTGTGTGTGTGCGTGCGTGTGTGCGCATTGCTATAACAAGACTAAGACTCGTAGACAATTCAAAGTAATTTCAGTGCAGAAAATAATATTTTAAATCAATGCATTTTCTCAATAATATAATATATCAATATATATTTAAATTTTATGGTGAGAATTATATATTCAGAAAATAATATTTAATTTTACAATCGTAATCACATGACACAATCCGAACTAACAATCATCGTATCTTCTCACCTCGAGTTTGAAAACTCCAGATTGATCACGTTTAATACTTTCTTTCGGTTTGTGCTGTAGTAATAGTCGACAAATTCCTTCAACTTCATCTTAGTGTCTGTCTGTTTGGTCACATCCACAACGTCCACAAGTACATCAGGCCCTTTTTAGAACAGATCAAACAAAAACAATAGACTTCACAATCAAGAACAACTTGATATTATCTGGAAATCAAAACCTAAACTCTTACCGACATAATTTTCCACGTCACTAACGTAGAAAGTGGGTGCGGGCATCGCCATGCCCAAGCCGTCCTTTTTCTGAATAAGGATGGGTTCATTAAAACCATTTTCCTCCAGATAATCCAGCGTCAGTTGACTTCCAGAGAGCTTGACCACCACATCTTCTGAACTGTGGCAAAATAAAAGTCTGTGTCAGCGTCATGAAGTCAAACAGCATGTTTAAAGAAATGATCAAACAGCGCCATCTTCTGGCAATTAATAGAATTGACTATTTTTATCAGTGGCTTTTGAAGTTTAGCTAGATATATAAAATATGATATGTATCCAATGCATTATTTATGATTAATAATGTTAATTGAAATAATTAACCATAAAACAATAACCATAATTTAAGATTATCAATACTTAATTTCATCAAAATGTAAATGATTTGTTTGAAACAAACACACGTTTACAATTATATGTACAGCACTTCATAATCCAAAATCAAAGTAAGTATCGACTACATTTCTAAACAATTTCTAAATTTAAATTAAAAATTAATTCTATACATGGTCAAACGGATGCTAAATGTGCATTTTTAAACTTTTAAAAAGAAAAAAAGTGATGGTTATGCAGAAAAATGGAGGAAGACTGACATTCTCGACTTTCTATACTGATTCTATACTATAGGGATCCTGCTCTAGGTCGTAATTGTGTTATCCACAGTGGTGTGTGTGTGTGTGTGTGTGTGTGTGATGTGCTGGAGTGAAGACTAACCTGGGGAACGTTCTGCTGCGGAGCTCCTTGATGAACACTTGACTGCCGTTCTGAACCGGTCGGACATCTCCGGCCTGTCCCGTGTCGTGCTTGTTCCAGTTTTTCTTCTTTTTCACTGTTGAAACAGCATCAGTCACACGTGAAATTGCTGTACGACTCTTTATTACAACTACTCAGACACAAAACCCTTAGAATGGACAAAAACGACTTGCGTTGGTCATGTTGATTTGTCCTGACAGTATGATAAGAAGGAATAAACGGAATAAATCTCATCTCAATGTTCAAACTGCCCAAAAATTATGGGGGTGCTTATATTTGCGTAAATACGGTAAAAGCATTTTTTTTGCCGTACACTTTTACTGTATTTAGGTGAATATAAGCACACCCATGATTTTTCAGGCACAAAATAAAAATTCTAGTCTATATGGGTTTTTTTTTTTTACATTTCTATTACAATAATTTCCTCTAAGAAATACTAGTGTCATTTTCACTTGAGTAATAGTTAAAAACTTCATTTCCCATAATCCTCCGCAGCCAGACTAAAGCTGAGTTCAGATTTTGTTAGACGTAAATAACAGAACTTTTTTTTTCTTTCTGCTTGTTGAGTTTATCAAGCTTCAAATGCATGAATTATTATCATTGTCTAGCTTATTTTCTGTATGTCTATGCATTGTCTATGTATGTGCGTGATTCAGGGCCTGTGAAGAAGCGTGAACAAAGGCCTCTATGCAGAGCTCCTTATCTGAGTTTGAACCGTTAACTCTTCTAACTGAAATGTGTGTGTGTCCATTGTCCGAGTGTGAGAAAACCTTGATGGTTGCTAAGGAGTGTTCAGGTTCTGAATTGACTCACAGGTGGACTTTCCGTGAGTCTTCTCACAGTTGGGACAGTGGTAGATGTCGATATCTGGAGCCTCGTCTTCATCCACTCCAACACAGCTGGAACACAACAGCACAGTGGCACGATTATTGTATAAAGTGTCACTATAAAAACACTCGTAAAAAAACAAATCCAGTGTGAAAATAAAAAAAATAGCTGGAACAAGTATTTCTGGATGAATATTCCAGACAAAACGTAATTGGTTTTATGCGCAGGTGCAGACAAATCCAAACAAAAATGCCGTTTCAATTTGCATTTCATAGTCGAAGTATTTTTAAATTCAAGAGGTGACAGAACTGGCCAATCAGCACTAGGGGGAGGGACAAACAAACTGCACCTGGGACTGAATGGGCGGAGCTGTTAAGGAACATTAGTATTTATCTAAATATATGAATTAATTATTTATATCAAATTGATAAATATATCAATCATATATCAGAGGTGACATCACTGGCCAATAAGCATCAGGGGGAGGGACTGAATGGGCGGAGACATTACTTGAAGGAAACCACATTCTCGCTGGTACCAGGCGTCTGACGTACGGGTTTTACTAAGTCTGAGATAAAACATTCACAGCGAATAAATTATTATCCAGTGGTTAGTCGAGCATTAAACATTCCTCCTCAATTTTATCTATTGCATCCATTGTTCATTCTTTTCCAGGAATTTCTCCTCTTCTTGGAGTGACATCACTGCCCATGTATTCACAACCGACACGCCCACTGATGCTGATTGGCAGATTCTGTCGCAACTGACGTCCCAAATTCACCTGCCGATTGATCCCCATGACCCAGAAATGGAAAAGGCAGTGGAAAATGAACAGATTAACTTTGCGAACTGAATTATAGTTTGCCTTTAAATTCAGTCCGATGTTTTAGAAGTTGAAGCCACCAACTTCTAGACCACCATAAAAAAAAACTAAATCTACACACTCATACTACATAGTCTCTGCAATAAAAATCTGTGATTAGTTTCACCCTGAGATATGTAAAAATTTATATATTGAATTTGCCATTGATTCTGGAATATTACTCTTCTATATATTCTAATACGCAAAAGTTTCGATTCGCAAAACTACTCAAGTTTAAAGAATTATCATCATGGTTTACCACGAGAAGGTTTTTCAGCTCTGATTCGAGACCCCTGAGTGGCTTCCTGAAACTTCACACCACACATCCGGGGTCTTCACCGGGGTCTCGGCGGCTTAGTAAGGAACAGATTTCTTACTCTACGTTCCTAGACCAGGAATCAGGCTGAAACACTGTGAGTTGGCGTCTCAGGCAGAAGCTTTTCCCTCCTTTCACCTTTATTTACACTCACTGGCCACGTGGTGTGTCGGTAGACCAGTAAAGACCCTAAACCCAAGCACCGGAGACATGTTTGTCACGCCATCGGTGGTGCAAATGTCCTCCCAACAGAAGCGAATCGCAAGAATTACACATTCCTGACCATAGGGGGAGCCATGAGCACTATTACAGGCCTTGAGAACATTTGAGCAAATCCTTAAAGCTGTCTACTGATTTAAGTGAGTGTATATTAGCGACTTTGCGTTGGTCTGGAACTAAGAAAATCGCTATATAAATAAACTTGACCTTAAAAAGCTTGACATTTCTGAATGTTAGAAAGCCTTTCAACAAGAGAAAATGTGTCTACTTGCTCATTTTTTGTTAGTTCTTCTAGCGTGAGCGAGTTTGTTTATTTTTTTTTATTCCCTTGAATCTTAATATTTCATTACTTACAATAGTACTAGCTTACTATTGTGTACTTATTCATTTATTTATTTGTTTGATTTTTTTACGCCGTTTTTAGCTTCCACGGCTATATAAATGGCAACATGATATTTGACAATTGTTCTTTTCATAAATCAATACGTCTCTAACACAGTTTATGAATATCAATAAAACACACAACTTTTCAAAACGACTTCAACAAATTAAATACAATCTTTCACTTTGATTTCTGTTAAAAATTGTAAAATCTTTTGTGGTAAAACGTTCTTAAAAACATCTGTTAAAACATTTCCTGAATAAAACCGTTGTCTAATATCTGATATAATCGCTTACAGTCAATCAAAATATGCTTTACAGTCAAAATTTTCCTGCATTGATTACAACGTGGTTTTTCCTCATCCAATATTAATATTGTGTAACGATAATGACCATTTTTACTAGTTACAGGTTCCGCTTAAGACAAAATATTTTAACTGGGCACCACAGTGGACCAGTAAAGACTTTTCTTTTGTCTTTTCTTTGTTGCAGGTGTAAAGAGTACATTTAAATCATACTTGAGTTAAAAGAATTACTCCATTACAAGTAAAGGTCTTTTAAAGTTATACAACGCGAGTTTTACTCAAGTCTTCTTGGACTAGTTACTCTCTGGAATTAAGTCTCTAATTCCAAGAAGACTTGGGTAAAACTAGCAATGTATAACTTTAAAGAGAATTATGTGGAAAAATAAAAATGTTATTTTCTTAAATAGAAATTAATTGTAACAATGTTTCAAAAAGGCAGAACAAAATAGATAAAAAAAAAAAGAACAAAACGTCAGTCTCAATCAAACTCAAATGGGACAAAAGCTGCAACCGCTAACGTGATTTAGCTCAATAAATAGCATCCATTACCTTCAGCATCCTGCAGATGGCGATATCACCTTGTCTGCCCATGAAAATTTACGGCAAATTAACCGCGGCAGGAAAAGATGCCGACATGTCGCGCACAATCAGTGTTACGAGTAGCGTTAAGTGTCCATAACCGTAATCAAAAATGTAGTCAAGTAGAGAGTAAAAGTTGCTTATATTTTTCGATACCCAGTACAAGTACAAAGTAGCCAAAATACTCAAGTAAATAAGCACAGTTGCTTAAGTACTTTACACTCGCAGCACATGATAGTAATACCACTTGGCAAGCTTGTGTGTGTTTTGGCTCTGTGTGTGTGTGTGTGTGTGTGTGTGTGTGTGTGTGTGTGTGACTGATTGAGCTTCTCTTCTGAGAGGCCGACAAGCATCCGTCTACCTGTCACGGCGAGGCTGAACCTCAAGCCTCGAGCTAATGATAGTGAAGCGTTCCTGCTCTTAAACGCTGCGTGACAACTGAACTAACAGTCAGAGGTGAACTTGAAACCGAGGAACCCGGCAGGGCCATGAGTTACGAGACCAGCTGACGGCCTAGAAAATCTCATGCCGTTATAATCCACAACGTGACCTTGAAAGTGAGGTGATTTTGTCCACATTCCACTAGAGGCTATAGTGTCCAGCACTGACCCGGAGCAGTGGGCAGCCTTAAGCCCTGGCCCGGCCCGGGGAGCTGTCGGGTTCTGCGTCTTACTCGGAGACACTTGTGGAAACTACGGGACAGGGATTAGAAACGTACGTCCTGATCTTCGCCATTTTCGCTACAACTGCAAAATGGAATGAAAAAAATGATGCAATGTAAAAGTAATGTTGTACAAAGAAAAAAAAAACATCACCATTAAGCATAATAAAAATACCAACGTTCAGTATTATGTATAGTTGAGGACAAATTGATTAGCTCCGTTTAAAAGCACTTTTGAAACACTTTTCAAACTGTGATTATTTTATAGGAGGCTAATCATTTTATCCTCAACTGTAGATGTTTGCTGAGTGTTGTCTTCTGGTTTGAAACTGCAGTAAACACACACACACACACACTTCAGAATAAAATCTTTTGTCTGGTAGTAAAATGTCAGAATTGATAGCAAACTTACATTACCGTTGTGTTTCCTCCCTCATTCTTCTGGATTCTTTTTTCTGGAGTTTTTTTTTAAACTCGACTGCGGCCTGACTCACATCCACTGTTCTAGTGCAGGTAATTAGCGCACATGACAGAAGTAATGCAAGATCAACTTTCCTTTATGATATTTAAATGATTCCGCACGAGTTTTGCTCGCGAGCAGTCTGACAGAAACCGCTGGTCATAGGTCAGAGAGTTTGGCAGAATTGTATAAATGCTGAATTGAGACTGTGAGGGAGTAGAATCGAGATTGCGATCTTTTAGCAATTAATCGTGCAGCTTTAACTCAAAGGTAAGGGTACCTAAAAAAAATTGGCCCACCGGACCGGGATTCGAACCTGCGACCGAGAATCGACCCGGGTCTCCAGCGTGGCTTTATCATTCTATTTATCTTATCAGATATAGTAGCCTCCGCTTAGTCACGCTAGCTGAACCTGCAAGGTGTGTGCGTATTTATTGTGATATATTTGCGATATACAATATTTATTAGAGAGAGCGAGAGAGAGAGAGAGAGAGAGAGAGAGAGAGAGAGAGAGAGAGAGAGAGAAAGAACATTTTCTCACACCTTTGGCAAATAATTTTTTTTCCTGATAAATAAAAAAAATAAAGTTTTTTCTCATTTTGTTTTGTATTTTCCATGTTGATTTATTGCAGTGTACTGAGAGAGATGGATGGCTGGATGCTTAGATATCGCAGAGAGAGAAACAGGGATGGATAGACAGACAGACAGAGAGAAAGGCCCACAAATGAGAAATTTACAAAGGTGTGTGCAACCAAACGAACAACCACATTCAGTCATTTATTATACAACAACAACAGTAAAAATTCTAGCACGTGTTGATGTTGACCATATATCATAGCAAAAGAAAAGAGCATTAGTGGTCGGGAAATAATTCTTTAAAAATCACTGAAACAATCTATACGTACCTCAACTTCTAGATTCAATTCTAGAGACTCTTAAGCTTTAAAAAAAGAACTTTTGACATATCTACTGTGGGAAATGAAGCAAAGTTGTTGTGTTTGGTCCGTGTTAGTGACTAGAGCATCAGCATCTTCAGCATCTCTGCAGGACAGTTTCACTCGGATTGATGCGACAGAACCAACCAATCAAACGCATGTCCCGACTGCAGCTGGAGACGCGATTATCACACGCAGTTTAGATGCGAAGAAAAGCTGGAGCAAGATTTACCTCAGCAGATTTACAGCGGGATTGATTTCCACGCCTACATAAACGTTTTTTTTTTTCAAGGTCTTCCCATAAAGCATCATAATATCAGCTGATGCAACACATTGTTTTCCCCGTACGCTTGTGTAATAAGCCAGAGCTTTAGCGTTTTTAGATGCGGAGGCTCATAACTGGCAACCCGCCACGCCAGAGCAGGAAATGATGTCATTCATTACCACCTGACCATCTGTAGGCCTGCAAAAGTCCGCTCTCACAAGGACAAACGGACTCAGTGTCTACATTATTAATGTGTATCCAGATTACAAAGAAACATTTTGGCTTTTACAGAATGGCGGCGGGAAAAACAACAACAACAATTAAAAATAAAAAATGCTGTAAGAACGATTCATATTTCCAAGATAGTGACATGCACGTTTTAATAAAAGCGAGGGGAACTTTTCGGTGGTCGGCCTAAAACCTGAGGATTTGGTTTGTGGTCACATGACTGTGAGGTAGCGTCTGAGGTCACCAGGGTCACGCCACAGGCTGTGATTTATTCACTCCTATTGGCTTGGACTCAAAGAGCGCACGCAAAGGAGGAAAACACATCAAATATCTTCTTTTGTGATAATGACATGAACCTAAAGCACGTATTTCAAGTGTTATGAGTAAGTTGAGACCATGACTGAGGAGGTCACGGGGTTCGACTTGTATGTACTGGCAACTTAGTAAAATATAAATGTTTTGGCTATAGAATTGGGAGATGTTTTTTTTGCTCTACATACTGTATGTAAAGCAAGAAAATAATATAGTGTTACTGATACAGATGTGCAGGGCAGCCATAATACACTTTTTACATTTAATAAAAATACAATATTGTGCGCTATTACTATAGGCAACCTATAATAATGTGTAAATGGTACAGAAATGAGACATGTTTTTTTTCCTTGCTTTACATCCTGTGGTGTGAATAATACAGATTTATAGGGCAGCCATAATGTATTTTTTTTTTACCTTTAATAAAAATGCAATTTACATTATGCGTTATTAATACACTATGCGCTATTACTAACACATTGTGTATGTTAGTAACAGTCACATAGGACAAGCTGGTTGAGGGACTTTACAATTTTGTAATGACTGTACTAAGATTCTTGAAATATTTTGATAAAAAAAACATGATTTACTTTACATTATTGCCCGTACTCTAAAGAATGCTGCTAAACAAGTGAAGAAATGCATGATAACACAGATGTTATAATGCTGTGTAATTATTCATTTTTATGGCTGTTGTGTATCTATATTGTTTAAAAATAAGATTTGATTAATTCGTTGCTCACGCTGACAAAAAATAGAATTTGCTGAATTGTTGTTTGAATCAAGGGCTTATTCGTCCATGAGTTTTCGTAAAAAGATCATTCTCTATCTTAGAGTTTATTGTTGCTGTAAAATTACCAAAAACAGTGCACAAACACAATTTCACAAACAGTGAACACAAACACAATTTCTTTAAAAAACCCATTACATTTAAATTGAGGGACGAATCATACAGGAATCGCATTTAGAACATTATTGCCGGAGCGCGCGGACACCGCCCGGACAGTAACGGCCATCAAAGGGTTAAAAACGAAACCCGCGTAAATGTAACAGTCCGCGAGCCGGGACGTTTGTTCTTTGTTTATGGCTCCAAAATTCGTTTCCGATCGCATTCTCGCGGGAGTCTCAGCCTCGAAACAAAAATACAACCAATTAGCGCGGAGATTTGAACGCACGACAACATAAATAGACCCAGACGCGCTGGAGTGCGCACGCGGCTGTCAGTGATGCTTCACGCCGCCAATAAATCTCAACTCGCGGCTTCGGATTGTGTCGAACACGGTCGATCAGACAGATGGCACACGGTCAAAACACGCAAAGCCGCGACGTCTGCCGACCACACACACACACACACACACACACACGCACGCAGCGAAATATGTTAAAACACACACACACGAACGACGCGAAATATGGGCGAAGGTGGAACATAAAGGACGGGGGACGTGGAAGCGCCTCGCCGCCTCACTCGCTCCCAGCCGCGGCCGGACGGTTCGTGCGACCGCGCAAACGACGCGAAAACGGCGTTCCGGTCAAACAAATCTTTTGTACGGATGGCAAAAATGTGTCAGCCGAGGCAGCTAAATATAACTCCGCCTTCTTCCCCGAGCGGCCCTCGCTCCTCAGGGCGACGCCAAATCCGCGGGCGCCAGTAAAGCACTTCCACCCGCGCAAACCCCCCGAAAAGCCCGCGCGGCGTGTCGCCCTTACCTGCCGTGAAACCAGTCCTTGCAGGCGTCGCATTCGATCATGAACTGGGTAACGTCGTAGGGTAATCTGCAGATGCAATACACGGGTGCAGTCGCCATGTTAGATCGATCCACAACAACAGCCGGAGAGATGGACGGTCGGATGGGGGCAGCGGCAGGAACCTTTCCCGTCGCACAAACTACTGCGATGCGTCGAGCCGCGGAGCTTCGGCTGCCGCTTCCATTCGAACGTCGCCGCGGATCCCGACGTCAGACCGTTTCCCGCGCGCCGTTGACGTGTGCATGCCCCCTGGTGACTACACGAGCCGCGAGACTCCTCGAAAGCCCCACAAAACGCATCCTTTCATTGTCGCTTCGTTACGTCAGTCTGCAAGACGGCCGGAAAAAAACGTCTCGGTCATCGCACTCCGGATGAATGGAGCTCATCAAAGGCCGGAGCGTCTTCGCAAGGCTTGGCCGGGGAAGGCGGAACGTCACCGGCAGGGACCTCCAGGCTCCAGCCGAGCGCCGACTCCGAGTGCCGAACCAGCTGCGGCGGAAACCGTGGCGCGTTAATCGGCTCTCGGTGGCGGCGGCGGCGGCGGCGGCGCGCACTTGTCTGAAGGGAAGCAGCCGCGAGCGACTCAACTCCGATCACACGCATGTGATTCAAATGGACGTAGCGCAATTTGAATAAATACATAAACATGTGCGTGCATATATTATTACTGTGTGTATTATAATAATAGTGTATACACAATTTAGATAATTTAAATCGTTACACAACATTTGTATAGAATCTGAACACAAATTTGTTTTGCAGTTATTGGTTTAAAATATTGTAATGTAAAATGTCATTACTTTAAATAGACCATATAACAAAACGATGTTTAAAAGGTATGTTTACACACATTTTTGAAATTTATATCGAAATGCATTTGAACAATAAATAAACAACAATATAATAAAAATGTTGAATCATACATATATATATTATTATTATTAGTGCTGTCAAACGATTCATCTTTTGAACTAGTTAATTGCACTTCCCCAACCAAATTAATCGCGATTAATCACACATAATAATATACGTAATAACGTATTACATTTATTATATTTCATTAGTATATAATTTATTACTAATAATTTATTATTATTGTTAACAATTATTAATAATAGAACAAGTATAGTAAATTCAACTATGATCACATGTCTAGGCACACGCATGTGATTCAAATAGACGTAGTGCAATTTTAATAAATATATAAACATGTGCGTGCATATATTAGTTATGTAAATATATTATTACTGTATAATAATAGTTTATACATTATTTGGAGCTTTTAAATAGTTAAACAGCATTGTTATAGATTCTTTACACAAAACATGTTTAAAATATTGTAATTATGTCATTATTTTAATTAGACAGTATAACAAAACAATGGTTAAATGTTATTTTTACACACACTATAAATAATTGTTTTTTTAAAGGAAAAAAAAACACGTTTTCTTATTTCCATCAATTAAAATTAATTATATGTATACTAAGGTCTTGGTAGCATTACTATATAAACAGGATATAATTTATAATTAAATATTGCCCAATTGCAATAAATATTCTATTCTATCATATCTATAACATATAGTCTAATAAAATAAAAACCAAGAACACACAGAACTACCAAAACTTACAGTATAATACACTTTAAGGTTCAGGAACCACTCTTTACTCTGTATACTAGATATACTATTTATGAGAGAAAAAAAATAAACGTTTTCAATAAACAATCTATAAAATATAAAATATTTTATCTTATTCTATGTACATTTTCTTACATTATTATTTTTTGCGTTCTTTTCCTTGTGTTGCACCAAACGGAGTAGTGTTCTTAATTTCATTGTAACCAAATGATGCAATGACAATAAAGGTATTCTATTCCATTCTATTCATAGTACAATCCTCCAAATATACTGACAAAGTGTGCAAACTAACCCGAGTCCAGAGATGACACAGGAATCGTAATTATTCTAAAAGAATAAAGACTTTTATTAAGCTTTGTAAGTTGCATTCAGTTTCCTTCAAATACATCACGCCACAATCCATCAACGATCACTCGAATCCAACAGCAGTTCGTGCTTGTACAAACCATGAGTTACTTACTCAACTTACATCAAGGGAACCTATGTAGACTTGCGCGGGGACTGAGGGAACACGCCATAGTTCGGATCACTAATGCGCAATGAAAGAGATGAAAAGCATCCGGAGAGTTCCGTGGAGAAATGACGAGTCTGGTTTAGAGACACAACAGTTCAGAAAACATCTAATCACTTGCTCGGGCTGAACTGAATGAAAAGGTTGTGCGTTTCGCACTTAGTCTGAGCTAAGAGAGGGGATTCGTTTAAGAACATACTAGCTTTTATCTTTGCAAAAAAAGGAAAAATTTCACAAATGTTTTGCTATTGTGAATGTAGAAACAGAGAACAATCAAGTACAGTGATTATACGCCACGATTAACAATATTAGATAATGTCTGAGTAGATACAACAGATGCCAGTAAATAACAGAACGGAATTAACGGAAGATTAGCATTTATTAACCGTTTACACTTGTTTATTTTAGAACTATCACTGATTATCAACCTTTTAAGATGACGCAGACGGGCACAGAGTTCGTAATGGAGGAAAAACAGGACAACGTGCATTAGAACTACACACCGTTTACTTACGTTTTTTTTTTTTTCTTTGTGGGATTTGCTTTTCGCCTGTGAGCCATGCAGAAAGTTTAGCGGTTATGCTAATGTGCTACACTTCATTCACATTCACTTCTGACATGGAGCGAGAAAAACTGGGGTTTTTCGAACGATGATTTGCGACTCGTACAGTTTGGTCACTTTTTTTTCATTTTCAATCTATTTCCCCTTGTCGTTATTGGTTGTCGCATTACTGTGGTCAGATCATGGTCGCATTTCTCACGATCACATTGGTTGTGGTCGCACTACTTGTAGTTGCAATACTCGCTAGTGCATGACGAATTGATATGGTTTGAACTTGACTTGCTGCGTTCGTCTTATAATGGGAAAAGACATGCGCAATGCATTAATCCACAGCAGGGATTAACCATGTTTAATTTTGGCGTGCTGTTGCATTACTGTGCTCAAATTATTTGTGGTCAGATTGTGATTGCATTGTTTACGGTCACATTCATTTCAGTCGCACTACTTGTTCTCACACTACTTCTTGACGCATTACTCAGATTGCGGTTGCGTTGCTTGTAGTCACATTACTTGTAGTCGCATTACTTGTAGTCGCATTACTTGTAGTCGCATTACTTGTAGTCGCATTACTTGTAGTCAGATTACTTGTAGTCGCATTACTTGTAGTCGCATTACTTGTAGTCGCATTACTTGTAGTCGCATTACTTGTAGTCGCATTACTTGTAGTCAGATTACTTGTAGTCAGATTACTTGTAGTCAGATTACTTGTAGTCAGATTACTTGTAGTCAGATTACTTGTAGTCAGATTACTTGCAACTGCACGATGGCTTGAAATCGTCTGAACTTGACTTGCTGCGTTAGCATGCGCCTCATAATGGGAAAACACAGGTGCGATAAATGAACTCACAGCAGGTCATTTTTTTTTTATTATCGACGCATTACTTGTTGTCACATTACTGTGGTCAGATTAAGTGTAGTCAGATCGTGGCATTGCTTGCGCTCGGATTAATTGCGGACACATTGATTGTGGTCGCATTAATTGTGGTCGCACTAATTGTGGTTTCATTACTTGTAGCCGCATTGTGCAAATAAGTGCACGATGGATTGAAATAGTTTGAACTTGACTTGCATTGCAATAATTCACAGCAGGTCACTTTTTAAAGAACTTTGTTTAAAAAATGACTTGTTATGACACTACTGTGGTTAGATTGCAGTCGCATTACTTGTAGTCGCATTATTTGCTAGTGCACAATGTACTGAAATCGTAACTTTCTGTGTTTGCACGCGTCCCATAATTGGAAAAACACATGCGCAATGCACACGATGTCGTGAGAAATGCGATTTGGTTTCGTCTTTTAAACTTTGAGAGGAACAAAGCATTCACTGTGACTAGGAACGCAGATAACATGGTAAATCTATCTGTATGATTCTAGGTGCAGGTAGCTGAACCTCGACGGACTAAACTAAAGACTAGCAAAAACAGAAAAGTAGAAGTTCGATTCCTGTGTTTCACAGAGACAGAAAATTGCGAATCGTTTTTGACGACGCGTTTGATTTTTGACGATAATTTTACGGTCTTCTACCGTAACTATTAGAGGAGCGTTTTTACCGATCCGTTCATCGTGATTTTAACTGGCTGACGTCAGAGAGGGATTACGATGGATCCAAATCCTCGTTTGACGCTTTCTGGAGAGGAAACGAAATATTCACCAACTGCATTCAGGCCTTCATTCAACACCAACCTTCCATCAACCTTCATCCCCTCTATAAAAATAGGTTTACTCTTCTGTTTTTAAGAGCGCTGAGCTCAGAGCTTCATCTCTGCGGGCCTCGCCGTCTTCTTTTAGTGCATTTAAATGAGAAGTGGTATTGCACGTTTTGGAGTCGTTGCTAAAGGCACTTTCAGGTTGTTGAGGAGCCCTACTTTCCTCCAGCTTCCCGTTGAGGTGGTCTGCCTCCGTTCCCTCCAAGCCATTCTCCGCTGCTGTCAGTGAGGTCAGAGGTGGCGTTTTGGTTGCCAACTTGGGCTTCTTTCGCTCTTTAAGGACTTCGCTGGTCGGGGCAGCATATGCAGGCCTGCTCTGTTCAAATTAAAATACATCCCAGTGAGGACGTACCAACACATGCTGTTTTTTTATCAGTGTTCCTACAGTTTCTGGAAAGTCAAATTTAAGCACTTCCCAGCTTTTCCAGCACCATACAGTTGTGGTAAAATGCATATTTGACCTTTAGGCAGACCTTTGATTTTGGTTGAATTTAGGAAGACCTTCTAAACTTTGGCATTTTAGTTACACTTTTCAAGAGATTTTGACATTTGATTTTTACAACAGACGTTTGTAGTGCTTGTGCTTGTATGAGTTTATGTACAGTCAATACATTACAAAACAAATGAACAAAATGAAAATGAATGAAACGCACGAATGACTCGAAATTATTTGTTCACTTAATTGTTCTAGAGATAAAGATTTTAGTCAAAATTATGTATTTTTTCCTTTAGGAAAAAAGACGAACAATCAACTGATTTTTATTCTTTTACTTTAGTACCAGTTGTTTTTTTTTCTAATAACTGCTATATAACATGTTTTACTATTACGCTAATAGGATATTTGATCATATTATTAAACAAATCTGTCTGAATTTACAGAAGCTTGGAACTTATTAGGTCATTTACATGTTCATTTCATCCAGATTTATGATATTTTTGCATTATAAAACTGCAGTCGGCACAGATTAATTTTGTATGTCGGGCTACCACTGTGTGTGTTTGTTGTGAAATAAGTTTAATTCAAGCATTTTCAAGCCTTTTTCTTTAAAATATAAGCATTTGTAGGCCTTGAAAATACTTAGCTTGAAGAATTTCAAGCACCTGTAGGAACCTGGTTTTATGGATTGTTTTATTAATTCAAATCCATTTTTTTTTTCATTAAAGACGCAAGGAAAATACTCAAATACCTGGTATGATCCCTGATTCTTGAAACTGGTGTAATTGGTTCCATGGTGAAATGTCCGTATGACGGGAGTGGAAATCACACCTCGTGGTCGACTGCTCACAATGTCAAAAAATAAATAAATAAAAAAATAAATCACAATGTCAAAAATTGTGAACAAGAAAAGGAAAGCATTAAAATAATCTTATTTTACAGTCAAAACACCCCCGACAGTGCTTTTTTTTTTTTAGAAAAAAATGTAACAAATTTCTGTAATAATTTAAAATGTAATAAAATTCCCACCAATTGTTACGTTCTTTTCTTACGTTCCACAAATAATAATTATTGCGTCTAATCTCAGTTTTACTCCGCTTTCTATCTCTGCGGCGACATTTTGACAATTCAGAGAAAATGTCTCCGAGGCTTGAAGGTCGTCGTCATTTTTCACAACGTCACGTCATATTAAAAGTACGTGTGATATCCCGTTGACCTTCCGTGCATTATTACCATGACAATTGTGCAATATAATCGTTGTAAATTCCATTCATAAAGACGTGGTTATTTTTTCCGTTCCACATCTTTATAACATGTTTAATGTTTTAACAAATGCTTTATTTTTATTGAAATTATTTTTATAATTGGTCATAGTTTAGTCATACAACAACAACAACAACAACAACAACAACAACAACAATAATAATTTTTCCTATTCTTACTCCACTGCGAGTAAAGGATTAAAACAAAAGCACTTGGCGGAGTCCATAGATTCTGGATTTTACCGTAATATTAAAATCCGGAATTTGTGGAATGTTAAAAGGAAACAATCAACTGCAATAATAAAACTGTATAACAAACTTTCTTTCGCTCGTGAGTGTGTGTGTGTGTTTTGCCGTAGACGTACCCTCGATTTGGTCCACCGACTGACACCACCTGAATAGGAAACGGGGGTCTTCCGCGTCCACGGCGACTTCCTGCCCACTGACCCACCACAGTGCCAGCAATCTCAAGCTTACCGCCCTGCGAGGGCACGCCCTGGAATCCCACTGCAAAAGAAACACAACATTCCAAACTAAATATGAAAAAACTGGGGATGGAAGAAAACAAAAGTGATAATAAAAAATAAAATCATGTCTTAACTGTTGAACAAATCTGGCACCGTCAGCGGACCGGACCAGACCTTACCAGGCGGAGCCCTGCCTCTGGCCTGCAGTGGTGGTGGGGGGGGGTAGAAAGGGCCGTTGGGGGGGTAGAAAGGCATCGGGTGTGGAGGTGGTGGGGGGAAGGCGAGGGGCTGGGGCAGTCGAGGGAAGTTCAGGCCCTCCAGGATACTCTGACGCATCTTCTCCACCTTGGCAACCAACTCGCTCTTGAGGAAAACATGGAACTGTGAGTGAGTGCTTTTACATTTTAAACCCAAAGCTTTTAAACTTGGGAACATATCTGACCTTTTTGGTTGCACCTTGTGCCCAAATGTACATAACCACATATTCTTATTATATATATATATATATAAGTGGCAAAAAAACAAATTATTAAAAAAAAAAAAAAAAAAAAAAAATTATATATATACATATATATATATATATTTTTTTTTTTGCACTGTACTTATTTGACTTATTTATCGAATGTATATACTTTTATATACTTTTTCTTTCTTACCACTGGCATTCGATGCATGTACGGCAAAGTAAGAATTTCATTCTGCACACATGACAAAACGCTTTGACTTGACTAAATCCATGTAGCGCCAAAGAAAATGCTACATTACAAAATAAAAGTAGTTGCAAAGTCTCAAATTAAAAGTCACTTAATATACTAGATTTCACTAAATCATTCTTCATTATCGCTATAAGTTTATAGATTATTTACACTAGAAAGCGCTTATCAGTGAAGATGGAAGTCTGGATCATCTACGGTCACGGGTTCAACTCCCAGAGAAAGCATGTAGTAGAGCAGGGTTATAATTCTCAATATAACGATAACCCCATGATTTAATTTCATTGAGAAATAAATGCTAAACTAATTGTTCCAGATTTACATGAACAATACATTTGAAACAAAATGGCACTTAGACCAAAGTACGTTCGAAGTCTGGAACACATACGGTCACGGGTTCAACTCCTAGAGAAACCAAGATGTAGAAGTGGGCGATAATTCTCAAAATGGATAATCCCACGATATAATTTAACTAAACGCTCAAAATTATTGCTACCGATTTACACGTTATTTAAACATAAAAAAAAAACCATAAAGCTTGATGTCGGGATTGTCTATGGTCGTGGGTTCAACTGCCAGAGAAAGCATGTAGTGGAGCTGGGTGATGACTCTCAATATCAATAATCCCATGATATCATTTAACTGTGAAATACATGCTCAATTGTTGTTCAAAAGTTACAAGAAATACATGCTCAATTGTTGTTCAAAAGTTACAAGAAATACATGCTCAATTGTTGTTCAAAAGTTACAAGAACAATATATCTTAAATGAAATGGCACTTAACACCCAAATAAGCTTGAAGTCTGGAACACATACGTGGGCTAAACTCTCAAAGCAGCAAGAAGTAGGACTTGGCTATAATTCTCCATATCGATAATACAAAAATATAATTCAATTTAGATATAATGTCCCTCAAAACTGTCGTTCATCAACATTCCAGATTTTCAAGGAACAATACATCTTAAACTAAAAAGCTCTTATCAGTCACTTGTGTAAGCTTGAAGTCTGGATCTTCTACATTCGTTATACGTCAGTTACGTCAGATAAAAAGACCCCTAGGCAAATGCTGGTCAAAATTATTGTTCATAGTGGTTCCAAATTTACAGCAATGACAAATGAATCCGTAAATTCAAAGACATTTATAAACTGATCAGATCATTGGCAAAGTTTGATGTTCAGAACACCTGATGAGTTCAACTCCCAGAGGAAGAGCTGGCTGTGAATTCCCAATCGGGATGATTTTCAGAATAGAATTCCAACTCAAGATTTAATTCCCACGAATGGTTGGTTAGTGTTTACCAGATGAGCAAGTGTGAGAAGTGCTCGTACCTGACCCTCGCAGAGGTCGAGGAGCAGGGCCTTGTCTCGGGTGGCCCGGATGAGTTTAGTCTGCAGCAGCTTCCCGTCGAAGTACATCCACGGACAGCAGTGTTCCCAGGGGACGGGCTGCCCACACGCGTCATTGGCAAACAGCGCCATGTCCACTCCGCTCATAAAGAGAGCGGCCAGCTGAACTCCCCGCGGATCCAGGTTATCGATCTGGAAGCGACAGAAGCGGCCAATCAGACACTTACGGTCTGACAAGCTCCTCGTATATGACTTCAGATTAGTGCCAAATAGGAAAAAAAAATTAATAAATAACAAAATAAATAAATAAATAAATAAAATAATAAAATAAAATGTCAAATTTCTAAGAAACGAACTTCAAATTTTCGACCATCACAATTTTTTATTTTTCGCTTGTAATCTTCACATTTTCAATGTTTTGGGGTGTTTGGCTTTTGGCACTAGTTTCACTTGGGGGCGGCCTACACTGTGATTGGCTGGTGAGAATGTGATTGGCAGCAGTTGACTAGGAAGTTCGAGAGGTTTAGCGATTGCTTAAACATTTAGAGTTGGAGCATTTATTGTGTTCTCATATTAAAAGGAGTAAATGACACTGTTTGCACAGTGAACTCGACCAACACTTCCTAGTGAATTGCTGCCAATCACATTCTCACCAGCCAATCAGAGTAAGGACCGCCCACACTTGAGACTAGTGCCAAAAGTCAAACAAATACAGTATTTTTCACAATTGTGAAAACAGTTGTTTCAACTGAAAATATGAAGCGTTTTCATTTGTTTCTGAGAAATTTACTTAGAAATTTAGTTTTTTTGCCACTGATCTGATTCAATAAAAATGTGAAGTTTGTCTCTTAGAAATTTATGTTTTAATATTTTTGAAATAAAACACAAACTTACATTTCTAAGAAACAACATTCACATTTTGGTTTAGCTTTTTATTTTTTTTACTTTTTTTTTTTGTGCGTTTCAGTATTTGAAGTTTTGGCACTAGTTTTACACAGGGTCATCCTTACTCTGATCGGCTGGTAAGAAAGTGATTGTTTGCACGGTGAACTCGTCCAACACTTCCTGGTCATCTGCTGCCAATCACATTCTCACCAGCCAATCAGAGTAAAGACCGTCCACTTTTGAGACTAGTGCCAAAAGTCAATAAAGTGCCAACAAACGAAAAAATCTGAAGTGAAAAAAAATGTGAAGCATTTTCATTTGTTTCTTAGATTTGTTTTTTTGCCACTTATCTGATTCAACAAAAATGTGAAGTTTGTTTCTTAGAAATTTATGCTTTTTTTTTTGGCACTAATGATTCATCAGATTAGAGCCAAAAAAACAAAACGTAAATTTACAAGAAACAAACTTCACATTTTGGTTAAGCTTTTTTTTTTTTTTTTTTTTTTTTTACTTAACTTTCCGTTTCAGATTTTTTGTGCGTTTTTTTTTGAGAGTTTTTGCGTTTGAAGTTTTGGCACTAGTTTCACACGGGGTCACCCTTACTCTGATCGGCTGGTGAGAATGTGATTGTTTGCATGGTGAACTCGCCCTACACTTCCTGGTCATCTGCTGCCAATCAGAGTAAGGACCGCCCACACTTGAAACAAGTGCCAAAAGTCAAACACACCTGAAAAAAAAAACCTGAAGCGAAAAAAAAAATACCATGAAGCATTTTTGCTTGTCTCGTTTAAAAAAAATTGACATTTAAATATTAAATCTTTAAATGTATTGAACATTTTAATATTACAAATTTAAAATGGGATTTTTTGGCACTGATGTGATTCCATACTCGCAGGCGGAAGCAAGCGGCGACACACACACACACACACACACACACACAGATTGACTAGCGGCAGAGCAGAACTCACACACAGCGAGAGCAGCAGCAGCAGGGCATGGCTGGCGTGGATGGTTTGGGGGTCTTGATGGGTTTACAGCCACACAGATCGACGGGATTTGCTATGAAGCGGAAGCTTAGCTGGTCTAGCAAACCGTCTACACAGAAATAACGCCATTAGGCTCAATCTCTGATGGCAAAGCGGATCGGCACTAAAAGCATGCTTTCACACAACGCATTAGAAGCCCACCAGCATGTCTTTACAAAGGAAGTGTCCAGAAAAACTTCTCATTTCAATAAAGCACTTTTTAAGTCTTTCCTAAAAGTTTTTTTTATTTATTCTTTATTATTTTTCATTCACGTTTAGCCAAAATTCGTCAAATGGTCTAGAAAAGTATACTGAATTAAAGCCCATTCACACTGAAACAAATACCGCATTTATACAATTTTTTATTTTTAATCGTGATTGCCCCTGACACGTGGAAATAGGGATGCTTATGTTTTTATGTGCCATTATTTTAAATATGCAAATATAAGCCGCTACCTAGTTTTCGAGCTTCTAAAATTGGAGCTATTTCTAATATATTTCAATATTTTTAAATATTAGGTAATTCCTCGAACGTTTTGTAGAAGGACAGTTTTTCCAATTTCAATGTTCCTAATGTTCTTGTGCTTCTCTACCAAAACAAAGGAAAGACATGATTGTTTGGTTATTTATAGCAGAGTATGGTGTAATTTTAATGGTCCGGCATCTTTTTTTTTTTAATTGACATCTCACTAGTTTGACACCCCTGCTATAGGTCAATGCTTCAAACATCAGGCATGACATCGTTGCAGTGACGAATTGAAATGTGATACTTGAAAATACATATTTTCTTTAGCTTGTGGCCTAAAACGAACTGAAATGGACGTTTTGGCATCCCCCAGTCGGATCGCATTCATGTGAAGGGTCTTTAACGCTGCATTGCGAGTATTTTCTGGACTCTCCTGGAGCATCCGTCCCCACACACATCACCTTGAGGTCCTGGAGCTGGTCAGGCTCGTAAAGTTTCGGAGAAAGTGCTTGAGCTAGGAAAGCGTCGAGTTCATTACGACGCAAAATTCTGACTCCGGGCCATTGCAACATAAACCTGAAGACAGACAAGAAGGAAGGGAAATACGCAAATAAAACACGATGCTCTTCTCGGGGTTAAACCGGAGCAGAAAGCCTCACCGTAGCACACAACACAGCACCACGAGGTGCGTCGGCACATTGGCAGGGTTCAGCATGGCTGGAGTGTCCGACCTCATGCAGGCCAGGAAAGCCCTCATCCGCCGGTTCTTGTCCTCCACGGCCTTACCTGTGGAATCAGATCAGTGCCAAAAATATCAAACGTAAATTCCGAAGAAACGAACGAAAATGCTTCACATTTACGTTTGTTTTTTTTATTTTTTGCTTAAAATCGTCACGTTTTCGTTTGAAACTTGCAACTTATGCAAACTATGCAAAAATGTATTTACTCGTGATTGCCTGACACGTGGAAATAAGGATGCTTATGTTTAAGTGCGAATATTTTAAATATGCAAATATAAGCAGCCACCTAGTTTTCAAGCTTCTAAAATTGGAAGAAAGGGGGTGCTTACGTATATTGAATTTGGGACCACAATGGACGATGATTTTGGCCAACATTTACGCTGGGAACTTTAAAGCTAACGTAACGTATAATAAATGTAGACTTCAGGCTTCAAAGATTAATGACTGATAAGAGCTTTTTTTTTTCTCGTTTGGAGTGCTGACCTAAGCTTCACGTGGAGGCGGGCCTTACTCTAATTGGCTGATGAGAATGTGATTGACAGCTGCATTCACAGTGAGAATGTGATTGACTGGAATAGGGGGAGGAGTTTAGCTAGCGTTAAACACATTCATTATCGGATATGTCGTTTGACTTTTTTTGGCACTAATCTGATTCCATACTTACCCAGCCACAGCTTCTTTAGGTTGGGGCAGGTCCACTCTCGGAAAGGAAGAGCCTCCACCAGTTCAGGAGTGTGTGGAGACTTGCCTTTGTACACGGCCCATTCTTTCACAATGACGGCTGGATCTTCAAAAAAAAAAAAAAAAAAAGCCAGTTGGGTTACCCATGTGAATTACAGGAAGCCATTTTAAGAAAGAAAGTCGACTTTAGTGCAAACTGGTCTAATTATCGGAGTTTGCTTGCCTGGGTTTACGTTATAAGAGTGGATGGCGACTAGCTCAAGTTCACTTGACGGATTCTCCAAGTATTTATTTAAGTCTTTAGGAGCGAAAATGTCTTTCTAAAAGCACATTCAAGAAATCGTAGAACATGTACTGTTGTCAAAATCAGGTTTCAGACCTCATATGGAATTCTGAAACTAGGACGGCAAATTATGAAATGCATCAGATTTAATACTTTCTCTAGGCATTCTATACAATACCTAGAAAAGGAGAACCGTCAAAGTGTGGAACAAGATCTTTCTCGGTTTTTTTTTTGCGCCGTCTGGAACCACGAAAAACATGTCCGCCATTCCTTGCAATGTGTAGGTAAATTTTGCAAATGGATGGATTTGGACAAACAGGTGGTGTTGCCCATACACCGTGTTTAGGCGAATATCCGCGCAGACACAGCTGAATAACAATAGGAAAAATAAAAATAAATACAATAACACTGGAAACTTCATTGCACACCATACTGGACCCTGCTACGCTTAGATAAAAAATAGCTTGTTAAATATTATTTCTGTTTTTCAAGTACAAGTCATTAGGTTTGTTAGAGACCTGAGCTCTGAAATGATATTCTTTTTAAAATTTGCTTTGCTAGTTGGGCTTTTAGAAGCGCAATAAATGTAAAAATGAGCATCATTTCTTTTTACGATTATTTTATCAGTTTTTTTTTTTTGCGTTTTATTTATTTACTTATTTTATTATTTAGTGTTGGAGATATTACATAAAGTTATTATGAATTCTAACAAAAGGAACAACGTTAACACCGCGCTCATAATTTTCCGTAAATAATGGATTTAAACACTTCCCTTGCAAAGACTTGCGTGTCACACTGCAGTCATTAACTTCATTAACTGAATAATTAACTTCCGTCCTATTCTCTGCTGTTTTCTCTATAACTGCAAAATGCGCTTAGAGCACCCTCTAGTGTCCAATTGTCGAAGTAGTGTCCAATTGTCGAAGACTACGCAACATGGTCGTCCATTTTAGCATATCTAGCGTCAGGGGTTAACACAGAAGGTGGGAAAATTCTGTGACGCGCAGTGACCTGACGAGGACACTAGGACCCGAGAGGCTAAAATAATTTTTAAAAGTATTGGTGAGAAGTATTTAGCCAAAATAATAGCTTCATGGAAAGTCGAAACGGCAAGACAGTATGGAGGTGCTTATGTTATATGCATATTTTTATTTACTTTTATTTTGTGCCTGAAAAATCTGGGGGGTGCTTATATTCATGTAAATACGATATCCAAATAATATGAATGTCCAAATATCAAACTCAAATGTGAGTTACTCACAGTCGGGCAGGTGGTTTCTTCTCATGGCGAGTCTCTCCGCTCTTTTCTTGGCCTCGGCTAGGCTGAAGAGAACCCCGTAAACATACTGACGTATGGGCCGGAACAGTTGCACCGCAGATGGCAGTTCTTTGTTGGCTTCATCCTCAATGGTGACGGATAACTTTATTTCACCCTGTGGAGGCAAAAATATTCAGACTACTGTGGCACCCCGGCTTACGAAATTAATCCGTGCCGAGAGCCGTTTCGTTCTGTGAAAATTTCGTTCGCTGAGCCACATTTTATATGTAATCCATCTAATCAGTGATATGACTTCATGAATTCAATTTTTTTAAATGATAAAATAAAGGTGAAAAATGTCATTTGAAACATTGTCGTGCAAAATCCTGAGATTTCCATAATTAAGTGACGTAGCCGTTCTCGCAAGATTACGAAAATCTCAGGGATTCTCAGGGTTTCAAGATGGTGACCTTGTGGGAGAGAAAAAAATAAACCATCGCCATTGTTGGAGAATACAAGCTTATTTTATATTTTGAAAGCAAGATCTCTGAAACTAACTAGTGTCTTTTTTTGGTTTATTTGACGTTCAAAGACAATGAAGCCTCCTATTATGTTAAGGTCAAATTGACCCGTTTTCAAAGTTTAAACATATCTTTAAAATACTTTAAAGTATTTATTCACTCCTGCTTGGCTTATTTGGTGTAATCATCATGTTAAAAAAATATAATGATTCAGTTTACATATTTGTAACACCACGCTACTTGCTTATATTACACAGATACTGTTTGGGTCAAATTGACCTGTGTTAAAAGTTTAAAAATAATATAAAATATTTAATAGTTTTTTTTCACTTTGAAACTTCTCCAGCTTGTCTTAGTTAGTGTAATCTACAAAAATAGTTCAGTCCACATATTTGTAACGCCCGCTACAAGTTTTTGTTACAAATATAATGTTCAGGTCAATTTGACGCCTCAGACAAAATGGAAACTATAAATAGTCAGAAAGATCAAATACCATTTGTTTCTTTGTAACAAAGAGACATAATATACCACTGTCTCACACACACACACACACACACAATATTTCGTAAATCATGACCACATTTTCATGGGGAGACATTTCGCTACTCGGGATCTTCGTTATCTAGAACATTCTAGGACGTACTGTACTGTACTGTACTCATCAGGCCGTGCTTTAAAACTCTGACCTTGGTGAGAACATGGTAGATGTAGGGGTACATCAGACCCTTCCTGTGCCGGTGCTCGGCCACCCGCAGCACCTCAGGAGCCACCAGGGGTAACGGTGGCGTGGTGATGTCCATGTGATTTCTCGTTGGCATTGATAAGAGAGATGGGATGTGAGCATCGACCCCTGCGTGACCTCTGACCTCAAGGCCTGGGTTTACAGTGGAGGTCACAGAAGCACTGGTCTTGAAAACACACATATATATATTAAGAACTTCCACTTCGGTAATGGATCGGCCGAACGTACCGAGTTTTGGTCCGTCTGGTCATCTTCTGGGATGTTGTCCATCTGGGTTCTCGGCTTCTCCCATCCTTTATGGTCACTCACGTGGCTGGTGAGTCAATGATTTGAGAATTAGATTTTTAACTAGAATGTACATTTTTATAATTATTTTGCTTCCATATGCATGATGCTAAATTCGTTCACATCCAGTTTTGAATCTCAAACTCAAACTTATAAGTGAAGTGTGTCTTCTGAACATTTGGAAAACTTGAATAATGCTTCAAAAACTCTGAAAGTAATTGACACTTTGTTTTGGGCTCAGAATTTGATCAAAATTGGCTAATTTGTATCCTGATCTTATAGAGATTCAGTCATCCATTTTTACACACAAAACACACTCACACAACCACACACACAAAAACACCCTAACACAGCAGTCACACACACAATCATACTCATAACACATAAAAACACGTTCACGCCTACACAGAACACACACACCATCCCACAAATGCACTCACACACAAAAACACACATACAGTAACACACCATCCCACAAGAACACTCAAGCTAAACACGCACACACACACAGTCAAACAATCTCTCACACACAAAAATACTCACACAGCTACAGAAAACACACACACAATCTCACAAACACACAAGTCATATGCAAAAAACGCACAACATTATCACACCCAAACAAAACACACAGTTACACACTAGCTCACAAAAACGCAAAACAATAACAAAAAAGCGTCAAACACACTCTTTATAACATACAATGGCTTATAATCTACAGTTTAGACACTCAAAACACACACACACACACTTCAGCTTAACATGGCGCATCAGGAAGTGGTCACAAGTCTCCGCTCTGCACACATTTACCGTTTCGTCCTACTAAATAATTACAAATGGACTAGTTTGTTTAACGAAACATGTAACTAGTGTTAATGCCGCTGATTGGCCGAGGGCAGCTCACTTGGCAGTGGAGCCTGTGCTTTCCTCGTTCTCGGAGGAGGAGGATGTGGGCGAGGCGGTGAAGAAGGCGGAGCCAGCGATGGGCGACAGCCTCTCATAGAGCGGAGTGTGCGACTTCCTGTCAGGAGGAATGTTCTGCTGGACGAGCCCTTTGCCTGTCGTGTCCACTTCCTGTACAGAAAGGATTCACACACGTGACGTGAGGCTGCTGGACCACTGGATGCGGAATGTGATGCTGGAACTCACCCTGGGTTTGCCTGGAATGTTGAGCATCTGCACTGGATTTGGTCGAACTGTAAGAGTAAGTAAGTAAGTAAGTAAGAGTAAGTAAGAGACTTTTATTGTCATTGTATGTTTTACAACTAAATTTGGTTCGGTATCTCACCGAGTCCAGCAGCAGTAAAAATAAAAATCAAGTAAAAAAACTGCATGTAATACAATAAAAATAATAATAAAGAGATGTAAAGGTAATATAAACATAACAAAAGTAAAAATCAAATATAAAAATATGAAACTATAAAAGAAATGTAATTATAAATATAAAATATTTGTGGACAGAAACGTAAAAGTGGTTGTGGAATTTAAGATTAGACATGAAACATGGGAAGATAATTCCAGCTCAAAATCCTTGTGTTCACTGGTTGAATTTAAAAACCAGCCTGAAGTGTATGAAATAAGAAAGTTGTGAAATTCTAAGAAACTTTTTTTTTTTTATTGCTTAATTTTATCTTCACATTTTCGTTTGCGTCCAGAAAGACACTCTTTACATCTTCGTTAAATGTTTAATTTGAGTTAACATGAATTTATAAAAGATATTGTAAAACGAACATTTTAATGATAATTATAGGTTTTATTTATACATTTCGAGACAAATTTAACCAATTCGAAACTTTAGTAGAGTTTCTTCTCTTCACAGACAATTTCACATTATTGTTGATTTGTAGAGATGTCAAAAATTACCCTTTATTTTAAACCAATTGAAAACGTGAAGCATTTTTATAACTAATATGATTCTATAGAAGTGAGAATGATAAGAGACCCCATAAAACCGACATGAAGCTCGAGAAGATTTTTTTGTAAACTAGTTGACAGACAAAAAGGCTTTTCTTTTAATCTAAATTTTCAAAACTTTATTCGCTTTCACATTTTGCCACATTTGTCTGAAGTTTAACCAATTTAGAATTTCACCATAATTAAGGGAAACATCGGAATTTTACCGTCATCGGGTTGCCTTGAATGTTTGACCTTTGTATAGAGATAAAATTATCGAGACGCTTTTTTCCTTTGTATTACAAATTGTGAAATAAAAGTTGAACAGAGCACGTGTTCACTCCTCATTTATGACTTGACATTATTTTGTGATAAAGTAAATTAGGACGCCATTTAGTCCTTGTGACGTGACAGTGTGAAGAGCAGAGAATGAGTGTGCGCTAGTGACATCACGGCCCACGTCTGAAGATCGCATCTCAAACTTTTTCTCATGTCTAGTAGTTAAAAAATAAATAAATAAATAAAAAATAAACCAACTGACTCGCATCTCAGAAAACTTGTCTGTCAAAACTCTTATAAGTGAAGCATGTTGACGATATTAGGAATAGGAACTAAATTCCCTTTTATGTCAAAATTTGGGTAAAGAAGAGCCTGCCATTTTTCTCCAACAAATGCCTTGAGACTACAATATCCAGAATAATTTTTTCCTTAAAGGATTCTTTCAATATTCCAACAAGGCCATTGCACAAAACCAGTCAGAAGTAAAACCAGCAGACTCTCCATGCAAGAGCCCATTCTAAACAAGTGCATTTGTATGCAAGAGGGACTCCGGCCATTCCAAAGTGCACACGGGGTTTGAGGCCCAAGCCTGGATGAATATTAACAGACCTGAAAAGCTCCAGAGTCGCTCTCTTTTACTCCACGAAAGCAATGAAAAACGTACCGAAAGGAGGAAAGAACTGCGGAGGCTTGCTGGCAGAAGCGTAATACTCCACCGCGCTCTTGAATCGCTCGACCTTGTCGTTGCTTCTGGACTAGAAAACCACAGACGTGTTAACATCACGGCCACACAAGTCCTCAGCGAGGCGTCGTCTCACGTGAGCGTGCTTGAACACGTCTTTAGAAATGGCTTCCAGGTCGTGGACGTCGTGCAGGTTGCGGACGTAGTCGGCCACGGCCCTTATCACCACGTCACATGGAGGAAGAACCAGCTGATGGGCTCGGACCTTCAGAGAGAAGCAAAAGCATCTGGTTAAACACATGCAGTGTCATCAGAAAGTGGGATCAAAAATTCCACACAAAGTCGTGTCCGTTAGTTCATCTCCTGCCTTCATGGCGGCTAAAACCAAGAAAAACATTATTAATCTCGTGTCCTTTGGTCAGAGTTTCTACACTTTCTGAAAAATTATACAGTGAAGCCTCGCTACTGTCGAGGTTCGACCATTGTGAATTCCAGACTTCACAGGTTTTTTTTTTATTACGCATGTATAAATTATTAAAAAGATAATAATGCTGTCAAAGTTAACTAGTTAATGCACGTGATTAATTTTAAGTGCTTAATCGCGTCAATTATTTTCAACAGCATTATTCACACTAGCATTTTTTTTTACTTTCAGAATAGAACCAAGAGAGCCTTGCTCTGTCTCCTGATGTGCTCATTAAGATCGCAGCTCACAGTGATATCAGGTGTTGTCACTTAGGCGCAAAGTGTTTAATTGACACTGACCTACTTTTAACCTCTTAGTGAGCAACACAGACACTGCAAATAATTTGCTTCATTTAAAAAGCTTTAGAATTATACGAATTAGATAAACAGACAACACTGTATTTACGTACTTATTTTTTAAAAACAGACATTCTAAGCTTTATGTAGACATGTTTCATGTTAGAGTGATAAGTATTTCTTAAGTTACAGTTCATTTTCAGCCAAATTTAAGGCAAAACATGCGTCACGTTTTAGCTTTATTATTAATATTATTATTATTATTATTATTACTATTATTTATTTTTTTGCAAAAAACACAACGTTCTGTTTTTATTAAGAGTGTAACTTTTAAAAAAATGCACCGAACTTCAAACTTTCAATTGCTGGATAACACTTATGTTATATTTTATATTTTTTTAATTAATTAATTTTATAATTTTTTGTGTGTTTTATCTTGAAAAAAGTGCGACTCAACCTCGGAGGGTTAAAAAACAAAGACAATTCATTGCAAATTGAAAAAAAAAATTATACTAAATTATTTGACAGTATGTGGATTGCCATGACTCACTCTTCTTCTTTGTGTTAAGTATTACCTAACTATTTTAAAGTGCGCCTCAACTGACGTTTTACGGGAACTGATTGCAATGTGGTCGTCACGGCAACGGGCATTTGTGTTTCCTAAGAATCTCGTGAAGGTGAAGTTGTGTTCAACATCCCGGGAAAAATCTCAGCCGTGGTCAATTCTATCGTTGAAAAATGTGAGATGAATTACACAGTGAGTAGTAACACAATCTTCCTTTTACCTTCAAGGATGCTAAAGGATGCTCAGGGCCGAGTAAACTCCAGTGAAAGGCAGCCAAGTCTTCATCAGGCAGTATGTGATTCCCTTAAAAACATTAAGAAGTAAATACACGTCAATTTATTACATTACAAATAAATTCCTTTAAATCTGTGGATCTGTGGAAAAGAGACCAGCCAAGAAATAACTTTAAATTTGCATTAACATGGGCACAGACGTTTCTCCATGCTTATGTCTGCTGAACTGTTTAAACAATAAATGTATAGCAAAGGCAAAAAGTGTTTAATAAAAGTGATTAACTTTACCATCTTAAATCTCATTTAAAGAGATATTTTGCAAAAACAAAGAAAGTCAAAGTTGTGCTTTGAAATTACAATTGGATAAAAGTCATTATTAGTTTATGAGCAGTTGATATAAAACTGTAAATATTGATATATTTGTTGATATAAAAAGTATACAGTTGAGATAAGAATGTAAATGAACAGCTTATTGGTCAAGATTTAAGGATCCAAGTCGGTGAAAAGAAAATGTAACTACACTTGTTACACAACAAACAAACTCAAGTATTTTCAAGCACTTCATTCAAAATTCAAGCATTTGTAAGACCTAGAAATGAACCGGTAGAAATCCCGAAACATAGTCTCACCTTTCCATCAATATAAAACATCTTCCAAAATCATAATGAAAAATTGATTTACAATGTTTTCGGGTTTTCAAATAAACTTTGTTAAAATCACCAATAAGCGTTATTAAATTGTCATGTAATAGCTTAAAGGAAAAAATATTTTAATTCGTAAAGTCAATGACCATTAAAAAAATGTTTAGAATAAATTAAAGTTCCAAGATTCCTATATACTAGATGGGGAGACAAATAGATAGACAGATAGACAGACAGACAGACAGACAGACAGACAGACAGACAGACAGATAGATAGACAGACAGACAGATAGATAGATAGACAGATAGACAGATAGACAGACAGATGAATTCTACACACATACCTAAAAGTGCAGCAAAAATGACGAAGCGGTTGGGGTTGAGGTTGAGCTGCTTGGCGACGTCGTGCATCAGGTACTGGCTGGTGGTGAGGCTCTTGCCGTTGCGGCTGAGTTTAAGAGCTTGGGCGCTGAAGTAGTTGGGGATGTTGCACAGGGCGTAGTCGGAATCATACGCCAGGAGCCCGTGGAACCCGTTCTCTCGGAATAAGGCAATCACTTCCTGGTGATGGTCCTCAATGGTCTGGACCACCTGAGAGAAGAAGCAGCAAGCACAGAGATCAACACACTCCACAACAAACTGTAAATAAAAATCACGTCTTGGTTTGACCAACGGAGAGCAAACTATTATTGCAAATTATGTC
>MU204420.1:7395671-7415811 GCA_017309775.1 Paedocypris sp. Pulau Singkep
AAAAAAATTTTTAAAAAAAAAAAAAAAAAAAAAAAAAGACATTTTTTTTTCAAAAAGTGTGAAAAACCGTCTAGAGAACTGTACATTTTTCAACAACAATAAGACAAAGTATGTTTGGTCAATGTCGTTTTTTTAAAGAAATTTAAATAGTGTACGAATATGACAATAATAAAATACAAATTTATATTATCTACGTTATTGTACGACAATATTACAATGTCAATTATATACATAAACATTATGAATATTTTATTTAGTAGCTTAATATATAAATACATTCATATTGTATTTTTCTCATATTTTTTTATTATTTATTATTTCTTTTGTTTTTTATTTATATTAATATTCTGTCTGCAATGACTTACAAATCCAACTGGATTACAATGCACTTGTGAATTACAAATATCTTTTAAACATTTATTTCTGTTCAGTTACTTATTAGGTAGAAAATTTTGCTTAAAATTCCACAAGTCGCTCTTGCTAAAAGGGGCTGTCAAATCAAATTGTAATTACAGACTAATCTATTGGTTCAACTTAGCACAATCTTAAAAGAAAACACACTGTTCTTGTGTTAGAGGAAGATTAATGACTATGGAAATTATACAAAAAATGACAACGAATCCACCTGTTGGTGAGTTTCTCAGTCACAAGTTTGATCACAGTCTGTGTGGCTGCTCAATCTCAGCAGAAGTGACGCAATCAAACAGAGAGCCAATCAGAGAGCAGCTCTAGATATTCATGTCACATGACCATGCTGCATTAGCCAATCATAGGAAAGAAGAGGTGGAGCATCTTTCTGCATCCATAGTTTCACTTTACATAAAATTCACAGCTTTACTCAGTGTGTGTGTGCATGTGTGTAAACCAAAATATGAAGTAAACCGGGGCCTTATATTTCTAATGCTACACTTAAGCTATAATCTAGAATTCATCTACATTTGTTCTATTAATCTGAAATGGAATAGAACAAAATGAACATAATGCATTTGTAAAAATGAGATTAAAAAAACAATAATAATTATATAAATAAAAGTAAGAGTAGTGGGACATTTGTACTGTACTTAGTACTGTACTGTAGTTTAGCTACTTTGTACTTAATAACAAATGTAGTAGACAGTAGAACTTGCTTATATTTTTGATTGAGTATCTGTAGTCTTTACTACACCACATTTGAATAGACACTGTTACGTCATTGTTACTGTGCATGGCAAGTCGGCAACTTTGTCTACCGCAGTTTATTTCTTGGGCGATCAAGTTGATATCGCCATCTGCAGGATGCTGAAGGTACTAGATGCTATTTTAGAGCTTAATCACATGAACATAACATAGCTGTTGCACTTTTTTGAGCATTTGAGTTTGACTGAGACGGACTCTTTGCTATTTTCCATCTATTTAGCTCTGCCATTTTGAAACATTGAGGTGTTTGCATTGCATTATATACATGTTGGGAAATTAAACCTCCTAAATAGAGAAACGGTCTTGCTTTCCCACATTTCATGGTGCCTTTTGAGCCCAAATGTAGTACGAGCGAAGCACTCGAGTTCTTTTACGTCTCAAGTCTTCTTGGAATCGGTGACTTGTAACGGAGTCGTTTTCACAGTAAGGTTTCCGTACTTTTACTCAAGTGTTTTTCGGGAACTCTTTACACCTCTGCTAACAGGTGACAAGCAACGACTGGCTAAACCGGCGGTGTTTGGCTAAGCTAACGGCCGCGTACGTCCCCAGCACGAGCGGCGTCTGCTGCTGCTACTCACCCCGATGTGGAACCGGAGGAGCGCCAGGCGGATGCAATGGGCCATGCACACCGGAGGAAGGAACCAGACCTTGGGCGGCGGGGTGCCCTTGTTCTGGAGGTGGCTGACTATCTGCTGGGCGGTGTGGTGCTCGTTCACCTGCCGCTTCACCCACTCGTGGAGCCGGCCTTTCTCCAGCGCGCCGCTGAAGCACACCAGGAGCTCGATGTTGCCGCTGAAACAGGCTTTGGCCAGGGCGGCGAGGTACCCGAGCATGTGGTTCCACTGGCCTCCGCTCACCCAGTCGGTGTAGAAGCCGCCGTAGAGTCGGTGCAGGCAGTTCTCGGCGTCCACCAGCAGCCGGAGCGGGGTCTGAGGAGCTCTCTGCCGGCCGCCGCCGACCAAACTCCCGCGGGCGAGCTTCTGGAGCTCCACCGGCACCACGGCGCTGGGGCAGTGCCTCTCGATGTACTCCTGGAAGCCCTGCACGCCCATGACCGATGCACCTCAGCCGGGAGGGAGCGTGACGTTGAACCGGTGAGAGTTGCGCGCGGAGGCGGCGGTCCGAGCCCAGCTGGAGGGTGTGGAAAGTGGATCGGTCGCGAGTCAGTCAAGCCGGAGATGCGTGTGTAGTTTCGGGTGAGTTGTTGGGTTCATGGCTGTCGCCGCCGCCGCCATGTGCACCGTTAAGGAGTCATGTTTTCTGCGGTGTGGATGATGATGCGTGACTCGTGAGGCGGAGAGGAAAGAGGCACGTACGGTCACTCGCTCAGGGGGAGGAGCTTAGAGTTTAGTGGGCGCGGCTCGCCTGTTGCATCCATGTTCTAGGTCATGGATTTTTTTATTGTTTTAATTTGAACACTGTACACAAGTTATACAGACAACAAATCATTTACCCTAGTAAAGCCCCAACAGAACTGTACCCTTGATGACCCATCAAACACCCGATACAACAATCAAAAAAGATAATAACAAATAAATAAATAAATAAACAAGTAAATAATAAAAATAAATAATAATAAAAACACACAATACTAATAGAGCAAGTAGTAATGGCGATAAAAGAAAAAAAACATACACATACAGTATATGCATGTACGTATGTACTTGGCAGGCATCCATGTTCTAAACAGGCGGATGGGTGTGTGTGGATGCCGGTGTGTGGTGTATTTATATGAATTTGTATGTATTTATGTAATAATCCTTTAACTAGTTTTATACTGTATAATAATTTATCAATGTAAAATATTATTTGATCGATCGGTAGTTTTTGTAACATCAAATATCCTTCCTATAGAAAGCATCTAGTAAGGAGGACCAAAACTGCCAAAATCAACTATAAATGTCAAAGGAAACAAATGTTCTTATGTAAATGCATATCGTTCTGTTATTACAACAAATACATACTTCTGTATAAATAAAAACATAAATGTGTTCGTGCAAAATAAATGTATCAATACATATATTTAAGTTAGTACAACAAATAGTAAATAAATTAACCATTTGGCTTTTCTTTTTATGAAGTCCCTGTTCTTTATCTACACCGAGGAGCGTACTCATTTATACAGAAGTACATTTATTTCCTGTACATTATATGTATTTATACGTATTTTGTACGTATGTATTTCTGAATTTATGTATACATAAGTACATGTATTTCTTGAGTCATTTATAATTGATTTTGGGGTTAGTACCCCCATAGTACAGGACAGGTTATCGGTGTATAAACTATGTCGTTTCAGTCGCTTTGTAGTAAAGCTTCTGGTTTATGCTAAACGGAATCATTGGCATGGTTTCTAACTTAAACCAGCAGGTGGCGTCCTTGTGTAGTTTTTAGATTTTTGGCAGGACGACGCTTCGCAATGAAAAAACAAATACTGTGCAGCATGGTTAAAAAAAAAACCGACAGTCTAAAGCACAATACACTTTTTTGTAACCATATTAAGATTTATACCGTTATTACAGTATTTAACTCTCCTTTTATGTTTGTTTCAGAGGAATGTTAATATTGTGTGCGGGTCAGTTTGACACAGGGCCTTTTATTATGCATACAAGTGTCAGAAACCAGAAAGTTCCCCTAAACAGTGTGTATGTGTGTATGAGAGAGAGTGTGTGTGAGTCTGAGACAGCAGTGTATTATGTCTCATTGTTGCAAAGAAACTAATAGTATTTGATCTTTCTGACTCTTTATAGCTTCCATTTTGTCGTGGGTAGTCCTTTTAGTCCATTTGTAGTGCTTTAAGTTTATTTAAAACTATTCCACAACTAGTTTCAAGCTTTACATATCGAATGATAAAATGCTTTAACGCTTTGATTTTTTTATTTAAAGAAAACAATATCTCACAGACCAACAAGACAAAGTTCTATTTTTTACAATGTGTGGGAAAATCAAAATCAAAATAGAAAACAAACTAGAATGACACAACTGTATATATGTATACAAGTCCATTGTATGCAAAAAAAATGTATTCAGGATCCAAATTTTCATTTAAAAGAACAGTTGTCAAATACTGTACAAAAAGGTACACATATTACTGTCGTCCGTACACAGTTATCTTACTGGACACAGCATTATTGTGTACAGTGCTGGGCAAAAAAGTGCAATTAAAGTCCTTGGCATATCAAATATTTCAGAAACACATACACAGGTGTTACAGAAATCTACACCATGCTCCGACTAACCAAAGAAAGGGAAAAAAAAACAAAACAAACAAACTCGAATAAGATCAGATGTTACAAAAAAAAGCACCATAACATCTTTAACGTCCAGAATTTCTACATCCATTTGCACTATGAAAGGTTTTTATTTCTGGACTTGTAAGTTGCTAATGTGTGTGTGTGTGTGTGTGTGTGTGTGTGTGTGTGTGTGGTATCTATTCCTTTAGTCTGAACTGCTTTTCCCTTTCTGGGTCACGGGGAGCTGGAGCCAATCACAGCAACTCTGAGCCTGGAGGTGGGACACATCCACTGGTGGTCAACCAATCACAGAGTGGGACACACAGACACACACAATCCCACCTTTGGCCAGTTTTCCAAACTTTTGGACTATGTCTCGACCGATGTTGTAAAACACGTGTAATTATCCACTGGCTTGAGGTTGTATCTGTAAATGGCCCCTTTTTTTTCCATCCGCCATTCGTTGCCGACTAACGTCATCTGTCTGCAGACCTTTCCCGAGCGCGAGAACTTCCTGACAGTTCATCGGTCCAGGGACGTCCTGAAGTGCTGCGCTCGTTCGGCCAGGTCTTTAGCGATGGCCTGTGCTTCCTGCAGAGCTGGTTGATCTGGGAAGTCCAGAGCTGCTTTCTTGGTGGCCACGGCCAGCTGCTTGAGGTGGGCACACAGCTGGTTGCTCATGGACAGGCCTTCCTGGCCTTGGGCTTCGCTGTAGAGCGTGTTGACCAGCCGCTGACCCACCATGATGACCAGCTTGCTGTGGGAGATGAACTTTTCGGGGGGCTGACCGTCACTCAGGCTGCTGAGGAACACGGCGATGGCCTTCTGAATCGCCCCGAAGTAAAGCCGACAGTGGTCAGAGATTGAGCAGGTCTGGACTGGACCACGAGGAGCGACCGACTGGGATTTGATGACCTTTGAAAAGAAGGAGTTGAGTATTAAAGTCAGTATGAAATGATTATTGTATCTTCAGGTCTATTGTATCAGCTAAGGATTCTCGGCCCCGAAGAATGGCAAGGGATTGTGGGACAGGAATTCCTATTGTTAGATCTGGTATTATTAACAATAGGATTAATATTGTTTTATTATTATCATCAATAATATTAAAGATTAAAAATTATTAACAATATTATAAAGAATAATTGTTATCATTAATTCTTCTACGCTGTCCAACCTTGTGGTTTATTTCACTGCTGTTGTGGTAAAATGTTCATTTATTATTTTATTTAAAACATAAATGTAACGTATTAGTTGATAAATATTATTAATAATAACATGTATTGTTTTCTTATAATTATACAAACATGCAATATTAAATACAAATTGGCATATGTGTTTAGAATAGGTAAAATTGCAAAAAAAATAATACTTAAATTTTTTTTATTTTCTATTAATGGAGGATTTTTAAAAATTATTTATTGGTTGGTTGTGATGAGATTTTATGTTGGTGATAAAATGGTACTTTAACAAAAATTCTTTATGCAGAAAATAAATATATATATATAGTATTTAGAAAAAATGAAAAATAAACTAAAAAGTAAAAGAAATCAACAGAAATGTGTAATACATATAACCAATAAATATTGCGTATAATTTTGTCTTAGTTTCTTTATTCACTAATTAAAAAAATATTGATTAGATAGATTAATTGATTTAATACTTTCAGGTGATGAACAAATAATTAACGAAAATGTAATATGAAATAAAAAAAAAAATAAAAATTACAAGTAAAGCAAATAATGTTGGGTCCCACACGGGTCAGTTCTTGGCCCTTTTATTTTACTATCTACATGCCTCCATTTAATTGGAATGCCCATGACACAAAGCTCTACATTAAAACATAAAAAATTAAGGGCCCAGAAAGCCTTAACCAATATTTAAAAAATGAGGATAATATAATGAAATCAATCAAAATAAAAGCAGATACCTGTTTTTTCAGCAAGTCACTGTTGCGTTTGAGTTTCAAGCTGCTCTTTCTTTCAGTTTTCACCTGCTGTTCTGTATTTGTCTGCTGGGGGGAAAAAACGAAAAGGCAGAAATAAATCTGTTAATGAGCTTAAATTCTAATACAAATAAAAAGTGATTAAACAAAGCGGAAAAGCTCACTTGAAGCATCACATAGTCGCTCTCATCGATTCCGGAATCCACCGTGCGCTCTCGTCTGCTGTCGCTTCTCTTTTTATCCCGCGGTTCCGCACTTTCCTCCACGCTGTCCGACTCCTTAGCAGACGCTTTGAAGAGCAGCTTCCCGTTTGCGTTCAGGATGGACACCAGCCTCTTCACGTCCTCGGGAACAGTGCGGGCCACCATCACGAAGCGCTCAAGATGGTCCGGAGTCTGTGATTGGTCGGGATCCTGAGCCAGAGCGTCCAGCATCCAATCCAGATCCCTGAGAGCAGCCGCGGCCTGCTGGAGGATCAGGCCCGAGTCCTCGAGGATGGAGAGCTGCTTCAGGAGCCGGTTCTGCAGGTTGAAGTCCGTCAAGCGTTGAGCGTTTCCTCTCACGTCGGAGGCGAAGTTCAAAAAGCCGCCGATGGAGTCGGTCACGTCCTCCGCAGCCACGCGGATCTGATCCAGGTGTTGGTCCAGATGTTCCCTGCACCTCCATTGGCTGCTGACGAACAGCATCAGCTTGGGCACAGACTGGCTCACGCGGTCCTGGAGCTCCAGAAGACGGTTTCCCGCTTCCTCTTGGGAGAGAGTGATCTCCCGGAACACCTCAGGCTCGGGGGAGCTCAGCATGAAGGAATCGCAAGAACTTCTGGAGGAGCTGGAGGCTGTGGATGAGGTGGACACCGTGGAGCATCTCTGGTTGTCTTTGTTCGCTCCTTCGGTGAGATGTTTGGATGGAGCTCTTCCCCTTAAGGAGTAATGATGATGCTGTTGGGAGACGGGAGTTTGGAGTTTGGTCTTCAGAGACTCATTGCGGTCACTGGAGTCCATGTTCTCCTTCTTTAAAGCCGGTGGGACGTCGTAGATGCTCTCATCCGTAGAAAACTGCACTGATTTGACTGGTTTGGGCATGTCGTATATCAGTTCGGTGGGATGGAGCTTGGATTTGGGAAGAACATGCAACGTGTTATAAAGCCTGGTGTTGGCGTTTGAGCTCTTGGTGGGTAAAGTGTCATAGTGGTTGCTTTCTCTGGCGTGTTTCTGCAGGCAAACCGGGCTGTCGTAAATCCAGTCTGGCGTGCAGGGATTTGGCAAGGTGCTGGACCGCAGCTTCAGAACGTTCTCGCTTTTGGAAGGCATCGGGATGTCATAGTTTGGATCTTGAAACGAGACGACCTGAAAATGACAGGATTCGCATCAGATTTAGGTCAAACTGAATCGAATAATTTCAGTAGTGCTTTTCAGAGGTGTGAAGAGTACCTGAAAACCATACTTGAGTAAACTGACAAATGACTCAATTACAAGTTACAAGTCCCAGATTCCAAGTGGAAAATGAGTAAAAGTTGTAAAATATAGATATAACGTAAATTATAAAAAAACGTAGGTGTTTTACTCGTACTGAATTTAGGCTCAAATAACACCAAGAAATGTGAAAAACAAGAAACTCTTTATTTAAGAGGCTTTATTTTCAAATATAGAAATACATTTTCATTAGCTGAACAAAGTAGATGAAAAATTGCTGAGTCAGTCTCAGTCAAAAAGTGCAACCGCTAATTCACGTTTATGTGATTCACAGTGTGAGTTTCCCGCTTACGTTTGTCTTGGCTGCAGCGCTGCGCCATTGGATTTGATAATGCTTGCGAATCTCGTCACTTGGCATCATCGATTTTTGCCTTTCCAGAGTTGTAGCTCTAAAAGGCTGTGGGGAAAAAATTTAGATATTAATGACAATAAAGCATATTTGAATACAATGTACTTATAAAGACTGCGACATATAACCTTAAAGTAAAGATATAAAATACTTGTGTTCAGAATAATAATTTTAATTGTTATAAGCAAAAAAGTGTTGTTGCACTGTAGCACCAGCTCGAGGATAATAAGAGTAAAAACCAATAAATGTATGTAGTTTCCAGTAAAAATGTTCATTATCATTGGTAATTTTCCATTACTTTAAATATCAAAATAAAAACCTGTACCAAAACCTAGAGGACAACAAAGGTATAAATGTATACGTATAGTTTCCAGAAAAAATGTTCATCATCAGCTGAGTTTATGTATTAATGTATTACATTCATATGTCATGTCTGGAAGCAATGCTTATTCACGCAACATTAGTAAAGTCAAAAAGAATGATGAAACATCCTTCCTGTCGCAACCATCTCCGGCCTCTATTTCAACAACACACAAAAATATAAGTGTACGAAACCTCAAAGAGTCTCAAAGAAGTTCCTCTCACCAGGCTCGGAACATCATATATATCAGAGTGACTTCTGGAAGCGACCTGCACAAAGAGAAGAAGTTCTTAACATCGAGAAGATCCTGAACACCAGAACCGAGACACTTTCCTATAAGCCAGTCTAATTACAGCAGTAATATACTGGACGTCACGCCGCGCTGAAGCTAAACATCTCACCCTGAAGCAGAAGGGAAATCAGACACATGTGCCGCTCGCTCTTTCACTTATTACACAGTAGCAGTCCGTCTTTCTGCTCTGTTCCTCGGCTCGACTTCTTCTGGTTGCAGTTAGCGGCGTTTGAATTTTGCCTTTACTGTGTTTTACAGGCTCGTAAAAACCCCTGTGCTACATACCTGTCCCAGAGGAGAAGGTGGACCTGGTGTCCACATGTCAAGCCTCAGCCGAAATACATTTATGATTCAATGTTTCCTTTCGATTTTATTCAAAAAGCTACAATGCAATCAGATTAGTGCCAAAATGCTTCACATTTACGTTTGTTTGTTTTTTTATTTTTCACATGCAATTACGTTTGGTTTTCATTTTTTGAAAAAAATTCTCACCAGAGAATTTTTCTCATCAGAGTACGGGCCGCGCCCATGTGAAACTTGGGCCAGAAATTCAAACAAAAAAAAAAAAACAATTGAAAAATCAGAAGCGAGTTTAAACAAAGTTTGAAACAAACGTGAAAATTGCAAGCAAAAAAAAAAAAACAACGCAAATGTGAAGCATTTTCCTTCGATTCTGAGAAATTTACTTTATATTTTTAGCACTAATCTGATTCCATACTATCCTGCGATTTACCAATGCAGAGACAAATTATGTGGCTGTGAGATGTCACATAACCAAAAAATTAACATTACAAAAATGAATTACCGTAATACGATTCAAAAATTGCCTTCTATGGAACAATTCCCAGAATTCAAAAGGGTTTTTGTGTGTATGGCGTGGTGGGCTGGTTAAGGCCAAAATTCAATCGCAATTGTGAGGGCAGGTATAATAATAATATATAATATAATATAATATGTCAGTTAAAGGAGACATGGAAGAGAAAACTTTATATCTTTGGTGAAATGGTTGAGGAACTTTTAATTTGAATGAAAATTCAATCAAAATTTTACAAATATTTTTGTGTTAGTCAGTACAAAAATAGTGAAACTAATGAATATACATTTAAATCGTGCCACACTTTGCATCCTCACCACATAGTAAATGTAATTCCCGCATTGGCTTGTTTTACTTAAACGTACATTTTTTAAATTTAGATCATGAATCACATCCTCTAACACAAATGTTTTAGTTAATTAGAAGTTAAATAGAACCTCAGGCAACTGTCGATTTTGCATATTTGTAATTATACAACAAACTGGGAGAAATGGAGAGTGTAAAGCTTTACCGTAAAAATGTTTCAAAACTGAAACTCCAGGTCTTTTGAATTATTATATTTTAATTGACGTTATTTTAATATATTTTTTTAATATAATTGGCAAAATAATTTGTCAATATGGCCACTAGGGGTCGTATTGAAATTGTGCTCTGCATTTACAAATGTGCCAGTGAAGTTACACACACACACACACACACACACACACAGAGACACCCGGAGCAGTGGGCAGCCTATTGGTGTCTTGCTCAAGATCACGACAAAATCCGAGTAATGGTGCTTGATGGACTCACATCATGCTGATGGTTTGCTCCATCTGGATCATCTCGCGTCATCTCGTTCTTCTCCGTGTGGGACGGGGCTTGACCCGGGACGTTATATATAGTTTTCATCTCTTCATAAATGGGAATATCCGGTGATGGCCTGTTAGGCTTCGGGATCTGGTAGATGTTCTGATGCTTTTGCTCCTTCTCCTCAGCTGGAGATATGAGAGACAGGCGGTTGGCTGGTGCCAGGCCCTGACGTCCATGAAGAGAACACTTCCACCAGTCACTGCTGCCCGCCACCCACTGCTCCAGCACCGTGATGATGTCACCTCTGCGGAAGGCCAGCTCGTCCTCCGTCTCGGCCGTGTTGTCGTACAGAGCTTTGGCGAGCAGGGTCTGCAGGACACACAAGAGAGAAGATGCGGTGGCTGAGGAGACACAATGGAGGACCACCACTCCGCCCGTGAGGGGTCCGAGCACACAATGCGGTTTTGTGCCTGAGGAATAAAGGTCTTGTGAGTAACTAGGCACGAGCGGGTGGTCTTGGAGAGCAATGCCCATGACCTTATTCTCCACACGTCTCCTCACCAGAAGAACGTCTTCACTGCTCCAGCAAAACAAGTCCAGCTTCCCGTCACTGAGCCGTGAAAACGTGAAAGTTATGCTTTCTTACACATGATTAATCAATCAATCAATCAATCAATCAAACAATCAGTCTGTCTGTCTGTCTGTATCTTAAACATAATCAATCTATCTATCTATTTATCTATCTATCTGTACCTTACACATGATCTATCTATCTATCTATCTGTCTCTCTGTCTGTCTGTCTATCTATCTATCTGTACCTTACACATGATCGATCTGTCTGTCTGTCTGTTTATTTATCTGTCTGTCTATCTATCTGCACCTTACACATGATCGATCTGTCTGTCTGTCTGTCTGTCTGTCTGTTTATTTATCTGTCTGTCTATCTATCTGCACCTTACACATGATCTATCTATCTATTTATCCATCCATCCATCCATCCATCCATCCATCTATCTATCTATCTATCTCTGTCTATCCACCTTACACTTGTCACACAATATCGTTCTGTTTCGCAGTCATCCTGTTGACTGAGATATCTGTCTGTCTGTCTGCTTTTCTTTTTCTCTAAACGAATAACACAAAATTTAGACTACCATTTTTTCTCCAAGAACGGCATCACCTCTCAAATAAATGGCAATGTTCATTGTGAATTGCGTCATTTACTCAACTGAGCAGCTTACGACACCATGTGGCACCACCTTGAGGACAATAAGGGTCAAAACTTGAAAACGGTTTCTCCTTTGTGTTGCAAACATTGAGCCACGGGAAAGTCTCATATAAAAATACTAGACTCGTTTTTTGATGATCACGCAGTCGATAGTTAGCATTGATGCTAATATCGTTTAATATAGTATCAGCTAATGTTTTGCCTCAAAATAAGCGCTATGCTTGTAAATACAAATACAAAGTTATAGTGCAGGTATTTGTGCTGTTTTGCCACATTAAAACGAGACTGAGAACAATGGCTGCATTCTAATGATTCCTTTAACAGAAGCCTGATGTGAATTCAATAGTGCATCCGCCGTCCCGCGCGAGACTCAGGTACTTCAATTGTCTGCGCGGTTATTTATCGTGAGAGTCGGAAACACACAAACACCTGCAGCTTTGTCTCAGAAAGTAAACAAAAAAAGAGGAGATGGCGAGACACACACACACACACACACACAAACCATGCCATACTTTTGTGCATACACATACCCACACTAACACACACACACTGACATTCCCAAGCACACAACACACACACACACACACACACACACACATAGTGACACCAATGCACTTGTTTACACACACACACACACACACGGGAACTCATACTAACTCACACATACATGACACACATTCAGATTTCTGACACACACACACGTAAAACAGTACACACACTGGCTGGTACACACACAAGAGCACACACACATTGTGAAGTGTAGTGAGGTGAGTTTGATAATAACACGCACCCAAACTAACACACACACATACAGTATGTTTACACACAGGCCTTTGCAGGCGCGCGCGCACACACACACACACACACACACACACACACATATATATGTACACACATGTTTTTGCAGGCACAAACATGCAGTAACATGTGTATACTTGCAGACACACACATGTTAACACACATACACGTGCAGGCTCACACACACACACACACACACTATGCACTCACAAGCCACAGACACACACTCACGCGCAGACAAACACATTGTAATACACAAGCACAAAAATACGTTGACACACACACACAGTACGCCCTCACAAGCCACAGACACACACTCACCCGCAGACAAACGGATGAGCACACTTTAACACACAAATATATTGACACACACACACACTATCCACTCACAAGCCACAGACACACACTCACCCGCAGACAAACTGAGGGACACACCAAAACACACAAGCACAAAAATACATTGACGCACACACACACACACACACACACACATACACTATTATGCAGACTTCACATATATTGACACGCGCGCTTGCAGGCACACACACACACGTGCGCTGACACACTTACACACACACACTGGCACACGCACACACACGCTTCTACAATGCGCACACGCTGCATGTGCTCAGACATTCCTGGGGGGCAGCACATGGCCGGACCCCTCGAGTCTCAGTGAGGAGCTGAAGCTTCTCCGTCAGACAATAATAATCATCATATTAATAATAATATTAATAATAATAATAATACAATTTTTTATAACGCACTTTCCATTGCAGAATCTCAAAGTGCTGACAGTCTCCTCAGCTCAAATCACAGCTGATATTTCATGTCAACATTATGTAAATGTAATGCTGTCAAAGTTGACGAGATCAACAAATCAGTTGTTTATTAAGAACAACTGTTTACAATTAAAAGACATTGTCAGTTTTAAAATACTAGAGATTATACACTTCTCATTACTCACTTGTTTACTACATTATTCCCTTGTTGGTGTAAAGTTATGGAATTAACTGAGTGATGAATTAAAAAAAATGTACTTCTTTTGCAAAATTTTAAAAAAGTCTGAAAAAAAATGCATTGCTCATTATAAATTAAAAAAAAGATATAAAAAAGAAAACCAAGAAAAAAATAAAATAAGAGAGTTGTATTCCTGATATTTTTGATCTGTATTTTGTTGTTGTCTCTGTTATTTCTCGTTGTTGTTTTGTTGGTTGTAAAGCTGATTCAGTTGAATTTAAACAGATAGAAAGTGGTTAGGCAACTGTAAGCGATGCTTCAGCCTATTCCTTTTTTTTGGGTCAATTTTGAGTCAAATTGTTTGCGGGACGGAATGTATATTTATGGATTTTGGACCAAACAATAAATTGAATTATAAATTGAATTATGAGTCAACGCATGCGATTCATTTAAAAAAAAGTTAATTCACGTTAATTATTTTTTACAGGCATTTGGCAGACGCTTTTATCCAAAGCGACTTACATAAGAAGAGCAAATGAAGCAATTTGTCTAAAAAGGATACAGTAAATGTTCACACAAGGCTATATAAAGAGACGTACTAGACAGAACAGCATGGCCGTCAGTTAACATACAAGACAAAACACAATTTTTTTAACACTTTTTGTTTGAAGCTGTTACACAGAAAGCGCTTGTGCCACCAGGTGCGGCTCATTACAATCTGCAGCGCATAGTGATTGTGTTCAGCTTCACAGCTATTGCAAAAAACACAACTTCCTGTTTTTATTAAGAGTGTAACCTTAATAAACCTCAATTAATGTATAACACTTATAAAATAAAATATATTGCCAATTGAACAAAAATGATACTAAACTAGATAAAAGTGTTTAAACAAGTGTTTATTTAGTGTAGTGGACATATTAATTGACATATTAAACCTAAATGTGCAATATTACAACAAGCTTCAGTCAGTTAACTGTAATTAATCGCAATTAATTTGGTCAGGGAAGTGCGATTAATTAGTTAAAAATAATGAATCGTTTGACAGCCTTAAGCTGATGTTTCTTTGCGACTCCTTTGTGTTTTCTACGGTCTCATATTCATTTTCCCAAGCGTCTTTAGATCTAGTCAGCACTGGGTCACACTGTTCGCAACAAGGTCCCGGGGTCAAGTCCTGGGGACATTTTGATTGGATGGAAAAATGTTAGTCACTTTTAATTAGAAATGTCCATGCAAAGCAACTATTACTTTTTAGGTAAATAAACACTCTGTTGTGTTTTTGTGACCAAGAATACAAACAAAAAAGAAAAAGACTGTTTTGCCTTGCCCCCTTTTCTTTCTTTCTATTATTTTTCGCATTGTTTTCCCTCACCCCTCTTTCTTTCTTTCTTTCTTTCTCTCTGCTTTTCTCTCACTGTTTCCTTCACCACTCTTTCTTTCTTTTCCACCACATTGTTTTCCCTCACCCCTCTTTCTTTCTTTCTTTCTTTCTCTCTGCTTTTCTCTCACTGTTTCCCTCACCCCTCTTTCTTTCTTTCTTTCTTTTTTTTCCTCGCATTGTTTTCCCTCACCCCTCTTTCTTTCTTTCTCTCTGTTTTTTTCCTCACTATTTCCCTCACCCCTCTTTCTTTTTCATTCTTTGTATTGTTCTCTCTTTCTCTCTAATTTTCGTTCACTTTTTTGCCTGGGCGCTCTTTTTTTTCTCTCTCTCTCTGCAAAAAATAATGAGTGTGTGTGTGTGTGTGTGTGTGTGTGTGTGTGTGTGTGTGTGTGTGTGGAACAGTTAACGTTCGTATCCTTTCCTTTCACTGACAACAACCTTCCTTCCTCAAGCCTCCAGTGTGGCTGATAAGAGCAGGAGCAGCGCTGCCTTAAAAGGCTGATGGCCGGTGGCTCTGTGACAAAGCCGCTATTCAGACCACACGGCTGACAGACCCAGCACCTGTTCCAGTCCCTTTAGCTGCTAACCACAACTAGCCATTCTGACTCAAGCACCAGCGGGTTTGGCTCATCGGAGCTTCCACAGAAACACAACTACCAGTAAAACCCACAGATGATGCTGCAAGTGCTAATTTGGTGCTAGCATGCCTGCGGTTGTGTTTGCGTTAGGATAAATGGTGAAATTAGCTTTACAACACGCACGCATGTCTGATTTGTTGTGGATCGCCATTAAACTTACATTTCTTGCCTTATCGATGAAATTTTGGAGGCGAAATCAAAAGCAGATCAGCTAAAAGCTAGCGGCTAATGAAACCCTCTGTTTGGATTAGCTTGGTGACAAACTCGCATTAGAAAATCTTGGGTTTTTATTTTGCACAAAGCAATCAACCTTCAATTCCAGTTTTATTAGCGTAACCTGTCAGTGTGTAGATTAGATACTGCTGTAGATTCAATAATTGATCTTCAAATTTAGCGTCATGCTAGCAAACACGCCAGTGGAAGCTTGTTAGCATCGTGCTAATCATGTTTTATAGTTAGTTCGCTTGTGGCAGCTAATATCTTGTGCATCAGGTATCTGAAAACTGTACTGGAGTAAAAACCTTACTGTATAAATGACTTCATTACAAGTTACAAGTCACCAATTCCAAGAAGACTGCGTAAAAGTTGTCAAGTGACCAATTTTAACTTTTTTACTTAAAAGCTATAAAGTGACAAAATTTTAAAGAACTTTTTTTCTTATTTTACTCATACTGAATTTGGGCTCGAAAAAAAAATGTGAAAAACAATAAACTATATATGAGGTTTAAAATTTTTCAAAATTGGCAGAATAAAATAGATGAAACAAGAACAAAAAGTCAGTCTCAGTCAAACTCAAATGTGCAAAAAAGTGCCACCGCTAATTCACGTGATTTAGCTTGTGAATAGCATCCAGTACCTTCAGCATCCTGCAGATGGCGATATCACCTTGTCCACAGGAGAAAATAACCACGGTAGAAAAAGATGCAACGTTCAAAATGCAAATAGTAACTTGTAAATGTAGTGGAGTAAAGAGTACAGATTCTCAATCACAAATGTAGTCAAGTGGAGAGGAAGTCATGTCCATTTACTCAAGTACTTTACTTTAGTTTGTTAACTTAACCACAAAACTAGCTGTAGCACTTTGGCAAGTTAAAATAAAACATATATTTTTTTATTACAAGCTGTTTTGCTACATTAGCATTGCATTAAGCATATGAGTCGGCACATTGCTCAGCAAGAAACGCCTTGTCAGCAATAATAAGTGTCAGATTAAATACTGCACCAGACATTTTGCAGCGACTTTACACGTGCTAACTGCATGAAAACATATGTAAACACGTTTAAACGTCCTTCGCTCGCCCGCCGCTGGCAGTGCTCCAGCTTGACTGAGGGGCAGTTTGCTGAATGGGGGGTATTTCTGCGCGGCGGGTACACACGTGTGTGGAGGAGTGCTGAGTGTGTACATGTCTGAGTGTGTGTGAGTGTGTGTGTGTGTGTGTGTGTGTGTGTGTACAGTGAGAAAGCAGGTCAGATTCCTGCACACGACTGCTAGTGGAGATCAGACACAGACAGCTGCTTCAGCACTCGCCCAGCAGCTGTCTCTCTCTCTCTCTCTCTCTCTCTCTCGCTCTCTTTTTTATCTCTCTCTTTCTCTATCTCTCACTCACTTGCACACTCTCTTTCTGTCTCTCTCTCTCTCACTCACTCACTCACTCTCTCTCTCTCACACACACTCACTCTCTCTCTCTCTCTCTCTCTCTCTCTCTCTCTCTTTTACTTTTTCTCTCTTTCAATTTATTTCTTATGACCAGACCTTCTTTCTCAATGCAAAAACTAATATTTCTTTTTCTTTCTTTCTTTCATTCTTTCTTTTTTTCATTCTTTCTTTCTTTCATTCTTTCTTTCTTTCTTTCTTCCTTTCTGCTTTTTCCTAATCTGTATCTTTTATTCTTTTTCGTTCTTACAGATGTCAAAACAAAACACATGCATTGACAATTCTTTCTTAGTGTCATAAAAGATGATCTTTCTTTCATTTTTCTTTATTTCTTTCTGAATCTTTTAATCGGTCAATTTATACAGATACACTCTACTGTCTCTCCATTTATCTGTACATTAAAATGTAATTTAGGAAACATAGAGGCCAAATATTAATTTCCAAAATTCCCATAACCAACTGCACCACATTACGTTAAACACATATTTCACCGCAAAAAATAAACACGTTGAAAACATAATGTGAAAAAGATTAGTTACACATTTGCACCATTCGACTTTACCTTAACGTGGCTCAACTTATCCTCAAAAAAAAAAAACCTGAATAAAAAAAAAAAACAAGTTGTAAACCTCCACAACATTTACATTTACAGTGTGTCCGGCACAGCCAGTGTGTGGCGTGTGAAAAAGCCGTGCCATCTGACCTCTGACCTCCAGGCTGAAAGGTCAGAACCAGGCCACAGACCTCAGCAAAATCATCTAGGTGCGAGAAGAAGAGTTGTGCTATGCCAGGAATGAAGCCACCACAGGACTTTTCATCTTCTACGCTCTTCATCACAACATCAACACCCTTCACCGCACAACACGAGAGACGCTCGGACCAAATGCTTCACATTTCCTCCTGGAATGAGAGCAGCGCTTTCCAGTAAACACGATGCCATGTCTCTTTACAGACAGGAAGCTGTCTTGTTAACTTGATATATTGGCCTTTCCGACTGCGACGAGCACGCCGGAACCAACAGAACCAGACCGACTCAAAGCGAGTTGTTTTTCCAAGACCTTCTCAGAAAGCACCAAATATAGCTGCAGTAGGTTTTATTTTCAACGTTCTCGTCACATTTATGTCATGAATATTTCTGCTGGATGACACACAGACAAGAAGCTTGAAGGACCTTTCAGCCGTAAAAACATAAAAAAGATAATGTAATTACGAATTCATTAATAATTGAATTCATACATTTATTTTGAAATGTTATTTAAAAATTACTTTTTAATTTACTTAATGAATAAAGGCTGTCTGTGTTAGTAAGGTAGACTTAGTTATACTCGTGTAGTCTTAATTAGGCTTTAGTAATTAATCCTGATCTTTTTCCATTTCCATTTTTTTGTATTTTTCTCTCTTTATTGTAATTTTATCTTTTAATCTTGCATATTTATCCTGCATTTTTCTCCCTTATTGTGTTTTAATCCTTTATAATTTATTTATATTTCTCTTATCTCTATTATTATTGTATTTTTGTTGTTTTTATCTCTTATGTTAATTTCTATGTCACTATTTTATCTCACTATGTTTATATGCCGGAAGATTGCAAATCACATTTCACTTTACATTGTAGCAAAATAATTGTGCATGTGACTAATACATTTTTTAAATGCTGGTTGTGCAAAACTTGTTGGTCTCAAGTCCATCAGACAGACAGACAGACAGACAGACAGACAGACAGACAGAGAGACAGACAGATCACATTTAAAATGCCCAATTAAAAATGACATGTGATTGAACATCACCAATCACAGAGCAGGACACACGCTTGTTTTTAGACTGTGGTAGAAACCGGAGACCCAGAGGAAACCCAAGCAAGCACAGAAAAAACATGCAACCTCCACACTGAAACACACCAACCAGCCACAAGTAGTTTTACTTTTGTTTGCCAGTAAAAGGGTTTAAGTTAACGCTACTAAACTCACTTTTTTAAATGATTTTTGGACTGTTTTTTTTGTCTAAAAATGACGAAGATGGTTGAAAATAATCCCTTCAATAATGCCATAAAGTGGTAAAAATCAAAGGTAAATATGTGTGTGTTCTGACATTTTTGCATACTTAAGTAGCAACCTATGGTCACTTGTGGGGACCTTGACGTGTGTGTGTGTGTGTGTGTGTGTGTGTGTGTGTGTGTGTGTGTGTAATATGTTTAAATAGAGAATATTTATTAGCTAGTATAGATTTATCCGATGATGCAAATTTAAAAAGTAAGCTAAATTATTACAATGTCTTGCGATAGGTATTGAAATATAAGAAATTTAGATATTATAAGATATTAAAATATATTGAAAATATAAATTATTATCAAGGTTAAACGTGCCTCTGGGTTCCATGAGCTCACTATTGTAATCGTGACCTGTCGCGTTGAATGTCACTGGTATTTCCTGTCTGCGTTTGGACAGTGATGATCTGCTGTGGTTTCTCAGAGACTCGCTGGCTCTCAAGCCTGTGTTTATTTCTTTCATTGCTTTTTCCCGGGGAGGATCTGAGATCTAATAAAAAGTGAGTGATGTTCAGATTTGTCCGTTAGAAGTTATCATCCCTCTGTTTTTTGTGCGGTTTACTAATAACGTCACAGAGGAAATGCTGAAAGAGCAGAACTCAGAGTATAAACAACAAAACATTACGACTGAAAAGAAAATTTACAGCCGTAATAATGTAACAGAGAATAGACGTTACTAAAGAGAGAGATAAATCAATTACAAACGATTCCTAATCTCAGAATGTTTAAAGTCTCTTGCTCTTCCCTTTCTTTTCTTTTCTCTCATTCTTTCTTTCTATCTATCTATCTATCTATCTATCTATCTATCGATCTATCTATCTATCTATCTATCTATCTATCTATCTATCTATCTATCTATCTATCTATCTATCTATCGATCGATCTATCTCTCTGTCTGTCTGTCTATCTATCACTTTCTTTATTGCATCTCTCTTCCTCACTCCATCCTGTCTTTTCTCTATCGCTGTCTCTCGTTCTATCTCTTTTTCTGTCTCGAACACTCACTTT
>MU204420.1:7415911-7450481 GCA_017309775.1 Paedocypris sp. Pulau Singkep
TCCTTCTCTTCTCTCTCTCTCTCTCTCTCTCTCTCTCTCTCTCTCTCTCTCTCTCTCTCTCTCTCTCTCTCTCTCTCATATCTACCCTTTTAAGTCCTCTGTCTCACTCACTGCTCACATTCTCAATCCCTCTCATTTCTCCCTCGCCTCTTGTTCTCACTCACATTTTCTCTCATTCCAACTCTTTTACAAAACAGTCGGAAATTGACATACACATCGGACGAGAAATACAGATTGCCTAGTTAAATTGATTTCATTCCAAATGACCAGCATGCAAACAGATTTACATTTAACACACCACAACCAGACAGCCTGTGCAATCCAAAAGAACGTCTGTGCAATCCAAAAGCACTTCTACTTTTCTACACAACACAGTGACCTCGCTCAACTCAAACCGTCCGGACTCTTCTCCAGGACGAGCAAATGTCCTGAAGTGAACACAAGTCTGGACGAAGCCATGTGGAAACATCTAACCTCTCTGGTTCAACTCCAGTCTTATTTCAAAGGAGATGGCACATTAACAACAGCCGTAAAGTCCATTTCCCTGGGTTAACGGTCTCGGGTTTCACATCACCCGCTGCCAATCCGGGCGTCTATTCAAGGCTGAGGTTGGCATCAGTCTTAAACCAAACTCCAGCAGTTGCTGAAAGTCCACTGCAGTGGAAAGCAGATCGGCGTTTGCTTGAAAATTTACCTCAATATCACTGGCTCCGTAGCTGTCATGCACATTACAAACATGAACATGTCGAAATACTGACCTCCATTTCGCTAAGATTTGAGTCCGACACACTTCATAAATCCCATTCAGAGTCCGGCTGACAGCATTGGTAAAACGGCTAATTTACTTCTCTTTCCGCGGGGAGTTTCTCTATTCAACTGACTCACACGTCAACATTGCACAAATAAACCCCGAGACTTGACACTTTACAATTGGGGGCGGGGCGTGGAGCTTTAAGCGGTGACGTCTCGGACTTTGATGCGCTCCAGCCAATCAGAGTCCACCTCAGCTCCTCCTCCGACTTCAATGAAAAAGTAACAGTAGATGCGCAAGTTATTAGGAATCAAACCTTCGCGTTAAGGAAGTTATGTAAAGTTCGCGGGATTTTTACTACCGGTAAATTGCTAATCTTTTCCCATGATTAGTCTACATGTATTGTTTGTCCGGAATTTGCCACTTTAGACTTCAGGACAATGCGTGATTTATTATTCAAAATTCACTGGTGTCCAGACTTGGTTGTCAGGGCGACAGACGGAGACGCACAATGGTCGAGTGTTGGGGGGGGGGCACACAGACACGACCCGGGCAAATGGATGTTTACAGCTTCAGTCGGAGTAGAAAAAAAAGTTTCCTTTTCAGTCGCTCCGTTTAATTTCATTGTCCATTGTATACGAAATATCAATGAAGCGCGCGCTCTCTCACTCACAAACCCACATGCGCGCGCGCTTCTTCCTCTTCCTCTATTTTACGCTCTAAATTAATCGAGGAATTACCCTCAGTGTACAAATACCCTTATTGAGATACACGCTATGCATTACCTTGAAAAGATATTCCTTGGTAAAAACGAAATGCTTTTCAACGTCACCGCAAACAAGACCCCGCCCACATTTCTCACGACGTTTAATTTAGAACAATTAATTCATCTCTCGCTCTCACGCGCACGCACGCGCTCTTTCTCCCCGTCCACATCTGTTCAATGCCCCTTTTGCTATTAAAAATAACTAAATGACCACACTTCAACTTAGGATATTTAACTAAATTACTTCAGTAGTTGCCAATTGGGCAAATTTGTTAATAATTGCAGCCATAACTCCATCAATGCTTATTTTATAAACTATGTATAAATTAAATGTCATTTTTGCAAACTTTTTGCACCAGTTTAATTGCACTGTAGACGGATATGGAGCTTCTAACCGATTTACTTTCCTGGAACCGTGACAATGAAGAGAATTGTGTGTGTGTGTGTGTGTGTGTGTGTGTGTGTGTGTGTGTGTGTGTGTGTGTGTGTGTGTCCACCCTCAAGTAAAGCATGAAGTCAGTAGTAGTGAAATGCAAGGTTTCTGGACAAACATCGGCTAAAAATGGTGGAATTGTATTTTAAATTGGGCCACGGCGATCTAAATGGAAACCCCCCGGATCTACAACGTCAGTCGAACCGAAAGCTGTGGCTGCTGCTTCCGTAAACCAGCCATTAGCTGCTAATCCCTTTTTGAAACCACTAATTTTCACTTCCTTGACCACAATATACACATTATAGCTAGCAAAACACAACGTAAAACTCTCACGAATTGTTTCTGAAAGCGGATCAAGCGCACAGCAAGCGTGTGTGTGTGGTCAAATCAGCACAAACTATTTAATATAGACTTAGACAGATCCGTTATCAGCTTAATAAAATAACCCGAGACGACTTGTTTGAACTAACTAGTCCCCATCTTAACTTAAAGGCCCGAGTGTCAAGAAAGTCAATCGCAAAACTGTTGAAAAAGGTTCAAATGTATTACTTTTGTGGCGACAACCAATCAGTCTCTCAAAATTGTTTTTAGTTCTTTCTGTTAGCACTTTCAGTTTTTGCCCAAGGAAAAGTCGCAGGAATTTAAAAAATATTCAACCAAAAAGTGGCTTGAACACAAAAAAACCCTCCAACTTATTTTGCAGAGCTGTTTAATATATAAAACGTCACAGTGAAAAAATACTGTAACAAAAATTGCATTAATGACGACATCTGTCACCTGTCTTAAAAAACGACAAAACAAGTCCTTTATTGTCAATGGTGTGCAGTGAAATTACAAAACCATCTCGAATCAAAGCAACAACAAAACACAAACATAAAAAAAAAACAACTAGATTTAAAAAAAAAAGCTTGGCTCCAGGCGCCCCCTAGTGGATCTCCACGCACACAAGTCTGTTAATCGGTGGTGGTCCGGCGATACCAGAAGCGCGCTCGGAAGTCGTCGCTGCAGGTCATGAAGCCCGGGTTGGTGGGCGAGTGCACGATACACCGCACCATGTTGTTGTGGCCGAGCGAGAGCAGGTTCTTCCTCTCGGCCGTGCGGGAATCCCAGCAGCAGAGGCTGATGGTCCGCTCGTCCGGCAGCAGCACGTAATCCTCCGTGTGGTTGAAGACCCCCTGAGTACGGTGTGTCTGCCGCCCGCTCAGTCCCGCACCTGCGGAGAAGCATTCAATTTATTAAATTGAATTCATTTTTTTTATTTTATTATTCTGGATGAGTTTTTTTTTTATATTGAGAAAATAAAATAAGAAAATAATAAGAAACAGACGCACAATTCTTTGGAAAGTTGACCATAGGTGTGAGTGAGAGTGTGAATGTGTGAGTCTGTGTCCTGCTCTGTGATTGGTCAGCCACTAATCCAGCACCTCGTGAGCCAGAAACGGAGGAAGCGGCGGAAAACCGAACGCTATTATAAATAATTAGAACCGGCCCAGAATAAAGAATCCTCGTAGGTTTGTACATATAGCGGCATTGACCGATAAAATTGTATAAATGAGAAAAAAATTTGTGAATTAAAGTGCTAAAACAATTGAGTAATTATATCTGGATGCCTAAGTACTGTAATTTCCCTGATTTTTCAGGCACAAAATAAAAAAATGTACATTTCTGGTTCCATTGTTCATTTTTTCTAAAAATACAATTGTTTCTTTAATTAATAAACCTAACTTGTGACTCGTGTCATTTCGATAATGTTTTACTTGAATAATAGATTAAAAAAATAGATTCTAGTGAACCGAACTCCCATAATTCTCAGCCAATCCCAAGAGTCTTTGCACTCCAGTCCTGCAGGAGGCAAGTAACATGTATTTCTTTATCTGACGCCCATTAAAGAAGATTGTAGCGAAGGATTATTTTCCCCTGCACAGCATTTTGATTGTATTTGTTCCCTTCTATCGACTCCTTGCCTGTATTTTTCGTTTCCCACCGTTTCCAGACGCTTTTGGCCGTTGGCACTGAATAATAATTATTATTTGTTCAACACTTTATTTAGCCCCTATTGTTTCCTAATTTCTGTTATTGAAGTGTGTTTGCTAATATAAACTAAAAGCAAAAGTATTTACATGCACTTGTGTTTGCTTCTGATTAGAAATGTGGAAAAATTAGCATTATTACTTAATTAATTATGGGCAATTATAAGCACCGCCCATGTTTTTGAGCCAGTATAATTTGAAAAAAAAAAAAAAATACGGCATAAATACGGTACTTGTGATTCCCATATCAAACAAAATAAAAAAATACATTTTGTAAAAATGATTACCTTTTTTTAAACAATTAAAGTAAAGAGTATGCGCGAGCGAGCACTTGTTTTCATTCTAAGTGTGTGTATGAGCGATTCAATGACCTCACCCGTGTACTTCACCAGAGTTCGGCCGGTGGAAATCTCCCAGAGTTTGGCGACGGAATCCTTCCCGCTAGACAGAATGTACTTGGAGTTCTTGGAGAAGACGGCCGAGCAGACCTCCGCTCCGTCGTGGGCCTTCTCGAAGGTGGTGACGCATCGGTTGGACACGCCGTCCCACAGCTTGATGCTGCCGTCCTTGCTGCAGGTGACGTAGCTGTTGGCGCTGGGGTTGTAGCACACGCCGCTGATGGTGTCGGTGTGCTGGTCCAGAGGGTTGCACGACACGAAGCACTGGAAGGTGTTGACGTCATAAAGGCGCAGGGTGGGGTGCTGCGTGCCCACCAGTAAGAAGTCTCCGGAGGGGTGGAAGGAGATGGAGCGCAGCATTTCAGCCTCCTGCAACGGTTCCAGAAGACGATGAGACGTTTAGAAACTAGGTATCATTTGAGAAAATAAATTCTACATCATGCTAGAATTATTCCAATTCAATTGTGGATGTCTACGTTACATATGTACAGAATTTTCAGACCCAAAATTCTAATAAAATTCAAATCAAAATGAAATTTGAATCGTCACATTCACATTATACATGGTAGGACATGTAGTGGAACGTATTTTCCAGATCGTCCAGCATTTAAACATGGTGGTTTTGGTGCGAAAGAGGGGAAAAAAATTGGTCAAAGAAAGATTATTCAATTAAGATAAAAGTACAATAAAAATCCAGTAAAAATTAAGGTGAAATATAAATAAAAAATAAACAATGAAGATAAAAAAAAATGAAAATTACAATACAACTAGAGGAAAAATAAAGATAAAATATGAATTAAATTTAAAAACAAACTAGTGTGTTGCGGTAAAGTAGTTCAAGTGACTCAAGTGATCCAGGTAAAGTGTCTAGTTTAAACTAGTTACTGGAGACTAGCCAACATCACTAGTTTGAATTACCATCACATAGAAAGTCCATATATCAGTTTACGACTGAAGTAGTTGTTAATAAGGATGAAATGTTACTTTGATTAGATGAAGCAAGTCTATGGCAAACCAGTGTCACTATTGGCCTGCAACTTAAAGTGTCATCGCAACAAGACTGTTAAACATTTTTTAACATTTAATTTCATTTTTTGGATTAATCAGAAAACTCTAACCGGTCATTTAAAGTCATTTTCTGACATACAAATGAAGGTGAATGAGAAGAATCATAACTAAACAGCGCTGAGACCGACTCTGATTGTAACAAGACGTGCCAATCATCACCATTGATACGAAATTGCTTTTAGAAACAATTGAGAAAAAAAGAAGGAAAGGGGGAAAAATGGCAAAAACTGTTACACTGAATTTTGTTTCGCTCGTTTTTGTATTACAATGCAACAACATTGAGATTATAGAGAGCGAGTTTAACAAAGTTGGTGTTTGGATTATGCGTGAGAACATTTTTTGTTCCATACCTGGATGTATTTGAAGGCTCTTTTGGCAGAAGGCTTGGAGTAATCGAAGAGCTTGAGCGTGTAGTCACGTGACCCGGAGGCCAGGATCTGTTCGGTGGGGTGGAAGGACAAGCAGGTGACCTCATCCACGTGATCATACAAGGTCCGGATCACAGGGTGGTTCTCCATGTTCTGCTGGGCCGTTTCGTTCATCATCACCTTCATCAAACACATTCTCTGGTCAGAGCAGGCCATGGCAAATTCAAAGCATCGCAAAAAAGAAAAACGATTTAGCGATTCTTATTTATTCAAATGTATCATATTTATTCAAATGTGATTGCTATGAACTTTTTTTGTCCATGGAATCTAATGGTCTCCAGTTTCCTCTCACCGTCCACTAATGGTTTATAAGAGAAAAGCGCTTTACATTTTTTTAAAAAGCTCATTCAATTATTACTCACTCTTGTGTTTTGCTTCCAGATTGTTGCCATATTGTTTATTCATTATTTATCTATTTGTTTCTCGTCTTGTTAGTATTTTACTGTAATTTGAACTCACATATCACAATATGTTCAGTATCTAAAGCAGAAATTACAATAAAACTAAAAAAATAATAATAATTCAATAATATTAAAATATATAATACAGTTATTATAGATATATAAAATGTATACAGCATAAGAACTAAAAATATAAAATTCATTAAAGGTTTTACTGTATCCTTTTTTAGATAAATTTCTCTTATTGTAAGTTGCTTTAGATAAAAGTGTCTGCCAAATGACTGTAAAGTAAAGTAAAGTAAAGTAAATTCGATCCGGTGCCTTGTGGGAACTTTGGTTGTGTTACGGACCAATTTTATATGATACTCGGCACATAAAAATCTGTCAAAATATGGCAATTTGACTTTATCAAAATATGATAAACACGGCACAAGCTGAATGTTTCCGTTTGATTTTAGTAGATGGATGGTTGGAATATTACAGCATCTTGCAAAGTAATACTTAACACAGAGAAGAAAAGTGAGCTACAGCAAGCCAAACAAAAGTTTAATCCCTCTAAATGATATATAAAATGTATACAGCATAAGAACGATAAATATAAAATGCATTAATTGACTATGTGAGCGCTTGTATGATACAACAAGAGTCAGACTAGTTGACTTGGTTGAGCCAAATCGAAGACTAAATCTAAATTGAAATCTTTAAAAGATGAGTTAGACCAGACATTAACCTCTTCCTGTCCGGTTAGCGGCCATAACGAATGCATATATAGCAGTAAAGAAGCCACACACCTCGAGTGGCATGGCGCTTTTGGCAAGCATGCGCTCCGTATCCAGGATCTTGATGGAGGCGTCTGCGGAGCCGGTGGCGATGAGTTGCCCGTCACGGCTGTAGGTGGCCACGCGACACTGGCCCTTATGGGACGTCACGTAGCAGGTCTCGTACTCCGAAGCTTCGGGCGACATGGTCTGCACATCTGCATCAAACTCCAAATCGATGCCCACGCCAGGCGCCACGGTGTCGGAGCGGCCGATGGCGTACTGAACTGCGCTGTCATCGTTCTCCATTCCTGCCGAATTACACCATCAGACCGATACAAGATAAAGAAATAAACACAAGCAGGAAGATTCTAGCAGCCACTGCAAAGTTTGTCCATCTTCAGACAGTGAATCCCTAACCAATAGAACAAAAAGATTAAAACGGATAATTAGTGATTTTTATTGAACTAAATAGCTTGATATGTGTGTGTTTGCATATCACATAAATATATTTAAAAAAGAAAACAATGAAGAAAAAAAAAAAAGAAATATTGTACGTCCTATTAAACATTCAGTCACTTTGTTTGTGTCTTGTTCTCAGTATATTGTTTAATGCTGATAAATGCCATATAGCTATAAATAGATGGAGAGAGAGAGAGAGAGAAAGAGCAAGAGACAGATAAAAAGAGAGAGTGAGAGAGACAGATGGATAGAGGGAGCGAGCAATAGATGGGTAGAGAGATGGATGAATAGAGAAAGTTAGAAGGATAGAGGTAGATAGAGAGAGAGAGAGAGCGATAGAGATAGATGATAGAGAGATAGAAGGATGGAGATAGAAGGATGGAGAGTGAGAGAGACAGATTGATAGAGAGAGAGGGCGAGCAATAGATGAATAGAGATATAGATAAATGGAGAGAGACAGTGTTAGATGTATAGAGAGATACAGTAGATGGATAGAGTGAGCAAGAGAGACGTATGGATAAAGATGGATGTATAGAGAGAGAGATAGATGAATAGAGAGATAAATGGGTAGAGAGAGAGAGTTAGATGCAGAGATAGATGATCACGTTTTCTAAAGTACTCAAACTCGTTAAAAGTCCACCGATACAGGAAACCGATAGCACTCTGAGACATGTCTATGTTTGAGCGGCGTGTGAGGGATTGATCCGATAGATAAAGAGATAGAGAGGTAGATAAAGAGATAGATGATAGAGGTGGTGGTGGTACCGATCTTGGCGAGCTGCATGAGCTGCTCGGAGGGAGACACGACGTTCTGCGGCTTGACTTCATTGATGAGGGTGTTGGCGATGGCGGTGTAGCCGTCATACAGGAGCTGGCTGATGATCAGCTTGTAGAGGTGCTGTCTGTCTTTCAGCGTGGGCTTGGGCCGGAACATGTCTGTCTGTCTGTCTGAAAGCACGTCACAGTTTAATCTCAAATATTTAGATCTGTGTATATACACACAGCCAAAGGCGTCAAAACGGCTCATGTTATTAGGGAATCGAACTCACTTTTGTTGCTAAAACAAGAATTAGAAGATTATGAATGAATACTTAATTGAATTTAATGGTAATTAATTGCTATTGTTGCATTACTTTATCTTTCTTTCTTTATCAGCGAGAGAAGCGGAAATGCGAGAAACACTCGATCGATTCTCAAAATGCATTTCAATGCAGCTCGTTGGGATAAAAAAACGATTGCCTGCAAAGATTTATTGCGCAAATGCACCGGCCCAGATTCAAAACAATTTGGGTTTGTTTCATAAACAATTACACAAACATTATTTGTAATTCCGACGTAAAGTTATTCATTCATCATTTACTTACCAGTCAGGCACACTCGCAAAGTAAATGCACGGCGCCTTGAGAATGACGTCACGTCATAGGTTACACTGGAATTGTGGGAATACGCCGGTTAGAATAAAAGTCCCAAACAAAGTAACATTGTTTTTCCTTTTATAAAGGCTTTTTTTCCGCAACGACGAAACAAATAGTTTAACACTTTTTAAAACAACGCAATGATTGTCAAAAGCAATTCATTTTAACACTACTCTTCTAATTCTTGTTTTATTTTCTTTATTGCTATTTGATAATGATTCCCCACGTGAGATAGAGGCCGATCGATCGGTCGTTTCTTTACTTTCTCGTTTACTTTCTTTTTCTCATTTTCTTTTCTTTTTCTCAATTCTGATTTTTTTCTTTTACGTTAAAAACACAATACTGCCAGGGCATATAGGAGGCTAAATTCAGCAAAAGATGTGTTAAAATATCACAATAATTTAATATGTATTGTACACACTATACGAAATGTTTAAAAACGTCAAATAAACTCAGACACAGAATAACAAGTCGAGATGATTTTACGCCCAACAAAATAAAAGTTCGAGTTCTTAGCATTTGTCAGACGCTTTTCACAGTTTTAACTGCCTCAAAGCGCACGTGTGAATATGTAAGATAATTGTTGCTTTTTATTCTTCGTCTGGTTGTTGGTGTTTAAGTAAATGGCTATGATTATCACTAATACTATGACAAGACAAAGACCAGTGAGCAAGCACATATGCGACAGTGGCCAGGTAAAAAACATCTCTAACGAGGAAATAAAAAACCCTGGGGAGAACCCGGCAGTGTAGCGACATTAACACTGGACTAATATGGCTTTACTTCTTTGTTCTGGTGAGTTATCTAGCAGCTGCATTCTGAACTAACTGAAGTTTATCTATTAGTTTGACAGGAGAACCAGAAGACCAAAAGTCACCAATATTGTACCAATGTGCGTTTTAAATGTTATAAATGACTAATGCAATGATGAACACATCATTAACGTAGTATCTTGTAATTTTGTATTAATGCAATGCTTCTCAATAGCAATTTAACATTACTCTCCAAATTGGAGTAAGTCTCCAAATTACTTATGAATTTTTTTTTTTATTGCTATTTGATACAAAGATTTTCCCACGTGGCATAAATAAATGCCAATCGATCTATCTTTTCTTTCTCTCTCAAATGCCTCTTTTCCCCACTAAAATTGCAAGAAAATATGAACTAAATTTAACAAGCACGTTAATAAATGTTAAAATATAATATTTAAAATACTGTACATACTATACAAACATAGCAAAATATGTTTTAAAAATGCAATACAGTAATCGGTTTCAAATAAACACTCATTCATGGAGTAAGAAAAGGGATCAGCTGAAATCTACACACAGCGGAGACACAGAAAAACGAGTGGAGATGATTTTAAACCTGTTTCTCTCTTTATTGTATGTACACGCTTTACAGTTTCTCTGCAGGTCTTCATTACAGGAACACTGAGCGACGCTCTGCTGTGCATTAGTGTTTGCGCTTCACCTTCACCGCATTAATGCACTTAACGCTGGGATTATTTTTCGAAGATACACTTGATTTAATTCTCGGTGTTGTTATCTGGAAAGTTCTTTAAGCAAGTGGGAACACGGGCATGAAAGACTCAAGAGTCTTGACACGTGGTGGACGTGGCGGCTTCCATCTTCGCCAACGTTTCCATCCCCACGCGCTCAAAAACGCAAATCATTACCCTGTTTGAAGTGGAACTGTTTAAAGCGGGGAGGCCATTTCCAGAAATCACGGTGGCGACGCCATTATTGTTGCTCCTTTCGCCTGCGAGTGTTAAATAGAACTTCCTATTGCAGTCTTTTAAAAAAATAATAAATTAAAGAGTTCAGAAGCGTATCCTTCTCTTTGTAAAAGTAACAAAAACGAACCGAGTTTTATTTTAAAACAAAAATACTTTCTGTATATATGTTACAAGGCGTGGCCGGCGGCGCTTCCCAGTCTTTTTTGTACACGGCGCCACGGAGGGCGTGGCCAGACGTCGTTTGCGGTTCACGTTGACGTGTGGGCGTGGCCCGTCCGCAGGCGTCAATTGTCCTCGGATTCTTCTTCCGCCTCGCGCAGCCAGGTGAAGAAGGTGGTCACCGACTTCAGCGCTTTGCCTTTGCCCTGCTGCTCCGCAGGGTCTTTGCTGTTCTCCCACAGGTAGAAAGCCTCCTCCGAAATGACGTCCTCGTCGTAGAAACAGTCGAAAAACATTCGGAGGAGATCTGCGGAGAAAACAAAAAAGTGTCAATAGCGTCAAATTAATAGGAACAAAGCGTTGTAGTAAAAACTATGGCACCATACTTAAGTAAAAGTACGTACTGTATAAGTTACTCCAATACAAGTAAAAAGTCACCACTAAAAAAGCCACTAAAAAGTCAAAGTAGCAAAGTATCGATTTTTAAAAAAAACTTAAGTATTTTACTCGTACTGAAATTAGGGGAAAAATTGTGGAGAAAAAAAAAGACAAAAAAAAATTTATGTGAAAAAAAACAAAAAACCTTTAATTCACGTTCATGTGGTTTCTAACTCACAATTAGCTTCCAGTATATTCAGCAGACTAGACTACAAAATCACCTCGTTCGCCCAGGAAATGAACCGCGATAAAAATCGATTACGGTTTGTCCCGCACAATCAAAATGTAACGGTCTATTCAAATGTAGTGGAGTGAAAAGTACAGTTACTCAATCAGAAATGCAGTGGAGTAGAGAGTAAAAGTTGCTTATATCTTTGATACTCAGTACAAGTACAAAGTAGCCAAAAACATACTTAAGTAAAGTAAGTAAGTACATTTACTCAAGGACCTTACACCTCTGATTAACATTTAAACCTCCGTAACGACTCTTCTTAAAATACGTTTGTCACTTTATCAGTAATAAATGATTTGCAATGTTTTGATTGTAGTTGTGACAAGTGACTAGCTGAAGGCGAGAAGCGGCGATGAAGAACCTACTGGGTGGTTGATCCAGGGTGACGTATAAAGCCTGAAGAGCGTAAAGTGCTTGTAGCTGTCGCTTGGTGTCCGAGTTGAAGTATTTGTGTAGAACGGGCAGCCGTGATTGGATGATGGTGGTGTCCAGTCGACAGGAAGTGCTCTCGTCTACAGGAAGTGGATTCAGCAGATGATGAGCTCCAACTCAGGCCGGTTTGAGCATCTACTCACCTTTCACCGCCGCTTTGCACACGGCTCTCACTAGAGCTCGGAGGAACGTGGAGGAACTGATCTGAGAATCGTCCAGATTTGCCTGAAACAAAGAAACAAACAAAGAAACGTGAGCTTTTGGGAGACTTTGGTGGGTTGTGGGGCTTCGGACCTCGACCCAGTCAAAGATCTGCTCGTCGCTGGTCATGTCCTCCAGCATGAGGTTCTCCAGCTGGACGCGGAGCTCCTCGGGACTCAGGCTGGGTTTGGCTGGCGCGGGACAATCCACAGGCCCGTCTGACATGGTGAACTCCAACTTCTGGAAGAACGGGAGGAAAAGAGACACGTCGCCTTAGCACAAACATCATTAAACAATCCTTAACTATCATTAAAAAGAAGACCAGAATTCCTTGAGTAATAGCACTTTTTAGTAACCTGGACAAATCTAGTAACCTGACGTTAAAAAAAAATTTACATTACAATTTTTTTGTTAAAACATTAAAACATTTGACATTCAAAAATAAAAAAAAAGTGTCAATAGTGTTAATTTGTCAATACTGAAAATAAATCCCACATACTTTATAGATTGATTTAAAATAAATCTAGAAGTGTTAATCGTAGTTATGGATCTTTTTAGTAACCTGGACAAATCTAGTACCCTGACAATAAAACAAATGTGTCAATAGTGTCAAATTAATAGGAACGAAGCATTGTAGTAAAAACTATAGCATATAAAAAAAGATATAAAATAATAAAAAAGTGTCAATAGTGTCAAATTAATAGGAACGAAGCATTGTAGTAAAAACTATAGCATATAAAAAAAAGATATAAAATAATAAAAAAGTGTCAATAGTGTCAAATTAATAGGAACGAAGCGTTGTAATAAAAACTATGGCAAGCCCAAATACCATTTAAACCTCCATAACGACTCTTCTTAAAATACGTTTGCCACATTATCAGTAATAAAAATGATTTGCAATGTTTTGACTAGTAGTTGTGACAAGTGACTAGTTGAAATTCATTTAGTAGATAAGGATTAAATGTAAATATGTCTTGCCATAGTTCACTCTTCTTCTCTGTGATTTTAAAGCGGCGCTTATTGATAAGGATCCAACCTGCTGTGAGATGAAGACAGGAAGTTCTTCCCCCTCTGGCAGGAAGTCGGCCCAGCTCAGTGCAGACTCTCTCCACAGTTCTCCAACTTTCCTATGGCTCTTCAGGATCCGCAGAAAGGGGTGAACGTAAAACACTGGACGCTTCTTATGAGACGCTCACAGACTGGTTGCATGGGAGATCAGATAAACTTGAACGTTACCATTTGTTTGCATAGTAGGTGCAGTATTTCAGAAAACAGGATGGCAGCTCGTCCCGCCGGGAGAAGTGGTTTACTCAACTCGCTGCGGAAACAAAAGCAGATTAGACACTAAACTGACAGTCGGATGTTTGCTTACCACAAACCAATTGTGACAACGTGGCACTGAAACAGTCAGAACTGCTGAACATTTTTATTCTTGGAAAGAATAAAACATTTGTTTAAAATTTATTTAAAAACTTTTATTTTAGCTGTAATAATGTTACTTAATGTAACTTTATGCGTATAATGTTTCTAAAACAAAAGCGTTGTGTGACTTTACATTTCTTTAGGTATGAAAAAACTAAATTGTATAATAATAATAATCCCAGTGATGCATAAAAACAATAACATGTAATTACAATAATTGGTAAATACAAGAAGTTGATTAATGTGATTAATCATCATTAGTCATGAATCACTGGATAAATAATATATTAATATAATATATATTATAAGTTAATAATAATAAATAAATATTCATTAAAATTAAATAATTTAATTATTTATAATTAACACTTATTATTGTTATTTTAACATATTATAATAAAACAATAAACATAATACTATTATATTGTACAATATAGTAAATAATAAATAAAATAAATCAATTAATAATTTCTAATTTACATAAGTATTATTGTTATTATTACTATTGTTATTATCTCCTCTAGTATTATTATCTGTGATCTTATCCATGTGAAGCTTTAACACTTTACGTCTTTAAAAACCCTCCATCCATCCGTTCCACTGATTTTAGCCTGATCCTTGAGCGCGTGTAAACGTCGGAAGAGCCTTTGAGTCATTTTACTCCGGAGCAGAGCGGTTTCTCCGAAGGCTTGTGGCTCCTGACCTGAAGAGCTTGCTCATGCTGATCCCTCCGTCTCTCAGAAGGGGATGGAGGATCTCGGCCAGGTACAGCCAGATGAAGGGGATGTCTATGGCCATGTCGTCCGCCTGCTCCAGCATCTCGGAGAACCTAGGTGGCGAGAGGCGGAGCTTCAGAACACGCGCCTCACACCTCGGGGAGAGGCTGGTACCCTTTATAGAGCTGCTCGTGAGGCAGGATGCCCTTCTGCACCAGCTGGTAGTACAGCAGACCCATGTGCTCGCGGGCCATCTGACTGCGCTCCAGCGTGTTCTCCAGACCCGTGCGCACAAACACGTGGAGGAGAGCGGCCTGCTCCATCTCCTCCACACACTGCAGCGCCTCCTGCACACACACACACACACACACACACACACCGTCACAATCCGGCTCGAATGATGCATGTCTACGTTTTTACTCACAGATTATTTAACTGATGCTAGCTTAAGCTTTAAACTTCTCCGTCACTCACCCATCTACATTTGCCCCAATGAAGAAGCGCAGTGGAAATTCTCGGCTGAATTTGAGAACTTATTACTAAATGGAAACCAAATAGGTTGACTAGTCAAAACATGCTTGTCTGCTATTGATAAAAATGTCACGTTTACATAAAAAAAGTAACATTTTCAATATTCTCAATATTTTTTTCAACACACTTTAAAATAACATTTTCATATTCATTGATATACTGTAAATTCATTTTCATATACATTCCAGTCATCAAAATGAAACAGTGCAAAGATGTTGTTTTGTTTCTTGTATATTAACACATTAATATAAAGTACAGTAAGGATTTGTTTTTTACATTTCCGTAGGTTTTACAAAAAGTAATGCTCCATCCTAAATACATTTTACAAAATCATGATAAAAATCATCGCATTTAATTGCAAAAAATAAACAATTCTATCTCTCCTTCATTCTCCTCTTCGTCTACTCTCTTTTACTCTCCCTTATTCTCTTACTGTCTCCCAACCCTCGCCTGTTTTCTGTTGTACATTACCTCTTTTTTCTCTCTATTTCTTTCTTGCTTTTTCACTCTTTTACACTGCCTTGTTCTCTCTTGTCACCTTATCTTTCTCACTTTTGTTTTCCCTTTCTCTCTCTCTCTCTCTCTCTCTCTCTCTCTCTCTCTCTCATCCGCCCTCATCTACCTTTCTTTCGTTTTGGCAGTTTTACCTTGTAGTCGTTTATGTGGAGAAACTCATCAATGATGGACTTGGACTTGCGCTCCATCTCCTCTAGAGACAGAGTGGGCTTCTCAGGTACCACAGCGACCGGACTCTCCGTCTTCACCACTGGAGAATAATAAAAAAAACAATATTTGTGTTCAAGTGTGATCCATAAGAGAACTGTAAGTTGATTTGAAGCGTGGTTATGGCGTGAGGTGTTGTTCCTCACCCGGGTCTGGAGTTCTGCTGTTCTCCGCCTCACTCAGGTCCTCTGAGATACTGGCTTTGCGAGAGGAATGCTGGGAATCGATGGAATCCCTGCGGGTCTGGTCGGGGGACGTGTTGTCCGGCCGTTCTTTAGATCCGCTTCCTCTGCTGAAAACTCCCGGCCGTGACAGAGCCAAGCCTGCAGACTTCTCACTGCGATCCCGACCAGAGCCGCCTCGACTAAACGAGAAGCGTGAAGTGTAAAGCCAGTGAGATGGACTGATGTGCAACTAAACAAGCTTCGGGAATAGAAAAGTAGGTAGATTCACCTTCCCAGTTGGCGTCGGGAATCGGAATCAGAGTTGTGGACCGGAGGTGGACTAGACTGAGCGGAGAAGGACTGCAGAGCCGAGTACCGGCTTCCGGTCGAGCGGGTCAGCTCTGGAAGATAGATGGAGGAAGGGAGAGAGAGAGAGAGAGAGAGAGAGAGAGAGAGAGACAGAGATATAGAAAGATTATTAGATAGTCAGAGGTAGATAAATGGATAGACGGATAGACAGACAGACAGACATAGATAGATAGATAGATTGATAGAGATAGACAGATAGATAGATATATAGATAGATAGATAGACAGATAGATAGATAGATAGATAGATAGACAGATAGATAGATAGAGATAGACAGATAGATAGATATATAGATAGATAGATAGATAGATAGATAGATAGATAGATAGACAGATAGATAGATAGATAGATAGATAGATAGATAGATTGATAGAGATAGACAGATAGATAGATTGATAGAGATAGACAGATATATAGATAGATAGATAAATAGATAAATAGAAAGAAGAAAGAAAAATAGATAGGCAGAGGTAGGTATATTTGCATATTTACGAAAAACCCACACATTTACATAAAAATAAATTTATAAAACCACAGTAAATGCTAAAAATAAAAATTATTGAAAATCACAGATGGAGAGGAAACATATTTCACTGAGATCTATAGTGGCGGGCTGTGTGTGTTTGACCGCCTTCAGTAGCGCTCCAACTGAAACTAATACAAATCAAACCCGCATTGTCCAATAAACAAGTCTGAAAATTAGCGACTTTGGCGGCATCATAAATCTGTTTGATTGAAGAAAAAGCGTCTTTGCTTGAATAGTCGACCGTAATATGAAGGCGGAGGCGTCTGATTAGACTTGGGAGTGGCCAGCCACTGAAATGTCTGTCGCAAACCAATCACATCACTTCAGATTAATAATTCATGTTTCAGAATCACGTCCTGACTGTACTGACCGGACTCGCTGACTTTGGCTCCACCGCTGCTGCCCTTCACCCAGTTGATCTGAGCCCGCGGCCCGAGCTGGATCTTTTCATCGATTTGAGGCTGAGAAGAAGCGGAAAAATATTACAATGCTGAAAAAAAATCATCGCAGCAGACCTACACTTATTGAAATGGCAATATAAGCAAACTGATTCCAAAATTTAATTTCTGTTATTGAGAGAAAATCTAAAATGAAGAAAAAACACCGCACAACTGAAAAGTACAAATTAGTATCAGAGGAAGTCAGCTGCAAATATGTGATCCATTAAAGTTTATATGTGCAAATATGTGATAATTAAATCAATTCTCAATTAAATGTGATAAAATAAAATGAATCATTTTCACAAATTATTCATTGGTGAAATCTAGTGTCCTTAGTTGCACTGGACTACACACAAACGGCCAGAAGGTGGCAGTGTGTCAACCTCTTGAACATCCAAAATTACAGTCAACTTTCTCCAAAAATGTGCCATAATGTCTTTATTGGTTTTTGTTTCACCTTGGATATCTTGGGAATCTTGGTGGGGTCGATTGTCCTGCTGTTTTTAGTGGTGGGCACCGTGTTCCACGTCTCTTCCCTCTGCGAGCGCTGATCTCTCGGCTCTTTAATCACAGAACACCACGTTACAGAAAACATTTACACCAAATCCTGCACATTTCTGCAACAAAACAGCTTCTCTTTTTCACATCTTTGCTTTTCATAAAAAGCCATTTCTGTTCTTTGTGTTTTTAGCGCATTTTTTGTTATACTACAACTACACTATTAATATTTACATTTAAAAATGTGAGGTGTTTTTAAGTCTGTTTGTATGCATGTTTTTGTTTATATTTGTATAATTATTATGCAATAAATCTATGAATATAACTTCATTGTTCGTTGGTTATGCAAGCATTTATTTATTAAAGTGTTTGCGTTTGTAATTGTTTACGCAAATGAGCCTATGCACAACATTAATTTTATGCACGTACGTGGGTTTGCATCTGTGATTGTTTACAATTAAACGACACAAATGATGATGATAATAATACAAAAATAATAACAATAATGATAATAATAATAGTAATATGAAATATATATTTAAAATCGTGTGTTTTGGCACATGTTGACATTTTGAACAAAAAAAATCGTGATTTTAAGTTTGTATATTGATGAAGCGAAAATCTTTAGTTTGTTCTCTAGGTGGCGCAGGAGTTGACAAGACGCAACATCTTCCAGATCTGAACATACCTGGTCTTCGTTTGATGTCTTTACACAAAAGCTGCTGATGAACTTTCCTCTGTTCTTCCTGCTCCTCCAGCTTGGCTTCCTTGTGGATCTGCTCTATGGTCTTAGGACCCTGATCGGCTCTTCTGGAGACCCAGTTATGCTGCAAAATATCATCACACATATTTATATACAGAGGTGTAAAGAGCACCTGAAAACCACGCTTGAGCAAAAGTACACATACCTTACTGTAAAAATTACTCCATTACCAATTACATGTCACTAATATCAAGAAGACTCAAGTAAAAGTTGTAAAGTATCCAATAATAACTCAAGTATTAATATAAAACACACACAAGAAATGAGATTAAACACTTTAATCATGAGGTTTTATTTTCTAATATAGAAAAGAGATTTAACAGTTCAATATTTTAAAATGGCAGAACAACATAGATAAAACAAGAAGTCAGTCTCAGTCAAAAGATGTGAAAAAAGAGCAACCGCTAATTCACAATTCACGTGATTTAGCTCATAGCCTCCAGTATCTTCAGCATCCTGCAGACGGCGACATCACCTCATCTGCCCAAGAAATTAACCGCGGTAGAAAAAGATGCCGACTTATCACTCACCATCACAATGTAAAGAGTAACGGTAAGTGTCCATTCAAATGTAGTAAAGTAGAAGAGTACAGATACGCAATCAAAAAGTTGCTAATGTTTTTGTAAAAAGTAGACAAAAAATACTTACGAAAATTAACGTCCATTTACTCAAGTACTTTACACTCTTTAAATATCTATTTAGCCTTTTCCTTAATTCCACATTTACTGTTTTTTCTAAATCGCATGAAACGCTCAGTCTCTGGAAACATCATTCAGTGGATCAAAAAACTGTCTATTTCAGTTTTGTCTAATTGTACATTTTGTCTAAATTTACAAGTTTTCCACGTAACTCGTGACAAAAAAAAAACGAGATTAAACGCGGTTGAATAAGTTACAAGCTTTTTTACATGTTACGAATAGCAAGAGTCTTGAGACAGTCCTCACCAGCCGCAGATCTATGACGTCCTGCAGCAAAAAGCGTATCCGGGAAGACGTCTTGCGCTCCTTGACGATTTTCTCCATCTGGTGGAAGTACTGGTCCATGCGGGGCTATTCCAGGACAGAGACGAGAGGTGAGCACCACATCCCTCCACAGTTCCGTCAAACACACTCCAGTCTTCTCTAAAACGGCCTTTGTGCTCCACAACAAGCTTGTCTGGTGGCGTTTGCTATGAAGACAGATTCTCCATGCATGAACGTACAGGGCCGACCTTCCTGTCTGCGTTCATCCATAATCTGCCGCTTTAAGGGAGGTGTCGTAAATCGACAGGTTCGCGGCAAGAATTGCACTTACACCCTAAATCAAGGTCGACCGACACAGAGCCGACATCATGGGTTAATAAAAGCTGAGAAATGCTTCCATCTTCTGCCACGAGGTCAGCCAGAGAGGAACGATGGTTTCGGGAAACACTTTCCAGAGCAAATAACGGTCAGGGTTTATGGCCAGTTATGCAAATGTTATTTAATTTACCTGAGTAAAAATTGCAAACAGGTTTTGACGCAAGGAAAGGTACAGAATTACTTGATTTGCTTTAGCACTGTGAGTAATATGTTGCTCAACTTGACTTTCAAATGCTGATAATTGTTTGTGTAGCTCGTATTTTTGTTGTTGCGCCAATGCAAATCTTTACAAAGTCTATTGTGTCCTATTTGATAACTGCAAAGTTGCAAGTCTTGTTACATTGCTGACAATTTGCAGAAAAAAAGTGGCAATTGGTTTAATAAAGTGGCAAAAAACAAACTAGTTTACATTGGCAGCCGAGCTGATCGTGATCCTGCTTCAGCGGGAGGTTCTGAGACGTAAGAAGATGACGAAAACTCTCATGGTCCCTTTGGTTGACTTAACCGGCTTGTGAATTGACATGAATAAACGTTTTTTTAATTGCCTTGTGCATTGATAAAAACAGCTTTTGTTGTGTTTATATTCAGTATTTGTGTTTAAAGTAGAATTGAATACAATAAAAAAGCTGTTTTCGAAGTTGCAAGAAAAGTCAAGTGCACACGGAGACAAAAATACATTTTGATCAGCCAATTCAAACATTTTAATTACCGTAAATATCTTTTTGTGAGGACATAAAATGAATAAAACAATTCAATGACACACAATTGTCACTTATTGATTGCACTACTCTATGTATTTTTGCACCATTTATTTATTGTTGTTTTTTTTTTTGTCATTTCTGCACATTGTCTTTCATCGTCGTTGCTTAATTTGGTATTTCTTCTGTATTTACTGTCTGTCGTGCTGCTTCCTTTTGTTTGCTTTTGTAAAAACAAGGACATTTTCCCTTGTGTGATTCATAAATAAAGTATAATCTAATTTAAGATGCAGATTTGTCTTTGAGACCAAACCTCCAGGATATTTTAATTCTCTGGAAAAAAGTTCTAACTTCTTAGAACTATTGCCAATTAAATTTTTGAACTACGAATCAAAAATCCTATTGGTGTTTCGGTCTGGTTTGAGTGTAGATGAAGACTCCGACTGATCAGATTCACATTAATAAATACTGCTGTTACCTTGGCTTTCTCGAAGTCCAGGTCTTTGCCGATGGTGGTGAGGAGTCGGCACAGGCACTCCAAGCTCTCGCCATCGTGGTTCTTCAGCAGTTTGACCACGCAGTCGTGCATGATGGGTTCCGTCAGCATCTTGAGTTTGAACAGCTCACCGATGAACTTGATGTTTCCTGTGGAGCGACGACGGGCCTTGTCCTTCGCCTCCTCCAGCTCCTCCTGCAGACGCTCTCGCTCTGTCGGCTGGAGAGGGAAAGAAAACGACAGGTTTCAAAAAGAAGCTGATGTGAAAATGTAATGAAGTCTTTATTTAGTCAGTTTGAGGGAACGGAATCTGGTGAAGATGAAAAACTCCTTCAGGTGTAGGTTTGAACTATAGAATATAGCAGCAATTGTGGCCTTTGCATTTTAATAATACACTTTATTAATCAGTTATAATTATTGATTCATTGACATTTTTGATAAGTATTTTGTTGTTATTACACAACTAGAAAAGTGTAGCTTTTACAATCCTACTCCTTGTATCCTACTGGTGGCCACAAGTGGAAGTATAAAATAAAAAATTCAAATTTTAATTGTCATATACAAGTTATACATGGCGCAACATGCAATGAAATGTATTATACAATCGTCCAGCATTTAAACGTGGGGTGTGGGTGCATGGAAGAAAAACAAAAAAAATACAAAATCAATAGATAAGAATAAAAATATGAATAAAAACAAGGAAAAAAAAACTATGAAGATGAAAAACTCAAGACTAAGCTGTGATTTTTCCCCCATCAGTATAAATGCACGCAAGAAAGAAAGATGTTTTCAGAGTTTCTAATGAGTTAACAATACAAATATAATACAAAATTTTCTTTGAATTCAGATCATTAATGTAAACTTATAAACTGTCAGTCATTTCGTCTTGTGACAGAAGCTATAGCTAATTTTATTTATGTGTTATACTGTCATTAAAGGATTCTAATGACGATAGTTTGGTGTCGAGCTCCGTGGAAGATCATTTGTTTATGATTAACTTCCATATGTATTGTGATTTATTTATTCAAATACAATTACAGTGTATACTAAATCTTCCAATCAAAAAAAAGGTACTTATTTAATTTCATATGGAATCATCACCCTCGTGTAAATATGTACATTATACGTATATTCACTGTTTCTCATTATTATTGTTACTAGTGGATGTTCCAGCAATTGAATTTCCCCTCTGTGGGATCAATAGTTTATTTATCTATTCATTCATCCTACATCTTGATACAGAAGTATTTACATAAATAATGACAAGGAGCTTCTATAAGGGGAAACTTTAGTTTCAATAGGATGAAAAAACAGAGTCATTTATTTTTAAATACTAGTGCAAAACGCGAATTTTTTTTTCTTGAAAACTCAGTTACAGCTGTTAAGAATTAACATTAGAACAATATAAATGGAGTTTGTAGCCCTCCGAGCCCACAGTCCCAAAGAAAATTAAGGATATGCGAAAATAAAGTAATTTATTCTGAAGTGATTCTAATGGTAGTATCCTGTAGTTCAGTTAGCGCGAGGCGTTCAACACCAGGTCACAGGTTTGAAACCAGATGATCATAACAACACAAACCCCTTGAACATATCTGATGATCAGCTGACGCCTGATGATGAACGTGTTGAGACAAATGCAATATTTACCGAAGTGGCCGAGTCGATCTCCCTCTGTTTCCTCTCCAGCACCACGTCGTCCACTTTGTCCCTCTCGAATTCCTTCTGACAGCGGTTCAACAGCAACTTCCGGAAATTCACCGTGGTATTTGGCTTGTCTGTCGTGGGCACTTTTAGCTACAAAATACATGATTGATTAAAAATAAAGTAAGAGAAGGCGATGTAGCCAACAAGGAAAAGGCTAAAAATCCGCACCGTGGCTAAACAGCGACACATGTTGGCGTAGGCCACGGAGAAGCTGGGCTCGTCGATGGCCTTCTCGAACACCAGGTCGATGACTCCTTTGAGCCGCTCTTCGGTGTTGATGGTGAGATCCGTCACCTGCTTCATCAGCTGGTGGAACATCTGCGGCGTGAGCTTGTTCAAAATGCTCCGCACTTTCCGGAAAAGCTCCTGAGGTGGAGGAAAAGAAACCATGACGTCACTCAACAAATCATGAAGACATGTCAAGTAAACGCAAACTGAGGTCCAACTGTTGAGGAAAGCATCTACGGAACAGCTGTCCACACCTGTGTCCTCAGGGCTTCGGGTTCGTTGGCCATGTCTTCTCTCTTCATCCCCGGTTTCCAGGCGTTTTCCGCTTTCTTCAGCTGAACGTCGTCGTTGACGGAGACGTTTATGATGATCTTGCGTGGAGGGATGCGTCGCACGTTTAAAAGCTTTGAGACAATGTTGGAAAGATCAAATATATTCACTGTTAAAACAACTGCAAGGTGACAATTATTCCAACTTTATAGCGTATTTTTCATACTATGTAAAATGTGCACCGGTACTGTTTTTTTTTTGGTACGAGTATCTATTTAATTTAAATTTACAGGTAACAACTTTAGTCGTATCATTTACCAAAGAAAATCAAGCGGCTAGATTGTAATTAAGAACATTTATTTAAAATGAAAAGCATTTTTTTGGTTTGTTGTAAACTCTGTAACACATTAATAACACATCTGTGTGAACCAAAGAACTCCAACCGCTAGATATAAAGTTTTATTGCGAGCTGCATAGTTCAAGTTCTGAGCATTTGTTTCTTTTCAATTCATGTCTCATAGTGTTTGTTGATTATTCTGGATGAGTTTAATAAACTTTCTTTTAGAAATTGAAACTGCTTCATAGTTACAATAATGAGCCTCATGTGTGAATAAAAACAATTTGAAGGTGAACTTATAGCAGTTGAAAATGTAGGAATTTAAACACGAAATGAAACAGATTGAAAGTGCACTGTAAAATTCAAAAATACTTGTATACATTGCATTAAATGTATTACATATGAAAATATTTTTATTTCAAATCAAACAAATCATAATTCATAATCACATTCAAGTTCATTGTACCATATTTAATATCTATATCTTATGGAATGTTTACATGTGCTTTCGTGAGAAACAAATAAAGTAATTTTGCCTGTAAATATTGTATGTAATAATATATTAGTATAAAGTATACTTTTTAGTATATATACATTTTTTTATTTTTATATTTATTGTACAGTTACTCTGTTGCTGCTGAAACCAAAGAAATGTCCCCTTAGTGGGATAAAAAAAGTCATTCATTCATTCAAAGACCAGATTCAGACTCACCGGGACCCCACGACCCCCTGACATCTGTCTACCGAAGTCCGCAAAAGCAGGAGTGAAGTCAGGACCCCTGGAAATCAACCGGGGCTCCACGGACCTCAGGGGAAGCTTGTTTTGGTTGATCTGAAAAGACAGAGAGCTTTTAGAAGTCGGCCAGCAGGGGGCACAATGCGAAACAAAACATTGACACGAAGTAAAGCCGGATAACAATGCCCCCCCCCTACTGATCTTGGCCATGTTGAACTGATCAGCGTCTTTATCACAGATCAGCTTGGCCTGGTACTGGAGCGGCGAGAGGAAACCGTGTTTGTCGAGAGTTGTTTATACACCAACAACAGGCTGGAGGATTTATGCTCCAGTCGCTTGGTGACGTCAGGAGCAAGAACAGCTAGAAACAGATGTGCTGTGGCAGACAGAGCGAGCGCTGGAAATCAAAAGAGTGGACGTTTCTCCGTCTCAGCCGTCGACCGAGAAGCAATAACTGAGGACAACGTGACTAAAGGTGTCGCGCATGCAACAGCTGCTGGAGACGACAGATCGGACAGGAGTTTCAAATTGTGCATCAAACAAAGACATTTGGTTCGCGTAGTTTTTAGACTAAATGACGCCTCCTGCCAAGTATGACATAACCATAAAGCAATTTTAATGGAACCAGGACGTCTAAGGGAGTTTCAGAGCGAAGAGAAACCAATGTGTCTTACACGTGTACCAGCTATAAAACACAAAAGTCTGGCGTTTTTGATAAGACAGAGAAACTACATTTTGAATCTAGAATTATTATAATAATAAAGTTCGTCATTAGTCATATCATGGTATATGGTTAGTTTTAGTTTGTGTTTTGTGGCTAAGATGTGCAATTTCCCACGCTCTGTGTTAATTTGCATATTCGGGAGATTAAACGAGAGCGACACATATTCTGTATTCTAGTATTTAATTTCTGATTGCCCATTAGTGGAAACATAACGTACTTCAGAGAAATGAATACGTTGTTTGAACTTTCTTGTGCATTTCATAGTTTGGCTTGACAAAGACATTGAGTTTTAAACATTTTTCGGTTTCTTTTTTGTGGCACTTACTGAGTTATTTTACATTTTTTTATTGTTGCATGTGATTTTTAGTTTTGATGTTTATTATTCATTGTATTATTCCATTGCTATTTAGTGATGCTATTTATATTATTTAGCTATTTTCAGAATGACCATTCTTGCATTCCAAGTTGCCATGGAGACTAAAATAGCCAAAATGCACTTATTTAAGAAAAAACATTTTTAAAACTACTATTTTTAATTACAATTTCTAGTCCTGGAGCCACTCCCATTATTTTAGTGGAAAGTGTTTTTAGTTTCGATACGTATTATTCATTGTATTATTCATATGCTATTTAGTATTGCTATTTATATTTATATTATTTAGCTATTTCCTGAATGACCATTCTTGCATTCCTAGTTGCCATGGAGACTAAAATAGCCAAAATGCACTTAGTTAAGACATTTTTTTTAAAAACTACTATTTTTAATTACGGTAACATTTCTAGTCCTGGAGCCACTCCCATTATTTTAGTGGACAGTGTGCATGCTCCACCCCCACCCTGGCAAGCCAACCAATCACACAGCATGGCGAAACACGCTCAATTACAAAAGTCATTTCTATGGAAAGCAAATAAAACACAAATAAGATACCTTGTCCAGCACCACGTCACTGATTGGAGGAAGTCCTTCTGGCTTCTGAACACAAGCCGGCATGAACTGGAAACCCAACAGGAAGTCGCGGTCATACTGTCTCTTGCCATTCGCTTGCACAAGACCTGGTTGGAAAAACGTCAGAAGATGATCACGTTTGTGTTCTTAAACCAGTTCCGTGACTGTAGATCTTCTAAGCATACGGATTGACTATGTGTGACTAGTCTTACCGTCCTGCATGAGCGCGGTTGGGGAACACATGGAGCCCCTGCTGTCCCCCAGCATCACGCCGCTGTCTGTGCTCTCCGTCTCCACCCCGTTACGGAAGGCCTCCGTCTCCATCTCACCGTTCTCCTCCACGAGCTTCTCACGAGGCTCGGCTTCTGGAAAGGTGCTGTTATAGCTGCCTAAGATGGGCTGCGGGATCATCTCGTCCGCTGAGCTGTCATTAGAGATCTCCTCCTAATGTGTAGAAAGGAAGACTACTATTACACCAACAAGGAGGTCTGTGAGACGGATGATAGTGGTTGATGTAAGGAGCAGTATTCATCATTTTGCTTGCTGAGAATCTTTAAAAGAATGATGGAAAGGTAATAAGAGCAATCGCTCGCCTCGTTCTCCACTGGCATCTTCTCCTCCGCTGGGACGTCTTCGTTTGGTTTCTTCCATGTCTTTGGTGCAGCTTGGACTATAAAAAAGGAGACAATCTTGGTCAAGAAAAGGACACCAGAACATTGGATTAAATTAATTCACGTGTTTTTCTTTTCTACTATATCAATTCCAAATTGTACACATGAAAAATATAAACGTCCAAAAACACAATATTACTCAACCGTACAATAGTATTTTTCAGATATTCAAAGTCAGATATTTTGTTGCAATTTCTCTTCATTTTCATTTGGAATTAAAGTACATCTTTTTTTTCTCCAGTGAGGTGAGGTTGCTAAAGACCACCACGGCTCTAAAATGACAGTCAACCAATCACAGATTAGAACACTCATCAATAAATACAAATTCACAAAAGCCCTGATCATAATCCTAATATTGCCTGGAATGTCCCAAAAAATTTCAAACGCAGATGTTCTCTATCATAAATATTAAAAGAGCAAGCACCTGTTGGGATGAACTTTTGACTGTTTGGCGCCTGTGATTCCAACGTTTCCGGGATCTCCGTCGGGTCCTCGTCCAGAGTCTGGTCTTGCTCTGATACCTCAGGGGCAGTGGGCTGCACTAATGGTGCCAGGCCAGGTGGTGGAGCGAGGACAGGAGTGCAGGAAGAGGGCTGTCCTGCAGGGCATGAGGGCACCAGCCGGGCGACAGAGGGGAGATGCTCGGCCTGGAGCCCCTCCAAGACCACCGTGACATCTTGATCTGAATCCTCCTGAAGCTCACAGGGGGACGAGATCTGTAGGGCTTCCTGCCCCCGAGGCTCTTCGTAGTTGGATAAGAGAGTTTGACACTCGCCAAGGCCGTTTACGACTTTGGAGGCGAGAGCGGGCAAAGCACGAGATGCTTCTGAAAGACAGTCTGTGGACTCGCCTGAAATGTTCTTTTGAGTCTGGTTGCTTCGCGGAGAGAAAAACTCAGGTTCTCTTGCAGCAGGGGGCTTCACGCAGCCACTTGGAGGATGATGGGAGTCGGACGCCACCTCTGCAGAAGAACAGTCTAGTAATGGAAGACTAGGTGCTTCTCGCTTTTCTATCGAAGACTCTGAAAGCCTAGGGACTGAAGAATAAGGTTGTAGGGAAACAGGCTCCATTTTTGGTCTATCATCTGAAACGTCCAGAGAAATGAAAGACATTAATAAGATAAGCAAGTGGAAAACATAGTCCGTACCGGATACGTCACATAGTAGAAATTTGACGCAAATATAATAAAAAAGTCCAAAATAATGCGTCAATTATTGCACATTTTTTGGTTGCAATTTCATGACACATATCACACAAACCGTTTTGTTTTACAGATCATGATGTTCCTGGTAATTTTTTCCAGTTTTTCAAAAATGATTTAAGTTTTTGACACATTGTAACTTTGATGGAAGGTGAGATTTGCCTTCTGACGTTACAGTGCTATGATGTTTCTCCTTTTATGCTGTGCTTTACGAATATTTCACTCGGGTTGTATTGTGGCATTATTTTCCTTGTTTTATGTTTTTCATTGTGAAGCATTTTGTGCTAAATAAAGTTTATTTTTAAAATGTGCAACGTCTTTATTCTAGATCACTTATAATATTTTTCCAAAATCAAAGTTAGCTGTGTTTCATTTTATTATTCAGTTATTATTTGCCGCTACATTTTTTTAGTAATGTGCATATACTAAATGTATTAGCAAATACTAAAATGATACAATAAAAATAGAAAAACTGCATAAAATAAATAAAAGACAAATAAATAAATATATATGTATTTTGTATTAAACTCAGCCATTGCAGAATTGTGAAAAACTGGAGCGACCGGAAATCTAAGAAAGAAAACAAAAACCTGAATTTGAAGAGATGTTTACCTGGAATGGGTGAAGGGCTGAGTCGCTGGAGTGGGCTGACATAAGTCGCTGGTTCTGGAGTTTGACAATTATTTGTCTAAATTACAAAAAAAGACAAAATCATTTTGTGTTTAAACAAAGTCTGAATTATAAATACCTAGAGATCAGATCTGCCTAATTCAGACACACTATCATCTCGCAGCACGCACCCCACCACAGCGCATAATTTATTGAGCAGCCCCCATTTATTCTTTTACATTCGCGTTTCCTTTTATCGCCTTCCATCCATAGACCGGCGCATTAACATATTATTGTGCAGCAAACAATCTAACACTCTGGACGCATTCACAGAGATTAGATGGGGGGCAGACGGTGTCAGCTGGAACTAATCCATGCGCCCAGTGAGAGTGAGAGTGTGGGTCATACAGAGAAAGAGAGCGGGGTGGGGGGCTGTACATGTCTGGAAAACAGTATGGGACAGGTGGTCTTAGCAAGCCACTGATCCTAAAACACTAAAGAAACACTAACGAGATTCTAAGTAAAAAGGCATTTGTTCTTTCAGTGGCAAATTCTTGTACCTGCTGACCAGATTACCGTATTTTTCGGATTAAAAGCACTTAAAAAAAAAAACAAAAAAAACAAAAAAAAAACACCTGTGCGTCTGTAATCCGTTGTCTTATGATTGAACTTTGGTTGACTGATTTTACATAATAAACAGTAAAATACTTAACACAGAAAAAGTGTGAGCTATGGCAAGCCAAAATAACATTTAAATCAACTAATGAGTTTTGATTAGTCAGTAAAAACTATTCACTATTAGGGACAATGTGGCAAACACATAAAAACAAGACTAGAAAATGTTATGTTGCCGGTGAAGTTTAAATTAAATTTTGGCTTGCCACAGTAGCATTGACTTCCCATAAAAGTAATTCTAGATTGATTATTGATAAGTTATAGATAAGCTATTATTGACAGGTCACTTAATGTTGGACCTGAAAAATGTTTTAAAGAAGGAACTGAAATTTATTCAATGAATGAGTTGAATAAAGTGTGTAAAAGTCATTATAGTCTGGCGTCTTGTGTGTAAAAAAAAAGATGTTTATTGATCGTACACCTCAGAGTCCAATAAATACGGTAATTCTGATCCTTTGCTTTCCTTGCTTGATGTGACGTCTGTTTTGAAAAGCGATGAATGATGTAGTGGTCTTGCCTTTGGAGGAGTGGGCGTGAACGATGGTCTTCCCGAGGGCGGGGTTGGCGTAGAGGTGGGTCGCCCTGCAGGGGGGGTTGATGTGGAAGGTGGGTGTCCGGCTGGAGGTGTAGGATTCCGGCTGCCGAACATAATCTCCTCCGTGATGTCTTTCCCACCCTGGTTGGGGTCTCGGATGCGTATCTGGGAGGACAATTGACAGAAAACAACAGAATAACTAAGCATCTGTCAGAAGAGGATGACGCCCGGGGTGTGAATCATGTGTATTATGTGTAAAAACTCGAGGAATATTCTTCCCGATCTCGGTTCGAACCTTTGCATCTTTGTGCAGTTGTGAGTTGTTTTACGCTTACATGAAAAATCTCCATCCTTTTGTCGCACATCCTATTTTGTTTATTCATCTGTCCATTGAACAAATTTCTTAGCAAGGCATTTTTTTTAATTTGGTTCCATTACAAAAGTGGGAAAACTATCAGACTTACTAGTGTGAAGACACCCTGAGATTTCAGCTAAAGTTGAGTTGATGGACAGATTCCAGATTGTTCGTTGAAAAACAAAAACACATTTTAAGTATTTAATAGCTTCAATCCAACGAATAATAAAGTTCACTGATGCAAGACTTGCTTGAAAAATCGGCAATTGTCCCAGTTACCATTTCGAAAACCCTAACAGAAATAATACAAGGCATTAAAAGTACAAATAATCTAGCAAATTGCGGAACAATTTCTAAAAAAAAAAAAAAATACAAATCAGTAGTGATTATAATTAGTGCCAAAACTGTCAAACGAAAATTTCAAAGACACGGACAAAAATGCTTTACACTTGTTCCAGTGTCCAGAACTCTTATAGAACTTTTATAAATACTTCGCTGACGAAGATGCTCAGATTCTGATTGTGTTTAAGCGATTTCTAAAACCTTCCGCACTTCCTGTTCAACTGCTGCCAATCACATTCTCACCAGCCAATCAGAGTAAGGGCCGGCCCCCCGTGGAACTAGTGCCAAAAGTCAAACACCAAAAAAAATCTGAAACGTACAAAAAAAAAAAAATCTAAAAAAAAAAAACAAAAATAAATGGGAAGTATTTTCGTCCGTTTCTCAGAAATGTACAATATTTTTCCATTTTCGATATTTGTCAAAAAATGTGTCGCTATTTTTGCCACAAATCTGAATCCACACATTAGGACCAACTCTCAGCATCTCAATACACACAAATCCAATCATCATTTTGAGTTGTTGTAGCCTTGCATCCTACACAAGCATGACATGGTTTCACAAAAAGCCCGGGGCAATACGGGGGTTCAACTATACGTGATGAATATCCCTTTTAACAGCAAATTCGCCTTTAATCTGGATCTGCCAGCCGAGCCCCCTGGGATTAAAACATAAACCTAGTAAGTCTGAATGAATGGGGGGAAATAGTGACCGCTGGTGAGATGAAGACGGTGTGTTTCAGGTACTCACTGGCTTTTTTGCACGCTTGACTTGTAGTGATTGCTGCGGTGGTGGCACCACTATGGGTGAGGAGGAAGGGTACATGGCCTGGCCCGTGTAGTACGGCGGCCCAGCAGCTGCGGACAGGAAGGAAAGGAGTGAGTCATCTGCACAGTGATGTCTAAACACTGAGCCATTCGCTATCTGGAAACGAGGTCATTTCTCAGTCAGCCAATCAGACGGGCTGAGAAACCACCTGCGGCTAATGTAAAGCAGCTGGGTGTGATGTAAGCGCGTTTATAGTGTACTTGCCATAAGGAGAGGGGTATTCCCCCGGGCTTGGGTAGAAGGACCCTGGTGGCTGGACGGTGTATTGCGTTGGAGGACCAATAAAAGGGCCGCTGGGACGATACTGAAAGAACAGGTGGAAAATGAATAAGTGAAATCCAGATATATTAATATAACTGTCGTCTTTTGTTTACACAATATTCTTAAATTCTTAATTTTTTTTGAGAAATCTATATTTATGCTTAATGACATTCCAGGAGCAAGAAAAAAGTCAATTAAATCTGATTCACTTAATGACTTCACTTTATTTGTGTACATACATATACTGTAGATGTATCTATTTATTCTGTTAATATTATTTCTCTATTTTTCTTTATTCTTTGAGAGCAAGTGTGACCTGAAAAGCAGTTTCCGTCAGGGATTAATGAAGATTTTTTAATTGAGAATATGAGTGTGGTGACAGTAACAGCAAACTGAAAAACAAACTGAAAGCAAATGTTTAAAAAAAAAATATTGTCACATTTTGTCACAAATTAAGACTTCTGAGATCTGGATTGGTTCCGAATGCCTATTTTTGAGAAATCAGTGTGGCTCCGATCTTAATTTGGATCATTTGTGGGATTTAAATTGAACATAATGGAGTATGTATTATATTTAGATTAAAAGTAAGGGTGTATGTGTGTGTGTGATTAATTAAGTACTTCTTTAAACTCCTTTTCAAACATGTTATCGATGTTAATTTCATATTCTTCTTGTTTTGTTGATTTCTGATTGCTTTTTGTTTTCTTTAATATTATTAAAAATAAACAGTTAAAAATGTTGTCAGCCAAAGATGTTTTTGTCAGCAGTTGTAGCGCAAATTAGCAACAAAAAAGTAAAACATAAAAGTTGAATTAATATTAAATAATTGTTACATTAATTAAATAATTACAATGGTCACATCAATAATTCACCTAGTTGAGATGAAAAGTGCAAGAACGAGCTTAGTGTGAAAAAATTCTGTTAATTTACTGATTACTCTAGGTCAACCTAAATAAATCATAAATAAACGTGTTCGTGTTTTGTATAGTATTAAAGTTCCGGTTTACAAATTGCTACTGGGTCGAGCAAAATATGAAATAAAAATATATTTTTTATAAATGTAATCGCGACATCCCTAATTCTAACATTTTATATTCCAATAAATACGCTCCTCAAAAGATTTTACACAAAACGTGACTCAAAAATATTTGGAGACCAAATGCTTTTGAATAGCTACGTATGTTTTCTTTATTTTCTCATTGGGCTAATTCTAAAAATCTACATAAATCAAAACAATAAAAAATGGCAATAAAACATCTCAGGTGTCTCGGGAACCCCAAAAACGTGACGGGCACATTCCTGACACGCTTCTGTTTACCTGAGGAATGTAGTACTGGGGCGTCTGGGTAGGGAAAGGCATGGGCGTCATAGCCATCATAAGGTGCTGGCTGGCAGAATAAACCGTCGGGGCTTGAGAACCCGCTCGGATGGAAGGATTGTTTGTAGGAACTGCGGGCCGTGCGGTCTGTATCTGCGCCCTGTGGAGAAACTGAAGAGGAACAGGTCTGAGAATCCACACTCAAACACACACACACACACACACACACACACACGAGGACATTTTTATTCCCAGCATTCACACGAAAGCATCTGAAAAAGCAGTTCATCGACTCAGAGGTTTTGACACAGAGAAAGCGCATATGCTTGATGAATTATCTCCACACACACACACACACTTCTCCGCTGCAGCAGGGTGGTGGCACAGCTCTGGCACAAGGGTTTATTCATTGGAAGAATACTGCATGCCTTCTGGAGTTGTCCTCCCCTCCCCCATCACTTCCTCCCCCGCTTTCCCTCCGCACTGCAAATATTACCTCAGCAAACCCGGCCAGCGGGCGCCAGCCGAGAGGTGACCTCTCCTTCTGCCCGATCCAGGAGAAGGACACCCTCAACGCACATGTATTGTGGGCAAAGTCGATGTTTTCATTGATCACAAATATGACTAATTTACCGGTACTTTCAATTGTTCGAATTTAAGCTTCTGATTGATCAGAACGTTTTACAATAACAATATTGGACACTTTCGTGGCAATTAAAACATTATGTTGGGCACAGTACAGTTGCATCGATAAGAAAATCATATTGAGATTTAAAAAAAAAATTAATAATGCGATATTGACATTTTTTATTACATCCACTCGCTTTCAATTGATCAGAACGTTTTAAAATGACAATATTGGACACTTCCACCAGAATCTCAACGTTTTGATTGGACACAGTACGGTTGCGTCGATCAGAAAATCGAATTGCAATTTCAAAAAAATGTAACAATGCGTTTTTGACTTTTTTTTTGTATTATAACATCCATCCATTCATCAAAATTCTAAGCCCCTTTTTCCATTTCTGGGTCAGAGGGGCAACTTTGGACTTGAAGGTGGTATTATAATCTGGAAAAAACTGTGCGCTTTATATGAAAAAATAGATGTTTAAAACTGGATATACAAACTATCAGAAAGTTTTAAATGAATACGTTTAAATTAATGAACATTTCGGCCACCAAAAAAACATGACAATTCAGCACCAATAAGAAAACCACGTTTTTTAGATTTTAAAAAATTTGTTGCGCCATATAGTCCGAAAAATACGGCAGGCGTAAAACTGGTACTAGGGTAAAAAAACTGGTTCCTGTAATAATCATGCGCTTGCGAGTCGTCAAGCTCTTCATAGCAAACGAAACTGATTGTGCGAATGCGAGTGAGATTCTGCGACTCCATTGGCTGAAAGAACATTCTGCCATTGTTTTGTCTCAAAAACATTGTCGTTTTTCGAATAAATCGGGAATTTATTTAGTGCTCTGTCAAACAAATGTTTCTTTTGAGTCTCCAAATTACCGTAATTTTTGGACTATATGGTGCACTTTAATAACTAAAATGATCAAATCTACATAAAAATTAGATAATGAGTGTGCTTTCTAAAACGAAAAAAAGTGTATTTTTTATTACTAATGTACTCTAAAACAGTAGGTTTTATAATCCGGTGCCCCTTATATTCAGATAACTACGGTAATGTGGAGCATCTCCAGTCTCATGATGCACCTCTGGTTCAGTCGGCAAACACAGAACTGACAAACGAAACAAGACTGCGCAGAAACAAACAAACATGAAGACCACCGGCGGAGAACAAACAGCGCTTGTGTGAGTTTAATGGGTGACTTCCTCTCGCTCTGACTCACACAGGCCAAGCGGGGACGAGAAGCCCGGGGCCGAGACCACTTTAACAATGCCTCACAAGTGCCCGCGGAGGGATGGAAGCGGAGACGAGGCGTCTGTGTGTTTGTAAGGGACGGAGATAAGAATGAGTTTGTCTTTGAATTGAAAAAAAAAAAAAACACAGAGAGAGAGAAAGAGAGAACGAG
>MU204420.1:7450581-7471620 GCA_017309775.1 Paedocypris sp. Pulau Singkep
TTGAATTGAAAAAAAAAAAAAAACACAGAGAGAGAGAAAGAGAGAGAGAGAGAGAGAGAGAGAGAGAGAGAGAGAGAGAGAGAGAGAGAGAGAGAGAGAGAGAGAGAGAGAGAGAGAGAGAGAGAGCATGCATCTCAAGTGACGGATGAGCAAGTGCATAAAAGAGAATAATTAGTAAATTTGGTATTTGTAGCTTAATATATAGTCATGTTAACGGGGTAATTAAGAATTGAATTACACTGGATTTAATCCAGTAAGTTAAACTAAATTGTGAATTAAAAGAATAAAAAGCATAAAAAACAGGAGTGTGCACACACACGCACAGGCTGTACAAAAAAAACGACTAAAATGTTTTAATTATAAAGACAGATCTTTTTAATAATCTTTTTTAAAAAGTTATATTTGCTGCTATAAAATAATGACATAAAATTGATTGTGAACAAATTTAACAAAAAAGAAATACCCTAATAAAACCGAAATATCAAATTTACGATAAAAAGACTTCTGTAAATAAATAGTGAATTTTAAGAGTTTTATTTTCAGCGTACACAAGTTCTGGATTATGAAATATAATTAAACACCGAAATTAGAATTTAGTCAAAATAATAAGCAATATTTGTATTTTTCAGCATTAGCAAATATCAAATTCCTGCGGATTTAATATTCAATCAGTTTTGTAATGGCGCCCCCTGCGATATGTCAGACCAGTGCAGATGCACAGCATGAACCACAAAATCCGCCATCATTTATCCGTATCATCATTAACAAATAATTCATAAATCCATTAAAAATATAAGCAAGTATTTTCACAAAAGTTCAGTTTTTATAGTTATTGTTCCATCAATTTCTATTATGATGTGTGCAGTGCAGTTTATTTATGTGTACAGTATTTTTTTTATGTCTATGTTAATGCATATTTACGCACATATCCATATAATGTATATTTACGTTTTATGTATATTTTTATTTGTATGTATATTTTCTTATTTCTTATTGTTTACATTCCCTATTCTGCATATTCGTGCTGTGCAATGCAATGTCCCCTCTGAGGGACAAATAAAACCTTTTTCTTTCATTCAAATGCCCTGGACTGACCAAACCAAACTCCAGGCCACTTCAGACTGTGACTCTGGCCTAAAGTTAACCTCTGTGTATTTCCATACCAGCATGTGAATATTAAACAAGACAAATAATGGTGCTGGAACTCTTACAACAATCTGGATCATCTACTCCATCTACAAAAATAAATATTTTCTCTGCCAAGTAACACACTTATGAAGAAAGTTCTCGACACGCACGTAGTTGCGTTCCAAACAGACGTCTTGAAGTCCTACAAACTACCCAAACTGGCCAAAATGTTATAAAAGTGTTATTACAGCAAACTTTACAATAGTGTACAATGCACAATATACATTAATAACACCTTTGTGTCGATTACACATCTCCATTGTTCAACAATTCAACAAACAACACAATATAAAGGGTGAAACGGTGCGATGATGACTTACTTTTGTCAGCAGAACACCGACAGCCGTGCGAGACAGAAAACTCGTACGTTTACAAAAGTGTAAACGGAACGTAACCAGGCAACCAACACACAACCACACAGACTATGGAATCAAACTCAGGTTACATTAAAAGCATAATTGAGCATCTTCAGACCAATAATCACCGCTGAAAAAATAGCTCTACACAAGCCCTAAATTCAGCACATAATTCTAATATAATTGAGCACAAACTGGGACTGCGACAGTACAAAACATGGCTGCCATTTAACAAGTGCATCGCCCTTATACTGTGTATATATGTATGTTTTTTAAAAAAAAAAAGAAAAGCAGACCTAATACACTTTTACCTAAAATGTTTTTATTGTCATTCTCGTGTACTTATGTTGCACTTTAAGACGTGCATGTAAGCGTAAAGTGCATTTTTATTTTGTATAAAAGCAGACTTAATATAATTTTTAAAAAATTGTTTTACTTGACGTTTTTGATGTGTATGCAAACATAAATATGCAATAATATTAAAATTAGAGTTCTTATTATTAAAATTTTATAAAAACTAAACGTATTATTATTGTCATAATTATTGAACGAATGAATGAACGAAAGAGCTTTATTGATCCCACATTGGGAAAATGTATTTAATTGTTATTACTTTTTTAACAAAAAATTGTTATTGTTATTATTATTATTAGTGAGTTGCGGTGCTTTTTAACCACGGTTACTGATACTGAATGAATGAATGAATGAATGAATGAATGAAAATGTCTTTATTTGTCCCACTATTGCGCATCGTCTCGAAACAGCTAAAACTGTACAATTCACACTGACTATTACTGTTATTGCATGTGTGTGAGCAACTAAAATTATAATTATTGTCATAATTATTGAACAAATGAATGAACTGAACTTTATTGTGGGGAAAATCAATCAATTATTATTAATTATGTAATAACAATTATTATTGTTATTACTTTTTGTAACAAAATAATTTGATTATTATTATTTCTATTATTATTAGTGAGTTGTAGAGTTTGTTTACCACTATTACTATTATTGAATGAATGAATTATTTAAAGAATTAATGGATAGATGGATGGATGGATGAAAATACCTTTTTTTGTCCCACTATTACTTTCATTGTGTATGTGTATGTTGAGCAATGTAATTATTTTTGTAATCATAATTCTCAATAAGAGCTTTTCACAGTGGCACCGTCTCTAAGCAGCTCAAACAGTATAATTCACCCTGACTGTGAGCAGCGAGCAGCAGAAAGGCGACAGGAACAAAAACTGTGATGGAGAACGAGGGGAAAATAAAGAAAGTCACCGTCTTGAACAAGAGTTTGACCTATATATGTGGTTCCTTTTATATCTTAACAGCAAGTCAATTTCAGCCCGAGTGTGTGTGTGTGTGTGTGTGTGTGAGACTCGCTCTCCCCTTTCTGTTTGTTTTCTAATGGCCTGTGGGCATCAGCTCGAGCCCGTCTGCAGCGAGAGCGAGCTGGGACTTGCCGCAGCCACCGGGGAGAAACCAAACCTTAACTCAGCTCTTTTAACAGCGGCACAGATGTCAGAACCGTTCTACTGCGTGAACCGTGTGTACCAAACCCAAATAAACACAAGCCAATCAAACTCAGCGCAACTTACAATTCAGGGGTGGACATGTAGTGAAGAAAAGAGTCATTTTATGTGGTGGTGACGGAGCCATCAAAAAAAGAATAAAGATCTCAAACATTCCCTGCACAAGCCAAATGAAATTCCAGGCCTGGTTTACGATCAGAGAGATGGACGTGAACTGTGAAGCTCGTCTCCTATACGCTTTTTGAGGAACCAAATTTTGGCTTTAGTTTAGGTTTCGAAACTTGCTTCTGATTGACTTTCGGCTCGGGCCCGAAATACATTATGAAATATAGTAGTACTGTAGCTCACTTTACGAATGTCTCCATTAACACACATTTCAGGTTGCAAAGTTGAAATTGTGAAAAGCGCCTTACAAATGCACTGAACTTGAACTCAATAATGAAATTATTTCACAATACGATAGAACAAATGTAGCGTTTTTTTTTTAACTGTACAGTTTACAGAAGTAACCCTGTTACAGGTATCTTACTTCCAGAACCGCTGACACATCATGCAGGACATCACTGCACTTAACCCGCATGAGACGCTCGGGTCACTTCCTGGTGATGTCAGGGTCCGTCCTGACCAGGCGACGTCACCGTTATCGCGATACTCAAAATGGTGAATGTAACATGTTTGACTATTACAGTTATTACAATAATCATATTATAAAAATGTTGTCTGAATTCTGAGGCTCGGAATGGATTGGCAAATTTACATGCATAATGTGCCACGTTTTATTAAATGATCGAATTACAAAACTGCAATCGACTTGAAATAATTTTGTAAGCTGAAGAAGAACCACTACTGTTAACTTCAGTCTAGTGTTCTGCAATCTGCATGTTGATTGGTCCATTGTAGTGATGTGATGTTTGGATCATTTTTGCAACTCTGATCTTTAAAATGTATCATTTTTTTTTATTATTTACCCTGCGCAACAATCTGCTCAGTAAGAAATTCCGATTACAAATGACATCATTCATTTATTTGGAATCTGGGTAACCCCCGTGACCCAGAAATAGAGTAAGCGGAAGAAAATGGAAGGACATAATAATTTAATAAATAAAGCTGCATTTGCAACATTCATTAATTGAATACAAAGTAAATGGTTTCTGGTGTTACAAGTGTTGTCATTGTACATATTGTTACTAATTAATTGACGAATAAGAACTAGAGTGTAAATTTGTTCTACTAACGCTCTAGTAAGTGTGTCTGTCAGCGTTTGTGCATTTGAGAAGTTCTGTGAGCGCTGTGCAAGTTATTCCACTAAGGATTTATTCGTTCCTGAGATTTGGTTTCTATGGAAATCTAGTTGAAACATTTTATTAAACAAACAAACGAATGAACTCCGTGCACCTGCTGCTGAGAAAAGTCACATGTTTCTGGAACATTGAAACTACAACGAGACGCTAAGCCAATCGTTTCAATATACAAAATCCGATTCAGTATTTTTTCCCCAAAAAACATATATTTTAAAACGAGCTCTCTGGTGTGAGCATTTATAACATATTAGTACATGTTTAGCACCACGTGGCAATATTTATTTTATTGTTTTGTAAATTGTTCTCGAGTTATTTGTTGTTCTTGATTAACTTTTTTCTGCTTTCGTTTTTTTTTTTTTTTTAAATAAAACATTGTCCTGAAATTGTGTCCGTCTCGTCACATTTCCTGAAAAGCGTTACATTATTTTTCTGGTTTGTAAAGTGTCGTTATATTTTCTGTTTCAGTAAAACACAAAAATTGGCTCGGAATAGCACTCTAGTCTATAATTTTCCAAAAATGTGACCTGCATTTGATGTATAAAAATGTACAAATAACTAAACTCTTGAAAATGACACATTTTATAATAAATTATCAATAAAAAAATATTTAGATAGACAATATCAAGAAAATGCGTGAATTGTGAGACATCGAAAGTCAAATAGTTCTCAACGTGAAATGTGCGGCAAAAATCTAAACTAAATCAATTTAGTGGATGAAAATACTTTTTGCACAAAATATTTTTAAATTATTGTTGTAAGCAGTGAAAACACCAGTAGAAAACAACGTTCACTTTGATACTAAACGTTACTAGACACTTGTGTAGATGTGTCAAACATGCATGAAGAGCGACAGGACGTGCCAGAACAATCTTCAAACATTCAGTCCTGCAAATTGGTCATTTAAAATGCCACTTAAATCCAAAGTGCAGTAAAAGCTCCATTAGGAGAGAAAGGCGGCGAGGGGAGACTGGGTTTGTGGGATTTACCTGATGGTGGGTCGGCCGGGGTCCCGTCACAAACTGATGGGGGTTTAGCATCAACAGCAGCAATTTAAAAAGACAAGGGAGGCAGAATTAGTGAAGATATACCATGAACGCCTTTCATTTCCATTTTAAAACACTAAATCAGAAGTGGTTTATACCAGTCATAAGTAATAAATCAATCCAATGCAATCCCAGTTTTTTTTTTTTTTTTACAGATTTTTTAAAAACATGTTCACATATGTTCCCACAAAACGTGGCAAAAACGTCCAAAAGACGGAAAGTCAGTCTTTATAATAAGTATCTTGAAATGAGTTCAACTTTATGGTAATGAGCTCTGATGCAACAAAGCGACCAATCAGAATTTAGAGTTCTAAATTTTAATACATTCATATTTTGTGCCACGTTCCTGGACTTACCAATTTATTTAAATGTATTAAAATATATTTTCTTACTGTTTTTTTTTACTTAAAAATAGGCAACATTAATGTGGGAAATTATGTATACAAAATAATTGATTCATGTAAAGGAAAATTCAAGTGATAATATCCACGGAGAAAACTGAATATTTTCATCTGTTTATCGTACTGTATGGTTTCAGTCATAATTACACTTTTAACATGAGACCTATTGACCTTTTAACAATGAATCAACCATCAGCAACATTCCATATTGTAACCCAGCGATTGAGGCTTTACTGTAATTTATTAGCTTAATTTGCTTCATAGGGCATAATTTCTTGACAATACAAACAATGTTACAATATGTAATGTCATTGTTTTACAAAAACCACGAGACTAAGTGCTTACCGGCCTAGACTGTGGCTGCACACTCATTGGCTGCGTCTGTGGCGAATAAACTAAAGAGGCGGAGCCTGGACTTTGAGCTGGGTTATACGGAGGCTAGGGAAAGAAAGAATACAAAAAAGTCAAACTAGAAAATCAAGAAGCAAGTGCATCTACATTCCCTCTCATCCTTACTATTATCTGTATATCTTAACTTATCACCTAATGCAGATCATAACTAATAATTGTGTTAGAGTTGCACAATTAATCATTAAAAGATCGCGATTTTGATTCCACCCCCCTCGCGATCTTCATCCAGCATTTTTACGATTCAGCCAAACTCGTCTGATCGGGAGATATCACGCACTTCAGTGTTTCTATGGGATCAAATTAGTGCCAAAAATAATTTTTCGCGAGCGACCGTGTTTGTGCGTTGAGAAAATGCAGCATGCTTATTTGCCTTGTTACTCTTCATATAGATGTTTTATATACATATACTGCAGTTTACAATTTTTAAAGCATACAATTTTCCCTCTGTGGGACTATTAAAGGTTTTTTCAATTCAATTCATATCGGGTGGGACTTTTTTGACTCCTTGCTCTGATTGGTCTAAGCCAGGGGTCGGGAACCAATCGCAAGTCATATACATAATAATGTACAAATTTTAAAGCGTTCTCCGGTATTTCAATCCATCCATTTCCTGGTTGCGGGTGCACTAGCTTATCACAGCTGTCCTCCGGACAACACCATGTTTTCTATTGGATAATGCGCAACATTGTTGTGACGTCAGGACGTTAACTTCCCTGCACTTCTTTTAATATTCAGTAGTTCGCTACTAAGCGGAAACCCTTGAGTCAATGGCTATTATTTGCCTTTGTAGAGAGAGAGAGACAGAGCAGCTTCTATGTGGAATCAGATTTTAAAAATATCAAATGTAGATTGATAAAAACGAACAGAATTCCTTAGCATTTTTGTTTTGTTTTTAATTTTACGCTTGCATTCTCAACTATCAAAACCTTTTTTCCGTTGCGTTTGAGTCGCGTGCACGCGCACACCGCACTATGTGTCGCTGTACAAACACCGGGCTTTGCGTGTTTGCTAGACGTATTTTTTTGCAGTTTTCCAAGCCGCGTGTTGTGGGTGACGAGTTCATCGCTTAACGTGGGGTAAAATAAGTCAAAAGTTGTAAAATACGTTCAAGTTTAAATGGCCTCAGTACTCTCTACAGTAAATTGACCTCCCGATTTTAAATTTATTTTATTTGTGTTTGATTTATTGGAAATGCATTTGTATATGGCTGAGTTTATTTGACCCGGGAGTCCTGAAAGAGTGAAACACCTCTGGTCTAAGCGAACCAATCGCAAAACAGATCCCCGCTGTCGCCGTCCCCGCCCACCACGACAGGTCTAAACTAAAATCGGTGGAAAAATTTAGCAAATAGAAAAAGAATTAAGTGATTTTTTCACTTTTCAACACCTTTTCAATATATTTCCTTACACTTATTGAAATAATACATGTTATTCTATTGCTGTTTGACAACCTGACGTTCACGGTTAAATCATTAAAATATTAAACAATTCCAGAATCGTGAAATGATCTTTATTCTAAGCCAAGAAAAAAATCGATAATCATTTTATCCGTAATGGTGCAGCTCTAAAGTGTGTGTATTCATGAACAGAATATCAGAAAGTGGATCATCACAGAACCTGTGTCTGATGGAAGTGACTATTTATGTATAAAAAGCGACAGTGTTCATACTGGTTGGTAACCATGGCACCGGAGCAAAATCACTCAAAACACAAAACTACAGCTCCTCGCTGTGCAAACGTCTGAGCCAAAACATCACTCGCCTGTGTGTATAATACTGTAATAGATCATCCAGACCCAACAATAGCAAACAACAGAAACCAACACGATCTGTTCTACTGTCTCACACGGATGAACAAGCTGCAATTAAGCAACGACGGACAACGTTTAGCCAATGACAATATTTGTCCTAAAATGGTAAAAAAAAAAGTATGTAAATAACATTTCATGTTAAGCAGAAAAATTATGTTTATGATGACGCAATCAAATAACAATTTGGAACAGACTGTGTGAGCATGTTTGAAGTCTGGAACCGTTTAAATCTACGAAAAACAGACTCAAGAACAGTGAACTACAACTGAGTCAGAGAAGAGAATTCTGCAATACATACATAAATATCTATGTAAACATATGTATATATGCAGATAAATGTGTATGGATGTGTATATTTAAATATATAAGTACAGTTGATGGGTATAATAATAATAATGTGTTTATATGTTTGTTTTTTTACATGCTGCAATAAGATCATTATGGATCATTATCGATATTTATTGTTTGAACATTTAACTGATAACTACTGTTGCTAACAAAGTCTGTTGATTGGAAAATAATAAAACATTTAAATAACCTTTAAAAAATATATATATATATAATATCCTTATCCTAGTCTTCCGATGCTGTCACATGTTTCTTTGCATTTAATCCCAAATTTTGCTGACCCGACGTTTTATGCAATGTTCGCAGGCACCTTTTGCTTTTTTTAAATTTTGCATTTTTTGTGAATTTCGATGTAAAAAAGTGAACAATTTTAGATTTGTAGTATAATATAATGAGACTTGTTTTGGTCATTTAGGACTTTGAATAATCAGCTGGTCCAATTGTGGCCTTAATCACTTTTAGGATGAATGTCTCAACATAAAGACGGAGAAAATGTACAGCCTTTTTATTCTAAAACAAAATATTACTAATTGTTTAAAATGTCTACAACCATTTACAATAATTATTTTGCTAGAACTAGTTAATGTGGTAAAGAAAAAAAAAACTCACCCCTCCAGCTGTTTCCCAGGCCTTGAGGAAGCGGAAGGAAGGGGCAGCCGGGACTGATACCTGAGAGAGGGCGGGGGAAGAGGCGTGTCCAGGGGGCGTGCCTGCCAGGTTTGGGTGTGTTTTGCTAAGGTCATGACCCGGGTACGGCGGGCCAGGATGTCTGGACACCTATGGAAGAAACACGCAAGTATGTTTCACTTCAGACTGCAGAGGTTACTGATTCAGCAAGAACTCCGACATGGCTGAATGGAAAAAGTTGGGAAAAAGCCAAGAATCCGCCTCGGTTTTCCCACACGTGTGCCAAACGTGTTACGATGGAGTGTTTGCCCAGCCGGGCGTGTTACTCACGCTGTACACCGCTGTCACACCAGTCGGAGCGGGATACATGCGCTCATCGAGTGGTAAAGCTGCTCGGGGGATTCTGAGGAGAACAACGTTAAGGATGGAACACATCACATCCGGCCTTAAATATCAGAGCAGAACATCCCTGGGGTTTGAGAACACCAACTCATGCGGCAACAATGGTGTTGATTCTGTCACGAAAGTCGAGTCTTCCAGAATTTGGGGCAAAGGTTTAGGTAAGTTAACACCCTTTTTTTTTCCCTCCTCCCTCCCTTTCCCAAAACATCCAATTCCCCCTTGTGGTTCACCCGGTACGTCTATCAGAGCAAAATCCTGAAATGGAATTCCAGAGCAGAGTGAATCAAACTTGCATGGCGGTAGTTTCGGGACAGGGGGATTTTGAGGCCTAGTGGTAAAAAGTTGAGGCCAAAAGTCAAAGTCTAAAAAGTTTGCAGGTTTGAATCTCAGACTGTCAGGTTCTCGTTGAAAAAAAAACAAAAAACAAAAAAAAAAACACTGAACCTGATCTGCTCGTTCTGCCAAATAAATGGAATAAAACGCCTGTGGTTCTCAAAGATGGAAGATTTGTATTTTATATATTAATGTATATAATTTTATTTCAAGCATGTACACAAAACAAAAACACCACAACGTGAACATAATACTGATAATGAATATAATGTTTTCTTATGAATATTAATATTGACATAATGCTTAGGAGTAGAAGGAATCAAAGTTCAAAATATTGTCTATTCCTACCTTCTTTGATATTCCATTTGGTATTCACAACGATTACCAAACAGACACAAAACTAATAGTGACATACTAACTAGTGACATAAACCCATTTCCAAATGATTTGTCAATTTATTTACTGTATTCACAGAGTCGATCCATTAGCCAATCTAGGCTATCATTAGCCCCTTTCAAACAACAAAGATGGAAAAATGCAGGAAAAATACCAGTTCACACATGACTGCATGCCGGCAATGTACTGACATTTTGATTGTCAATATGGCCAACCAGAACCTATCCAAGAGAAGTACACATACACGTCTTTACTAAGAATAACTGTATAATATTTAACATTTTTTAGGACAGTACATTATAGCAGAGCGTAGACATTATAGTTAACATAGGACAAGATCCCTGCTGGAATCGTCTGTCTGTAAGGCACAGATGAGTTGATCACATGGTTTGGAGGAAAGCAGAAGTCTGGCTTTTCTCTTTCATGCGCTTTCAGACACTTTTAGTCTTTCATTGAGATCCCTCCCTCCCTCCCTCCCCCCGTTTCTCCATCTCTACCTCTCTGGCCTCCTGCCAACACAAACTCGGAGAATTAAAGAGGGAGGTGGGGAAAGTAAAAGCTGGGAAAACCAGTAAAAAAAAAAAAAAAAAGAGAGGGAATTGGCAGCCACAACTTTTCTGTAAGTGCAATAACCCAAACGGGGCCAAAAAAGAACAGTAGATGTGTCCTCAACTACAGCCACGCTGCAAACCGCTCTTTGAAAAGCGTAATCTAAACGTGTTGGCCTTTATGGTGGAGCTCAATCTAGGCCATAAGGGACACTTGTAATCCCTGTTGGTGGGTTCAGATGAACAAACATAAGGAATGAACAGTGGAGTAAAAGGACTGTTACTTTATTTAAGTGTTTTTGCGCTACTTTGTAGAATCAAAAATATAGGCATTATAAACAATAAATGCAACTTTTTCTCTCTACTTGACTGCAATACAAATTCTCAATCTTAGCGTTATTTGTTACTCCAGTGGTTAATTTCTTGGGCAGGTGAGGTGACATCTGCAGGATGCTGAAGGTACTGAATGCTATTTATGGGCTTAATCACGCGAATGTTGTACTTTTTTTACGTTTAAGTTTTAATTTTTGTTTTTTGTTTTTTTCTATCTATTTTGTTCTGCCTTTTTAAAACGTTAATGTTGCAGTTAAATTTAATTTCTATATTAGGAATTAAAACCTCATAAATTAAGAGTTTTTCCACATTTCTTGTTTTTTTAGCCCAAATTCTGTACAAGTAAAATACTCAAGTTCTTTTAAAATTGTATACATCACGAACTTTTACTCAAGTCTTCTCGAAATTGGTGTTATTTTTACAGTAAGATGTCCGTACTGTTACTCCAGTATGGTTTTCAGGTTACAGGGAATGAAGCTCAAGAGACTCATACGAGACGACTCGATCGGGTTTTAAACAGACAGCGGACACTGGGCTAGACTCGGTCAGAACTTTGGCTGGACACAACTTACTGGAATTACAGGCTGATCTGACGGCCGAGCTCACCGCTTGGCGCCCGGTTGCATAACCAAATCCCTTTGTGCATGGGCACGGCTTGAATGGCACGGCGTGCGAGTGTGTGCCCACAGGTGTAGGGCTTACGCGTCCGCAGGAATTTACTTAGCTCTAAAGCTTCCAGTGTGAATAGCAAAGGGCTTTTCATGTCCAATCAAACTAAATCTATTTAGTGGAAGAAAAAGAACAAATCTGACATGCGGCCAAAGAAAACAGCGCCATTAGGTAAAGTTGTGAGCAAATACAAAGGCGAAAGATGAACTGTGTGGCTTTAAACTTTCATCTGAGATTACAGTAAATCCTATTAAGTGGCAGATGAGGGAACGGTGAGCAAGTTGCCGAATGGTGTGGGGGAAAAAAAAAACACTAAAAGGAAGAAAACCAGGTAAAGTTAGAGAATGGGACGTATAAATGGAAGATAAATCAAGAATTTGATGGCGTTTGTGGCATGTGAAGGCTCGGAGTCTGAGTGAAGAGAAAAGACAGAGGAAGAGAGATGGGGTGAGGTCAAAGGTCAACATCCATTTATCTCCTGCTTTTTGAACCTCTACAAATGTCAAACGAAAAAGGTACAATGTGGCTTTAAGTGTTTCTCTGTGATAAGGTCTGGTTTAATGGGCGAGATGCAGAGCTGAGCTTAACCCTTCAGCCGTCCGCAGGGAAGTGGCTGTCACAGTGAATACATCAGACCAAAGTGCTTAGTCTCTGGCCCGGATTCCGTCTGATCGTTCATTATAATATTCACGTTACACGCATCACAGGCTGTGATCTGAAGCAATTAAAACAAACTTCAAGTTGCCTGGTGAATGAAAAACATAATTAATATAAAACAAATTTTATATACAGAGTTGAAGACAAAATTATTAGCCTCGCCTACATAATAGTTGTTTTTAAAGTATTTCAAAAGAGCTTTTAAACTGAGGGGGAAAAAATACTAATAATACTGCAAAGTATTACATTAGATCAAATGAAATGAAATAAATAATCCAAAAAAGGAAACATGTTAATTCAGAAATAAATAATAATGAAAAAATTTACATTATTATAAAAAATAGTTGTTGTTATTAGTAACAAAATCAAAATGAGTTATGTTTACTAATGCACGTTGTACGTTGTTCACTAACAATTATTAGTACGTTATATTTAGTACAGCAAGTACGTTGTTTACTAACACAAATTAAAACATTTGTCAAAATGGATTATATTAGATCATTAACAAATATTAAAAACAAGAAAAAATATACAATCATATGCATCATTAATGAAATTACAGAAACATAACATCTAGTTTTAAATTCTGTCATGTAAAACATATTTTACATTGATAATCAAATAATGTTCTTCCTATAATACGGTATAAAGGAACATGTTTCTCCAAGAAAAACTGCTTTTAAAATTCACAATATTAAATTGCTTAAATTTACCTTCCCATTTCTTTTTACCTTTTCACATGTTTTTTTTTTTTTAACTTTCAAATTACTTTCAACCCTCAACTGCATGTAATTTAGCCAAGTTTAAACTATCTAATAATCTAATACAGTGATGTGATATTATTTCGGTTGAAAAAAGATTTAAAAAATGGAGTTAACTTTACAGTAGTTCAGCTATTCAAGGTGTTTGCCTATCCCAACCAGCAACAGAGACATGCCCAATGGTGTGCAACTGGGCGGGGTTATCTTCACACCAGGCCGCCTCCCCTTCCACTTTGCCCTCCCCCATCCACTATCATCCATTGTTTGGCCCAATTAGCCCCGCCCAAAACTCACACCAAATTATTTACGAGATAAACATCAACTGCTGGAGCTCCATCAACAAAGGAGACGGAGATGGAGGGAAAAGGAGGATACGGGAGGTGTAGGAAGCGCAGTGAGAGATGTGGGGTGCGTGAGAGACTCCGTGTGACCTAGGTGATTGTTGGCAGGCGGCGGGAAACCACACATTCTGAATGCTAAGCAGCGCTGCCATTGTCTGAGGGGCGCAGAGCCAGTCACATATGTTACCCGTCGCCCTGGCAACCCCCCCCCCCCCATCCCAACTCACACACATGCTCAGTAGCATCACCGCCGGCACATCCCTCCAATCGGAATTCCGACCACTGGAAAAAAAATTGGCAGTGTCTCCGGAGCCGAAAAACGCTGTTGCTTCCATTAACGCAATCACGAAGACTCCACAACCGGAAGACGTAGATATGAATCAAACGATGTAATCGGAGTTACACAACCTAAGTGTAACCATGTGTGCGCCACGGTAGGGTTCTACACCCACGTGTTCATGTTCTGCGGCTCGGCTGATCAATGTGAACAGCTCGGACTGATAGAATTAGATTTCCAATTATAACGCATTACTGACTCATTGAGAGTAGAGTAGTAGTGAAAAAAAACAAGGATTTCCCGTAGCTGAGTCAGCAGAGCTGTGCTTGCAACGCCAAAGCAGGGTTCGAATCCCGCTACTCATGATGCTTTCAAAGAAGAAATGTCTGGAAGTGACTTCAATGCTGAAATGCGATGCAACGCACGTCACTTTGCATAAACGCGTCCGCCAAAGAAATGGAAATGTAAAATTCTGCAACAGATTTGGACGCAACAAATAAACCTAGACGGATGATCAACACGAGACTTTATAATCTATAATCGATAATCTATAATCGAGAGGAGAATTTCCCCGCTTGGATCAAATTTCCCACTGTTATTGACTCAACTTTTTCCCAACACGCAGTTGTATTGATATGACATGCACGGTTTTTAGTAGTAAGCACGTTTTTAGGATTAAGCATGTTTGTAAAATGTCATTTCAGATACGAAACATTTTTAAAGGTGCGATTAAACAAACCAGGCATAAATAAAGAGTGAAACTGTTATTCGTCTCAGTCGGTTTTTTTCCAACAGCAAGTGTTTCACTGACATTTAGAAAAATGGTGTTTTGGTTCAAGGAAGTTTGAGTCGAATCTCCAAATGGCTTAAAAAAAAGAGGAAAAACAAAGCAGAAAACGCATTTTGGGCAATTTAGAATTTTGTTTTCAAGCCAATAGCAAAATGCTCCAAAGGACAAGTTTATTCTGTCAATATATCTTAAAACGAAATATTTTTTTAGATTGAGCCGTAAAATTGGGAGAAAATGGCTGTCTTGTGAAATTCTTCACAGAAGTCATTTTAAACAACATTATCACTCAAACGACAGTAAAATAGTTTAATTTTAAGATCAGGAGGGTGACAGAATCACAAAACGTCAATTGATAAAATCCTCAGCCGTCGGAAACCGTTTTCTAGAAGGATTTTTCAGCAGCAGCTCAATTCTTCATCTAGAATCAAAAGTTGTGGATCAGAGCTGTTCGGACTGTTCGTGTAGGTTGCAGGTTTGAATCCCACTAGGGTCTGTGTGTGTTTGCAAACTTTTATCCAAAGCGACTGACAAAATCAGCATCTCGGGTTCAAGAACTCTTCAGTTGTAGAATCCTAGTCCGGGATTCAAACCTACAACCTTTTGGTCACCACCACTGGTTAAAAAAATTAAATTTGGTTTCAACCCGACCAGGAAGCTATCCCTTCTTAGATGTTTTGTTAGGTAGGTATCATCAAGCACTTCAAATCTAGAAACCTCCTTGACTTCATAATACAGTTTGATTTGGCTTTCCAAGTACCAAGTAGTAAACAGCAGCCATGAACCAATTGGAAGTTCTTTGCATGTGAATCGTGTAGCATTAGCATAGCCAACATTAGCATCTACAAAGAAAGGACACAAGAAGGTTCCTTTAAAAAGCAGAAACAAATACACTATTCTCTATACGTTTCAAAGAGACTTAAACAATTAATAATATTTAATTTACCTAATCAGGTGCCTTTTCAGACCCTTGTGTTCGTCATAATAATATAGTATAAAAATAAAGACATATTTATTTTGGAACTTTAAATAAGTTTGAACAATTAATTTTTATTGGGTCTGTGCATTATATTATTATTATTATTATTTTGTGTTATCATATTGTGTATAATTTTACAGTTTTACTGTGTATTATCTTATTATTGTGTATTACCTTATATGTTATAAGGTAATACACACTATTAAGTATTATGTAATTATTTTGTATTATTGTGTAACTGTGTATTAAATGTTTTGTATGTGTGAATTATCTTAATGTTGTTTAGCGTTCTTATTGTGTATTATCTTATTTTATTCTTGTGCATTATGTTATTATTGTGCATTACTGTCTTATTGTGTAATGACATTATTCTGTATCGTTGTGTAATATCTCGATATTGTGTATTGCCTGATTGTATTCTTGTGTAGTATGTGATTACTGCATTGTGTATTACTTTACTTTTATCATAGATTATTGTATTATCGTAATATTGTGTATTACCCAATTTTATATTTGTGCATCACCTTATTATTGCGTATTACATCCCTGACTCCATCTATAACTTTGACTCTTTCTCTCCTTTCCTCTCTACCTCCACATCACTCACTCTTGCTCTCATCTACCACTCCATTTGTCCATTCCTTTGTCTCTATGGGCTAGGGTCCGTCCATCTCTTTCTTTCCTTCTTTCTATCTATCTCTCTCTATATAGCCATCTCTCATTTCCCTTCCATTACTGTTTCTATCCATCCATCCATCCACCCACTATCTCATCATCATCAGCTTTCAATCTCTACATCACGCTCTTACCCATTCTCCTCTCAATGTATCTCTCCATAACTCTCCCTCCCTCTCTCACGCTTCCATCCATCCGTCCACCCGAATGCAGAAAATGCAGCAGGTTAGGTGGAAACAGACGTACAGATTGTGAATGGAATCGGCAGCGGACACAAAGCTGAGATTGTCAAGTTCAATGAACAAAGCGAGTGGCAGGAGGAGAAGCAGCAGCAGCAGCAGCGGCGGATACCAAACACTCACACAGCTGATCATAAACAAGCAAATCCCTTTGACGGAATCCGCGCACCAACACGCTAGCAATAGCTATATTGTCCTAATCTGGAGCAATGCTGTTTTATGCTAGTGATCTGGTTATCACACGCAGGCGCGCGTGCATGTAAACAAACGCAGGTTCGGCCGGTCGGCTTTGTTGTGGTGGAAGGATACTGAGCGGGAGGCACGACCGACGGCGGAGGACCGGTCTGGGCTCCCGGGGGTAGCGGCATGGAGGTCAGCGCTGCGCGGAGCTGCTGCGTCGGCGGGGCCGGTCCGGGGACGGGTCCAGTCACGGCGACAGCGCCCGGCTTCGGAACCGCTTTCTGTTGCAAACTCATGATAAAAAAACAAAATCCCAGGCAAACAATGCGCGGCTGGAATCGGTCACGCTTTCAAACAAAATCTGGCCCTTTTTTTTCTCTCAACGGAGGCCGGAGCGTGAATATATCCTATGTCATGGATTTCATTCAGATTGGTCTTTTAGTTGCAAAAAATGTCATTTTATCACAAAAGTCGGGGTTTGTAGGTGCTCTCGGCATGGGGACGGCGGGAGGGTCTCAATCCCCCTCCGAACAGCCCGGATCTCCCCGGTAAAGATGTCCGTATCCTTTTCTTCAGATGACCGTCACTGGCTTTAAATCCTCCGCTCGGCGCAATAACATCACGGTAACGAGTCGCATCATAGGAATTTCGTGTGAGGATGAGAGCCTCCGTTCAACATGGCGCGTTTGCGGCTGCTTTTCAGGCAGCAGTCCGGCTGGACGGACGGTTCGGTAAACGTCGGTCGAGTTCGGCGAGACTCGGATTCACCTTTCGCGGTGAACAATGGACTGTTTGGTTCGTATGGAAGAGTCGATTCTTTTGAACACCGGGTTTCGCCTAAAGACGAACGAATCTAAACGAAGGGCCGCTGTCACGTGGTCCGTGACGTCAGACGTTTATTAAAAACGTGCGCTCATTCGAATGTGATGTACATGTACCTAATATGTCGTGCATTTGCTTAGAATTAAATAATAATCGGGGGACAGATAAAAGTTGCACGCATTTATAAAGATTCGATTCAGCGGGACAATATCAATAAATAAATAAACACTAGTAATTGTGTGGAGTCATCACTTGATTAAAAGTACATCGGTTCCGTCACAGGAAAATTCAAGGCAAATAATTCAAGACAAAATAAAAAAAACCGGCACATTAAATTACGTTTAGATGGGAGATAATGGGAGAACAGCAGTCGGCTCTCACTTCGACTGGAGGACATCTCAAATTATATATTTTATCTTTTTTGTCCTAACATCATGCACCATTTATTTGTTATAGAATACCATATTCTATATAAAAAGCTCAAAGATGTTAACAATAGACTCGAGAATTAACATTCCAAATGTTGGCACGGAGCGACACCTGTCGACCACGAAAAGTAGCGCATTAAAAAAAAAAAACAAGATTGCTGCACGTACTACGTGTTATATGCATATATTTATATAATTTTAAAAGTACATTGATTCATATGATTAGTGAAAGTTGCAGCAGGATAATTTTATTTTATTGGGGTTGTTAAAAAAGTGAGTGCATGCCTATTAAATTCCAACAGTCAAAAAATTAAGAGTTTATTAAAACAAGTTGCTCAAATTCCTCCAAAAGAGCCACAATAATGAAAAAAAAAAATAAAAATAAAGACAAGTACAGCAGTTCTTTCCTTTCGCTCATTTAAAAAAAAACATCTGTATATATTGCACAATATTTGCACATTCTTAAAAAGGAAAAAGACTTGTGTTGTGGTCCAGCAATAACAATTGCAACAGATCAGTGCAGACTCTGCTTATGTAATACACAACGGTAACAGCTTCTTCATTTAAAAACATTTAACAGAGCGAAATACAAAACAAAAAATGATTTGAAGTAAAAGCCATTATGACGAAACCAAGATGAACAACATCTGTTAACCATCAATCTGTGAGTTTTATTTAACAAAGTTGCACAACAATTTTCATAAGAGCTGGCGAACGCCAAGAACAGAGAGGACATAAATATCATATTGCGATAAAAAAATAAAAGGCTTTTGATTAAACGGCATTTCTCCAAACAAAACATAACATTTTGGCCATCGACTGTTTCTCCAGTGTCGTGAGATTTGAGTTTAAGAACGAGGGTCACATTCAAAGACCTCGACTCGGATTTAGAAGCAATGTGATTTCTCGAAAATCCGCGGTCCGCGATAAAACCGCCACCGGTCAAGATGGAGCCACCTGAGTCGGACGTTTGGCACGTTGCAGTGGATCTTCATTACAGATCAGCGTCTATTCACGGTGTCCATCACCAGAGCTCACACTTGCCTTTGGGGTTCATGGGTGCATCAGCTTTGCAGTTAAAGTGCTCCGAGAACTCCTGGGAGTTGGAAATGGTTCCGATGACCCGGAACCGTGAAGGACTGTGGGGGTCCGTGATGACGCCCTCGTGAGAGCTTTCCGGGGTCCGTACGGAGCACCAGACCTGCGGCAGATATCAGCTCTTTATTGATCGTGAAAACAATATTACAGGTAATAAATATTTATCTATAAAATCATATATAATAACGTCAAAATATTACGGTAATCACATTCTTATCTAGCAAATAATATAAAATAATGTGTACAATTATACTTACATATATCATGTAATTACAAATATTATGGTAATATAGGTATTAGATGTCAATCTGTTAAAGTATTAAACACAACTAAAATATTGAATTTCAGTCATTTTATTTATAATTTGTGTGTGTGTCGTATTATGAAATTAAGCATTTTCTAATGTGATTTTTATCTTACAGTGCAGTGGCCACGATTATTTTGACAGCCACACACTCATTTAGTGATACCAGTACATTTGGAAAATGGGATAAGGACTGTGCTTTAATATTAGAATAATATTAGAAAACTGTACTAGATTATTAGAAAAACTTTCATCTGACAACCTTCTGATGAAAAATGATGACAACCTTCTGATGACAACCTTCTGATGAAAAATCTCTAGAAAAATTCAGTTTGATGCTGAATTGTCACCAATGAATTTTCCCAATATACAAAAGGAAAGTGCTGAAAATGATTCAACTACTAATAAAATACTTAATAAAATAATTTTCACAATACTAAAATATAAGCATTGAATAAATGTGAATAGTAATAATCTTTAATTTCTACTACATTTCCTCAACCAGACTACATTGAAATGTCAAGTTTAGTTTCATATAAATAATAATAACTGAAACGTTACTAATCCTTCAGTGGTGAAATGCGTCTCTTCCGTTCGTATAAAATATTCGCCCCCAAATACGAAATATTACAGAAGGTTTTGCCCCACTTTCAGCATAAAACTTATCTCCTAAATCCTAAAAATGTCCATTTAAATTTGTCCTATGATAAGTTATGTAGAATAAAAACAGAAAATCACACTTTAACTACTTCTGGTTTTAAACTACGGTCTGTTGATGGTTTTAAAAAAAAACAGCTGAAGACACATTTATTTAAACAGGATTTTAGTTGACAGCGTTATTTGGTTTTGATTATGTTTATGATTTTTTTAATCTTCTTACTGTAGTTTTATACTGTTTTATACGGTTTTATCCTGTCGATTTTATGATTTTATTGTCTTTTGTTTTTTATCTGTGGTTACACCTTGTAAAGCACGTTGTGATTTTATCTGAGAAGATAAATATATTCTACATAAATAAAATGGACTTACTTACTTACTTACTTACTAAAGGATAAATAACCGTCTAAACATTCTGGACACATGGTAAAGCCCTTAATGCAAGAATATACACTCACAACACAGATTATTGATCATAAATTTAGTCCAAACCTGAGCAAATCCCACGAAGAACAGCTGATGGTTGGTCATTCCCAGAGCAGGAAGTGTGGCTTCTTCCCCGTTCTTCCGAATCCAGTTGACGTAGGCCTGCGAAGACAGCGTGAGTGAGACGGCGAGATCTAGATGTGTTTTCCTCTCCATTAGGAAGGTTAACGCGAGGTCTTCTGCAGCAATGCGTCTGCCGCATAACCTTTGACTTTTCAGCCGGCGGAAAGAATGCGAGCGAGTGGCTGGAGGTTCCACCTGTCGGAATACGAGGCTTTTCCGAGCGACGGGATCCCGATCTCGATATGGAGACGGTAATGACCTGCGTGCGTCATGCGCCATAGACGTGATGGAAAGTGGCTATAGTAAATAGGCACAACCTATTTAATGTTGTTGTTGTTTTTTCTCTTTGCTGTTTGCATTTTTGCCTTCACTGTTGTCTTTTAAATTGTCCTTATTTGTTTTCCGTTATAAAACTCTTTGCTGCTACTGCTGCACACAAAAATGTCCCCTAGTGCAGGGGTTCTCAACCTTTTTGACCTCGGGGCCCAAATTGTCCAAATCAAAGTGTCCCGCGGCCCATTAAAACACACATTATTTCAGCCAATCCAAATCATGATTTGTTGAATTTAATAACTATAT
>MU204420.1:7471645-7487991 GCA_017309775.1 Paedocypris sp. Pulau Singkep
CTTCAGTCAAAAGTCTGCCGCTACTGACTGCTGCTTATTGGAGCGTGTTGACACCTCAGCGCCATCTAGTGGTGGGGAGCTCATTGTTGTTCCGCGGACTTCGCGGCCCCGATCGCGGGAAAAAAATATTCTCGCGGCCCTCTAGGTGGCGCTCGCGGCCTGCCCTAGTGGGATTAATAGTCTCATCTTATCTCTTATCTATAGGAATGAATGTCTTGTGATCTTGCGTGTGGTGGTCTTCACAAACCTTGTAAGCCGCCCGCAGACCCCCGTTGTCAGCGATGTTCTCCCCCAGAGTGTGTTTTCCGTTCAGCGCCTCGTGGTTGATGCGGTAGTTGCTGTACTGCTCCACCATGCACTGCGTCTGCCGTTTGAACGCCGCCACTGAAGAGTTCTTCCACCAGGAGCGCAGGTTGCCCTCCTTGTCGTATTCTCTTCCTGCGGGTCACACACCACGACTCAAACAGTTACACACATCCAGTGCTGTCAAAAGGAGTCATCTTCGTTACTTAAGTAGAAGTAGAGACACTGGAGTTAAAAAGTTCTTCTGTGGAAGTAAAAGTCACATGCCCAATATTTCACTAATGTAAAAGTGCTGTTACTAATACTGATAAAACTACTTTTACGTAATAAAGTAAACGTAATGCAAGAAAGAAATGTCATTATAGAACCCAATTGTTATATTCAAATGTTGTTGTATATAATTACATTGACAATTAATGCGTTTTATTACAAAAGAACCATACGTGCGCACTACTAAGCACTGAAGTGTTTTAGAGTGGAAAATACGATGCAATGATGAAAAAAGTCATATTTCAGTCACAGTATCGCGGCTAGTTTTGAAAAAGTATCGAGTAGAAAGTACAGATATTTGCTTAAAAAATAAGAAGTAGAAGTACAAAGTCAGCGGGGAAAATAAATACTCTAGTAAAGTAAAAGTAAGCCAAATTTCTACTTAAGTAAGGTATCGAAGTAGTATTACTTTGTTACTTGACACCACACGCTGACCGACAGAATCAGACATTTTCTAGCTGACCTATTGAAGATCATCAGCATTTTTGGCCTGTAGTTGATGTTAACATAGTGACTATACATGTAAAGTTATATAGTATATATGTCTTATATAATATTCCCACTAAATGTATTGTAAAAAATACTTTTTAAAAACAGGAAAGTGTTTATAAAATATATTTTAATTAATGCATGCATTGAAAATCACTACTTTGTAAATTGCAAAAATGCTTTTGACTGCTTGTAATTAATCATTACATTTGTAGACACAATTAAATGGTGATTTTTCTAAGTACTGTATTGTGCTGTCCACTTTCAGACAATTCACTTTATGAATACAAATTCAACATAATTTGACGCAAGCGAAGATAAATTATTTATTTTAATCTCTCTCTCTCTGTGTATGTAATATATAGAATGAATAAAATCATTGTAATAAAAATGTTATTACATTTATTACATATTATCAAAATCTATATTATGTATCAATATAAATATAATGTCATATCATATAAACACTTTAATTTACATTTACTCACGTTCACGCGTATGCATCACACACACACACACACACACACACACACACACACACACACATGTTTATATATGAAAAATGATATTAAGTTAACTATGAAAAAGTTTTTCAAAATGCCTAGTAAAAAAATGTGAAAAAAAAAAATTGAGGGTTAATTTAAAAAATACCTTGATCGTCAAAGGCATGCGTGAGCTCGTGTCCCATAACCACCCCGATACCGCCAAAATTCATGGCTCTGGGAAATAAAATTGCTTCATAAATGTAAAGTCTGTAAGTCTGAGTCTTAAAGAAAGATTTTGCCGTTACTTTGGCCAAGCGTGACTGAAGAAAGGAGCCTGAAGGATTCCCGCAGGAAGCACCATCTCGTTCTTCGTGGGGTTGTAGTAGGCGTTAACGGTGGGCGGAGTCATGCTCCATCTGTCCATGGAGAGAATAAAAATGCATCACTTGGATGAATGAATCGGACCCTTGTGTGTGTGATTTTGGGCTTGAACTCACTGGTCTCTGTTGGGAGCTTTTCTCAGCTGGTCTGCCGTCACCCGTGCGGAGAAATTGTAATAATTCATGACGTTTTGGAAGTACAGGTCTGAATTGACGTCAAACTGAGAAACGGTTTCAGAGAGCCGAGATGTTTAGTCATTACTTTCATCTTCCTCTAACGAAACTCGTACTTACGTCATTGAAAACCTTGTCCAGCTCTTTAGGGTTTAGGATGAACTTTGGATATCCAATCATGTTGTATATAGCATCTGCCTGTAAATAAAGAAGGATTTAGAATAGATCTGAAGGCTAAGTCTAACTGTGTAAAGACTGTGACACTAGGTGGCATCACTGAGCAGGAATAAACGTACTCGATTCGTTTTTACCTTTTCTTTAGCAGCTTTTTTTGTTTCTGGATCCATCCAGCCGACTGTCCTAATGCTGTCTTCAAACGCCCATTTAATCTCAGAGACCATATCTTCAACCTAAAAAAAACATCCGGATCAAACAACTTATTGTAGAGATTCACAAATTGGTGGAATATTGTGATTGCGGTACATGAAGAAAATGCTCTTAAATAAAAAGATTAAAAATGCCTAAGACTAAAGGAAAATACAGAACACTGGCTTTTAAAGATCACGTAATTTAACTGAAAAATCACAAATCATGAAAACCATAAATCTATAGTAATAATAGCTAATAAGGCCAAACCAAAAATGCTTGAATATGATAGGAATTAAAAAAAGCTAACAAACTGTAAATAACATCTAGCTGTTTATTACAAATAACAGCATAATTTATGTAGTATAACATGCTGATGTAAACTTTTTATTTGCATTTTTACTTGTCTTGTGTCATACTTTATTAAAATTTGGTATTTCAATGTTGCTTTATTTGAATATTATATTTCATTATTTATTCAACATGTACATTTGATACTTCGTTACACGTGTAAGAACCAGTCCACTACATGTTACACTGTGTATTATTGCTTGTGACCCAAAAATTTGATTTGAAAAAAAAAAACATGTGATGAATGAATTAAGTTAACTAAAGTTTCATTGTTTTTATTGCGATCAAATGCAGAAATTGTCACACAAATTGGAGGTGGGCACATACGTATCCCAGTCCAATGGGTTTCAGCAAGACACTAACCCACATGACACAATGGCGTAGGGTTTGTGTGTGAACTTCGCTTGATGGTTAAATGCAAAGCACAATTTCGATACTGCCCCTAGCGGCCATATTGGCAATCTCACTCACTTTTTAATTCATGCGGTACTATTTCACAACACTAACACACTGCATCACACTCACGAAAGCCTTGCTGTCCTCGGAGAACGTAGTCTTGACGAAGAGAGCGCCGAGTGCGAAACCCAGAGCGCTGTCCGTGTCACCCACACAAAGTTTCCAGCGCGGCGTGCAACTCTGAAAACACAAAGAAGATACAGTAACAGCTGCTGTCCTCGTAGGCACATTTTCTTTTGTTTTATCAGTGGAAGGACACAGACTAGTTATGACTCAGACAAAACTGAACAAAAAAAAAAGAAATACAAAATGTTTGTAAGAATCATAAATTGTCAGTTTTTATATGTGACGTTTTGTGTGAATCATAAATAGCCACATCAGTGGAAGGAGCAGTAACACGGTAAAGAACGACCCGAGTAAGTTAGAGACAGGTTTGAGGCCCGATTTCTGGTTTAAAGGTTCAAAGATATCTGGTCTTCATTTCATATCACTGATTTGTGTATTTTTTAATTGTATCAAAAGAATGATCCAATATAAGCACCCCTTTTTTTCCAGAATTTGTGACGCTTAAAACTTGGGGGATGCTTATACGGTAATTGTCGATTTCAAATATGTGCGGAAACACAAGTGCCCAATTTTCCAAATGTCAAGTCAGGAGCAAAAAAACAGAAACACGTCGAGTTCTGGGATTTGGAGTATTTATGGCTAGAATAGATTTATTTAAACTATTATCAAAGTAAAAACGACATTGAAGTGATGCGATTCACACATTTATTATATAGAGAAAAAAATTTTTTTTAATGGAATTTTTATTATGTGCTAGAAAAATCTGGTGGATGCTTATAATCGCGTAAATATGGTATATATATTTTTTCTTTATTATTTTTTATACACGTTTATCAAATAATATTAAATAGTATTAAACCAAAGCATACGTACATTTATTAATATTAAATACATACGTATTTAAAAATTGGTTACATTTAGTTTAATTCAAATGAAGAACCAAGTTAAAATTTTGGTCGGTAGTGACTATGGACAAAAGAGGAACTTGCCGAGTGCATTGATAGTTTTACTGTACTTACACAGTGACAAATTAAGTGACATAGCGTACTAGTTAAGTACAGTTTTACAGCCAGAGCTGCTCCCAGTGAACCGTTCCCAGTGAACTATGCAATAACTTTACTTTATTCTGTGCAATATATGTATCGAGTGTTTTCCATGAGTGTATAATTTTTGTCATATTTTTATTGTCTATATTTTGTAACTTCTATAACCTTTTATAATCTTATTTAACTGTGTTTTCTAAGCTGTATATATGTATCTTATCTTATCTAAAAAGACGGCCCAGGTTTCAAACCTGGAACTTTCCGATTTAAGGTCCAACGATCTGACCATTAGGCGAGATTCTAGAACGTTACACATCCTCAGACACGATCTAGTCACCAGTTTCACTTTTCTGCACTCGCTACGTTTCTGCAACCGGTCCGAAAAGGAAAAAGAACCAGAAAACGACCCCATTCGAGCTGCATGATAAGGACGTGATAGATGTGGGTGAGGAAATGAGATATTTGGTTGCCAACATCCTGGCTCGCATCCCTCGCTTTCATCACCAGACGGCAGATTCTCACCGTGCACATCAGCAATGACAGAAGGGTATATTATGCGATGCGCTCGGGGTGAAATGTTGGATAAATGCAGACATGTAAAGAACGGGGATTCTTTAGAGCTCAAGCTGCAGAAGGCTTGAAGGTGACTGTCTTTATCAGGACCATCACACAGCGCCCGGGGCTCAGTCTTTGGTTTGTTATTTCAGTCTGACCTCAGCGGAAAGTGAGTCCGCAGCTACAGGATCTCCAGCAGATAAGACACTCAATAAAGCGGCTCACCCACAGAAACCACTGGAGCTGCTCTCTAATGACACAGACCCATAGATTCCATTCATCTGCTCACACAAAGGACATTTCTTTGGCGCTTGGGAAGACTTTATGCAGCATTTTGCAATGGCGTTTTATTCTGGTGCTTGGAAATCGGAAATTACTTTTCATCCTCTGCCAGTTTAGATCCAGCTGGTTCCAGCCGAGAATTGCATATAAATAAGTGTTGATTGTCCAGATAAAAATTGGCTTGTGTACCTTATAAATCCAGAATATTTGTGATGTTAAGAAATTTATAGATACGAAAAAAATATAGATAAGAGAAACATATAAATATCTAGAAAAAATGTGGAAAGCTTTATAAAGTCTTCCAATGACTTCTATATGGCCGAGTGTTGCATACAAACAAGTGTTTCTGGACCAGATCAAAATGGACTTGTCTACCTTAAAAATCCAGAGTAAATGTGGTGTTAAAATATAGATAATAGAGAAAAATATAATATATTTATATTAGGAAGCAAGAAAAAAACGTGGAATGCTATATAAAGTCTTCCTTAGGCGACTTAGTATGGTGCTTGGAAATTAGAAATATTGCTTTTCATCCTTAGCCAGTTTTGATAGAGCTAATCAGATTTAAAATAAATGGCTGAGAGATTCACACAAACAACTGTTTCTTGACCAGATTAAAATGGACTTGTGTACCTTACAAATACAGAATAAATGTGATGTTAAAAATATAGTTAAGACAAAAAATATAGTACTGTCTATTTATAATATGAATCAGCTAAAATTATACATTTATTAAATAATTCAGTATCAACCGAGCATTTGTGAATGTATGTGCCCTAGGAAATCATTTAATGTGTTTTGAATATAATAAAAAAGATTTCAAAATGTTTGCTTCAAAAACACTTTTAAGACACAATTATTGCATATTAAAAAAAAAAGTTTTTTAGTTTTTCTTTAATGTAAATATGTATTTTGTTGGTTATTTTTATTCCATCGGTCTCACCTTTTTGGTGCCATACATGACCTCAAGAAAGCGTTGCTCTGCATCTTGGAACCTCTGGTCCAAGATCGACACCATTTTCCGCACCACTTTCATAATCATGTAGTTATTCAAGATGCTGGCGGAGACACACTGACATTAATTTTATCGCACAAAGCGAGTTTGTTTCCTAGAAAGCTGCTGGTGATGCTGTGAATACCTTGGGCTGGTGACGCTGATGAGCTGTGAGACTTTCTGGAGGTATTCTTTAGCGTACACAACCACGGGTTCAGAGTCATTCAGTGCCACCGGAGCAAACACTGCAGAGAGGAAAGGCATCCAATCCACTGCCGGGGCCAGTGTCTATACACACACACACACACACACACACACACAAACACATGACCATCAGCTCACACGCAACTCCACGATATGACACGATTAAATGAAAGATCTCTTTGTGTCTGCTCCACACAACACATCCTTGTTCTCTGTGGCTTCAGGAAGTTTTCACCCACTTTTAAAAAACAATTTTAGGTCTTGGTAAAAAATAAAAGCACAAATTATAAGACTTTCAAACTTCAGACAAATTTCCTGTAAATGTGTAATCTGTTACTATTTGTCATCAAGTTGCGAATATTTTTTAAAAAAGTAAACTAGTTCCACCATTAATTCCTATAAATTCCTTATATCGTGTATCATATCATATATTCCTTATAACAAAAAACAAAGACATTAATTCCTTTTTGGAACAAGAGGGAAGAAAAGACGCAGTCAGACCACATCTAATGCCTCGTTTGTAATGTACATACTTGGCCAATAAAACTGATTCTGATTCTAAATTAATTGGCATCACAAATTTGGCTATATTAAAAAAAAATGTCTTGAACGATGCCTTTTCAGTGTAAATAACAACTATTATTATTATTATTATTGTTTTTATCATTATAATCAACAATGCTATTACTACCATACTATTATATTTATTATATTAAAAATCTATTTAATGTTGATCAAAACGACAAATACATTTTTAGAAATCTAATTAAACTTAACCAAAATGAAATAAAAATAAAAATAAAAAAAACAAACAAACACAAAACAACACGATTTTCCAAATGATTTAACAGTGAATTGAATTCTTAATTATTTTTTGACATAACTCCAAGCCAATTCTAGGTCCAAAGGCCCCAAATATTTGTACTTTATTGCCATTATTATTGTAGTATATTAGTTATTCACACACTTCCCTAAAGTAGAAGTTATAAACCTCTACATTGTAGAGTAAAGGCACTCACAGCTAATTCTTTAGCCAGAATCTTGTGGTAAATCTTCTCCTCATCACGTCGCTCCTCCTGAGGAACGGTGATGTTCGCAAGGACTGTTTCAAAATCCACAATCTCCTGCATCATCTTCTGAGAGGTTTCCTCAGAGCCCCCCAAAAGGACCCCAAGCTCCACCAGGAAGTTCAGGTAAGCCTGTAAATACTGAAAAAAAACACAAAATATGGTTAAAGCCTTCCACTTTAATGAAGAACAAAAAAGTCGATTACTTTTTCGTTGGCTGTTTTATTGAGGTAATATTCCCGAGAAGGAAGTCCCAAACCTGACTGATCAACCTGTGGGAAAAGAACCAGAACATCAGCAGGGTTTTACATGATATATGATAAACCATAAACCATTACGACAGATCTCTATCGTGTCTGGTCAGAACATTCTCTATGTCAACAGCAGACGTGATGAGTAAATGCGCTGGGATTATGGCTCGGACCTGTATGATGTTGCTGTTGGAGCTTTTGGAGTCTGTGCTGACGTACACGGTGAAAAAAGGAGAAGTGCGAAAGTTGGCCGAGACTGTGCGTAAAACCTCCTGGAAGTTGTTCTTCTCCCACGGGTCTTTCAAACCCCATCCCCCCGTCTGCAAAACAACCCATGCATCTGAGATTCCAAAGAAGAACAGAAGCAGGTTTGCGTCACCAAAAAATGTGAAATCACCTGGTTGATAAGATCTTGGAGTGGTTTGGCACCCAGAGCTTCGATCTTGCTTTCATTCATACAGGCCTGGTAGTACCACTGGGCTTTTTCTTCAGCTTTGCTGAGGGATTTCATGCTGGTGTTCTCTAAATTACACAAAGAAAATGTGTAAGATCTACAAGATTCACCAACATTGACAGAGCAAGACCAACACAATTATTATTTAAATAAAAAAAAGCTTTTTCTTTTCTATTACCTACCTTCCTTAATGCATCTTTCATTCGTTTCCCTTCTTTCTTTCTTTTTTTATTTTCAACCATGCAGCCATCAAACTATCAATCCATTAATGTATTCATTCATTCATTCATTCGATAATTAATTCATTCATTCATTTCTCCATTCACTAACTCACTTGTTCATTCTTTCTTGTACACGCCTTTCTTTCTCTCTTTTAGTTAAACCATCCATTTCCTTTTATATACAAACAGAAATATTTATTTATACATTTTCATCAATATTTATATAATTTTTTAATTTCATTTGTTTCCTGTTTATTACATTTGTTAGTTACATTTGTTTACATGTACATTATATTGTTTATTGCATTTTCACTGACTATTGTGTTATTCTTATCTCTTGTATCTGCATCTTTCTTTTTTTCCATCCATCCATCTCTCGCTAACAATGCATCAAACCTTCAATACATCCACACATTCAATCCGCCATTCATTTTCTTTCTTTCACATTTTTTCTTTATCTTTTATTTCTTTTTCTTTCCATCCATCCACCTCTCTCTCTCTCAATTTATTCCTCCCTCATTTACCCATTTCACTATTTGTCCATTGAGACATCGCCATTTCTATCGTTTTTGCGTATTCCCTTGCTTCCATCCATCAATTTCTCTTTCCATCCATCCATCCACCCACCTCTCACTCTATCCCTCTTTATAACCCTTTTACAATCCATCCATCCATTCATCTCTCTCTAACTCCGCCCTACTCTTTTCCTTATTAAACCTTGATCTCCTGGAATCCGTTCCTTACCCAATAGGTTCTTCATGACGGCCATGTTGTGCTCCCACAGGTTGCTGAACGGACCCCAGCGGGACTTGCCCTCCGGCAGAGGGTTTTTCTTCATCCAGCCCCCGCACGCAAAGTTGTAGAAATCCTGGCAGGGGTCCACGGAGCGGTCGAGAGATCCCATTACAGCACTGGCTACGCTAACACACGGCTCCGACAGGCACATTCCCGGATGAGCTGGAAAACCATACACACACACTTTACAGGTCCATTACAGGATAGGATTTTCTGTTGAGTCTGTGTGCCAGAGAAAATATAGATGCTTCTTTCACTCAAAAACACATCCTGACAGACTCATAAAAAACAGCTTTGAGAATTACCTCAGAGCAGTAAATCAAAATTTCTACAACTACTTTCTGACTTCTTGAGAGCTACAGATATTAACATGACAGATTGATTGAAGGTCAATGATGTTTACCAATCATGAAAAATGTTCACACAGAAAAACGTTCTAGCCTAATGTTTGATGCTAAACGCAGGTAGCTGCTAACAATGCTAGTTGCTAATACATGTCTAAAAAAGGCAATAAATGCGTTGTTGGTTCAAACAGCATCATAATCAAATATTTAGACAAAGCTGAGCTCAAGTTCAACAGACGAGGTTATTAAAATACTGTGTAAAGGTCTGTTATTTGAGAAACTGTTTTTCTGAATCTGAACTACAAAAAAAAGATAGAAGTCCAGTGAAACTGAAAGTAAACAGTCTGGCCCACATTCATTCTTTCATACAGCCATTTGTCACGCTTGGGTGACGGTGCGTGGTTAAAAAGCGGGAAGTGGAACTCATTCTAAAACAATACCAGTAATCACAACCCAGAGGTAAAAATAAGACAAGCAAAGATTCCGAAATAAGCCGCGGGTGGTATTTCTTGTTTGGCTTGTCGCTGGATAAACACAAATTGAATGCGATACATTATAAGTGTGTGTGCGGGTCCGGCCCAAGCCTTAAGGGGGTCCTATGCTGGATTTAGCTTGCCTTTCTAACATGTGTAAACATACAGTAAGCCATTCAGATTTAATGTTTGTACTGCACAAAGCACATAATAATAATGATGATAGTAGTAGTAGTAGCAGCAGGAGTAGTAGTAGTAGTAATAATAATAACAACAACAATAATAATTATAATAATAATATTATTACAGGTCCCAATAATCATTTTTAAGACACCTTTTGATACCCCCAAGGTTGCCGTACAATAAATGACACAAAAAAAAGGTGACAACACAAAGCGCAACGGTGCATAAAGACAACGCATTTACATTTATTTGTGATTCCTCTTGACTTTAAATAAAGAAAATGAAGTGCTAATATATTGAGCATAATTGAAACGGCACCCCCTAAGTTATCGTGCTTCTACAATTGGAAAAAAGGCGCTTATATTTGCATAAATACGATATATCAAACATAACATGTACAATACAGTGGTACCCTGACTTTCAAATGTCCTATATAACAAAAATCCCGAGTAACAAAATTCGTCAACACAAAACTGTCGCCCCGAGTTTCGAAATGTTTACGCTATACGAAAGGAGTGTGACTTTTTTCACCACTAATATGCATGGAGATGAGAAACCAGACATGAATAAACAGTTATTTCATCTTCTTTGCACGTCAAATGAACAAAAACCAACAAAAACACTATTCGCCCAGAATCCCAATGTTTTATTTCTCTCTCGTAGAGCCGCCATCTTGAAATGAAGTTGTGCAAATTCCTGAAATTTCCGTAATTTACGGAATTACATAATTTTGGAAGTCTTAGGGATGTGCAGGACGTGAGGTCAAGATGTCGGGAAACTAAACAACTTCTACGCATATAACACGTTTACTACATTTAATACCAATATTTTATCATTTATGAAAAAAAAATGATGTCTGAAGTCATGGCACGGATTAGATGGATGGATGTAAAAAAAAAAAGTTTAGTAAATCGGGGTACCACTGTATATCACTTATTGTACAGCCTACCCTCGGTAAATAGATTTTATTGCGTTATTTTATAATTCAGGCCAAGCAGCGATTTGATTTATCACACTGTGAACTTTCACTTTCAACTTAAATATCCCCATCATTACAAAATAAAAGCCCCGGTCACTTACATTCTTTGTAGTGCAGACCTAAAGACACAATACAGATGAACAAGGCCAAAGACAGGCCACACACGATGACCACCAGCTTCCTCTCCACGTGAGACTTCTCTGCCCAACAGCGGGGACCGGGACCCTGCCGCATGCCCACCTGAGAAGCAACGAGACGGTTATGAGACAACAAGAGCTATGCCTGAAATAAACGCGGTGACGCAGATCAGCCTATAACCCTTTCAACTTGACCTGACGCCTCGTCTGTGGAAACCATTCGATCACTTCCACACATGCTGCCACAATGTGTTTTGTAAATGATATTACGTTTCTGTCGCTTCGCACAACAGCCCGGGAAAATAACACGCCATTTTTCAAATGACTAGGACAATTATTAAATAAAAGTGGCATGAGATGTTGACTTTTTGTTCCGGAACAAGTAATAGATTGATGGATAAACGCACTAACATATTTTCATGAGAAAAACACACACGCATACTATACACACACCCATATGTTTTATAAAGATTCGCGTTTTTAATTAAATAAATACATTTTTAAAAATGCTGAGAACTGGGAATTGTGGGAAATGTAGTGTGTTCGTGTCTTGTGGTAAGACACTGATTCAGGGTGTTTGTTTTTTTTTTTTTAATAATTTTTCAATGATTGTAGTTTATTTCCGATAAAATTTGCATGTTAATGAACAGGAATAAACACAAAGGCAATTTTTAGGATCCAAGTAAAATTCTGTTTATCTGATACTTCAAAAATAAGGATAAACATAAGGATAATACTCCAAGTAAAAAAACGGCCACAAATCAAAGTTTTTAAAGTACTCTACCTTCATAAAATCAATCCATTCATTATGTAATATTATTAATGAATGAATTATTTAATAAATGCTTTTGAGAATTATATAAAAAATCATAACATCTCACATTTAATGCTAAGCTCTGTGATTGAGCGTGACATTTAGATTTACACTTAAACTGCAATTACCGGCTTTACTCTCCCAACGGCGCTAGTAACTGTTCTCAGTAAAGCAAATCAGATTAAATCCCACCGCGCTCGGGTTCAAAAGTCACGACAAGGAGCCTGTGGCGCTAATATTCCGCCAAGTTTGGAAGCTTGTTGGGATTCGGAGTTGAACTCAAACGAGACTTCTTCATTTCAGTGTCTCTCGCGTTAAAACGAGCAGATGGAGGAAGAACAACAAAGGGGGATGGAAGGAACCCTAAAAAATGTCTTCAACCTGAACTTTTTGAAAACCAAAAACAGCCCACAAAATGGAATTTAAATCAAATCCAACATATACGTATAACACATTGCTAAAACATGATAAATACATGCTTTATTGTTGTTTTTTTACACAAGTACTCGAAAACTCCAACTCAAGTTGGTCGATTGAACATAAAAAAATTGATAATTCGGTGGATCATTTTGACGTTTGTTTTTCCAGCCAAACAGGGAATTCCAGACGTCCACCGACATTTCTAGGCCTTTAAGACAAACACAGGGAAAGACTCAAGAAACAAACTTGGAAAGGGAAGTGTGAGGAAGTAACTTGAGATAAGCTCTGTGTGTTCTCCGAAACCTGAGATTGCCTGTAGGTTTCTGACATTTTTCCTGGCCGCACGTTTTAGGCAATAAAACAAGTAGGAAAGTCTTACTTGCATTGTAGACGCATGGTAGATCCCATCCGAGCCGGTGTCTAACAACTCCTCTTCATCCAACGCCTCTCGCTTGTAAGTCGACATCTGAAAGGTCACATGAAGAAAAGATTCTCTCAGTGCCTCCATAACCAGTTTTACCGGCAGTGTTTCAGCTTTCTTTAGGGTTGTTTGTGTCTCTCGGAGCCATCTGAAGGAAAGCTCATGTTCAGGTGAGTAACCACAGGAAGCTGGGTGATGGGGTGAAGGTTTCTTCAACCCCCGCAGAGACAAAGTTCTGCGCCAATATTGTCAGCTTCACGAGAAAAAAAAAACTCCAAATTATTTGCTGGTGGGTTAAAATAAAGTTCTCAGAAAGAAGTCTTCTGGGTCAAGCTCCTGAACAGGAGATTCCTAGTAAGCCTGAGCTCATTCTGTGGGAACAACCAGGAACTGGAGCAAAACAGGAAGAGAAAATGAAGAAAATACGCGAGCGAGTGAGGGTTTGTACGCAAGAAAGAGAGAGAGAATGTGTGCATTCCACAGTGTGGTTTCATTTAGGGGTGGGCGGGAACTGGTTGAGGTGAGTTCCTGCATAGGGGGCGGGGTTCATTGCCAAGCCACCCCCACATCACTATACTGTGACCTATAAGTGTTTCCGGTCTAATTTAATGTAATAGTAAAAAAAGGTCTCCAAATATTTAAATGTAGGACAAGGAGGAATGAGAGTAAGCAATAAAGTAAATTTAAAAAGTCATAGAAAACAGAGAATTGGAGAAATTATGAAATTGCTCAAAAGCAGAGTTCTAACACATTTTAAGTTTCTTTGGGAGACGAAAAAAATCTGCAATAAATAGATACATTGAATATTTTTAACTCTTTTTTTTTAGCATCTTGCTACACAAGATTTTAAGAAAAATTAACCGATATAATTTTACAAAAAACTCCTAAAACCAAATTATAGTCAGTCTTTAAATTTTTCTGCGATTGCTGAATTGATTGCAAAAACCATTAAAAATCTGCATTTTTTGCGATCCTGTAAAATCAGACATTTGACAGTAATAAAACAGTGAGATTTTATAGAAACTCTATAGTAGTAAGATACACTTCAAGGTTCGTGCAAATTGTATGAGAAGTTTGTATCTTGTATTTAATTGAAAAGCAATAATATTATATTTTATAATAATAATAATATTAATAATAACAGTATGTGTATATATATACACACATAATATAATGTGCGCATTACATAATACATATCAATTTGTTTTTCGTTTAGAGTTTTGCTTTTTATAGTACAGTATTTGAAACTTCAAAGCAATCATACAACACTGGCCCAGTAAAAAAAATGATAATACTTCATTAGATTTATAAATTTTCTATTGATGTATTTTTTTAACCATAACATATCCAGGCCAAACCACCATGCCAGTAGAGTGGATCTACTGTATAGAATTTTCCAAGCAGACATGCTTCTCACGACCTCGGTGGGATAAATCTCTATCATCCGATGACCCCGGCAGGACGGGAGAGAAAGTGTTGAAGGTTCTTGACAGGAAGGGCTGAATATCTTCCAGTTTCACAGGAAGCAGAAGTCTCTCTGGCATTTACAGAAATGGCTGTGACTTTTCTCTGGTCATTTGGAGTTTGTCAAGTTCTTCTCTCGTGCGTCAGTGTGAACTATTTAAGGTTAACCGAACACAATTTGATATTTAGGTTCGACTGGTAAAACTCGTCAAGCAAAAACAATGGATGTGACGCTTGAAGTTGAAAAGATTGAAAAAAGCCTTGCCCACAAAAAAACGAATTATAAATGAAGTATGCAAATTATGAACGGCCCAAAGTTGTACAAAACATAGCATATATATGGTTATATTTAAAACTATAAAAATAGATGTGTATGTTTAACAGCTGTAATGCATTTTATATTATCAAAGGAAAAAAACTATAAAAAGTCAATGTACAATCGGCAAAAAAATGTAACTTGAACATTTTTAACAAACCTTTTCATAAAAAAATGAGACCTTTTTACAGCTAAATTTACCTTAAATTCAAATGAAACCAAATAATTACATTTAAATAAAACTCACATAACATAATAGTCAGGTAGACATATTTTAAAGCTTTGTACTGACTATTTTTATTAGCAATTATATACAAAGTACAATATTGTTCATTAAACCTAAAAATTATAAAAACAAAACAAAACATGCTAAAATAAAAAAAAATGTTTATAATATATTATGTCTTAAAGAAATACATATAATAAATATCTTACTTTTTCATCCGTACACACAGCGATGATGCAACAACAACAACTTAATTCAGACTTGTATATTCATACATTTCATACACTGCCTGATATTTTCACAAATCTCTGACGTTGCCAACACACACACACACACACACACACACACACACACAGGCCGAGCAGAAAGACAGACACTAGCATTCAGACACTTTCCTGGCAGGTCTTGTCCAGCAGATGTTCAGTCACAGTGATGCTGCCAACCGCACGACAGCAAACAGCGATGACAAAATTCTCTTCTCGCTTTGTTGCTTTCTAGTTGCAGGACTTGTCAAGAGGAAAATGTGTCTGAGGTTTACAGTCTCAATCATCCGGCCGTCTGATACCGACAAAATGTGCAGGGCGACGAAACAGCCCGAACGCTTCGCTGAGCAATGTTGTGAAGAGATTCCTAGAGGGATCGACAGTCTTTCCTTTCGCTTTGTCATTTAATGGATGGATTGAATGATTGGATAGACAGACAGGGAGGAGGAGAGAGGGGGGGTAGAGAGAGAGGAGTAACAAAGAGATATAGACACAAATAGACAAACACACAGAGACAGACAGAGAGAGACAGTGTGAGACAGAAAGATAGACACAGTGGGAGAGTGAACGAGATAGAAAGAGAGAGAGAGAGAGAGAGAGAGAGAGAGAGAGAGAGAGAGAGAGAGAGAGAGAGAGAGAGAGAGAGAGAGAGAGAGAGAGAGAGAGAGAGAGAGAGAGAAAGAGAGATGCACACAGAAAGACACCGTGAGAGAGAAACTCACAAGGGGAGAGAGAAATTTAAAGACAGACAGACAAACAGACCTAGAAAAATAGATGGACAGAGAGAGAGAGAGAGAAAGAGAGAGAGAGACAGACAAGAGAAACAAAGATAGACACAAGAGACAAACACAAAGAGAGAGAGAGAGAGAGAGAGAGGCACACAGAACGACAAAGCGTGAGAGAGAGAAATACAAGGAGAGAGAGAAATCAACAAACAGAGAGAAAGAAATGCACACAGAAAAACAGAGAGCGAGTGGGAAAAACACAAGGAGAAAAAAACAGACAGGAAGAAAGAGAGAGAGAGAGAGAGAGAGAGAGAGAGAGAGAGAGAGAGAGAGAGAGAGAGAGAGAGAGAGAGAGAGAGAGAGAGAGAGAGAGAG
>MU204420.1:7493010-7505681 GCA_017309775.1 Paedocypris sp. Pulau Singkep
CACACCAGACATGTTGTTTCAGAGAATCACGTGCAGCTCACGGTCGCTGCTTACGTCATCAACTTTCGGCCGTTTTATTTCGGTAAAAAAAGTGTTTCGGCCGAAAACCGAAAATGCACTTTTTGGCCATTTTCGGCCGAAAATTTTCGGTGGCCGAAAATTCGGTACATCCCTATCATATATGACTACTAATCTTACTAATTTGTGCGCTTTGAGACAGTTGAAACTGAAATGCCTTACAAATGCTCAGAACTTGAACTAATTGGAGTTTTTTTTACCACTTTTTTTTTTCCTTGCATACTTCAATTTAACTGAGACTGACTTTTGTTCTTTTTATCTACCTTGTTCTACCATTTTTAAAACATTGAGGTGTTAAATTGTTTTTCTGTATTAGAAAAAAAACCTCATGAGTAAAGTTTGTTTTCACATGTCTTTGTGTGTTTTATTTTTGCCTAAATTTAGTGCGAGTAAATACTTACGTTCTTTTGAAAATGGATGCTTTGCTTCTTTGACTTAAGTCTTCTTGAAATTGGAGACTTGTTACTTGTAATGCAGTTCTGTAGTATCTGTACTTTGGCTGTCTGGTACTTTTTACACCTCTGACTATCAGAATATGTTTTAAATTGGAATTTAACATGACAATACTTAGTTTTCATTATGAAGTGTATACCGGTACATTTATAAATTAGATGGTATTGTGTGTGTTTGTTTGGTTTAATGATGACCTTGGAAAAGTTGTGAAGGTCAGAAAAGATTTTTACTTTTGCATGTGTCTCGGCCCCATGGTGTGCTGGTTTGTGCAATGGTGTTTTATTACTGGCTTCGCTTCCGTTGCCGAGAATGTCCAGGCAAAAATATTGTTTAGAATACTTGACACCGTTCAATAAATAATACTGATTCCAGAGAAAACTTGTCCTTGTATTGGATAGTAAATTGACTCTGACGCGGAATGTGGAGAATGTGAAGAGAAAACAGATAACCAACACTTCAAAAGGAATAAATACAACGGCGACTATGATCAATGCCAAAAAAAACGACTATCAATTTGATCAAAATGTATATTTTTATTATTTCTTATTATCTATTGATAGAATAGAATATCAGAAAAGAGAAATGGATTTGGATAAATATTCAATGTTAACTTATTCTTAACTTTCATAAACGTCAACATTAGCTCTTCTATTATCATTGCTACTAATTCAGAAATTCATGAGTTTAACAGAGAACTTTCCATGGATCACATGGACAATGCAAAGAAATGAATACTTTAATAATCTTGCTCAATTCTCTTGCAATTCCTATATGTGATCATACCATCGTAGAACAGAAATTTGACACTAGTGCATTTAGGATATTCAGGACATTTGGATAAACAAAATTATCTTCAAATATAAGACACAACCCCCTGCGTTTCACTACCTACCATTCATATAATTCACCATTCCTACTTTTATTAAGACTGAATATAAAGACGAAATAAGATCATCACTTTTGATTTTGATCGTTATGCCCAATTTTGAACATCTATGGAACTCACAGCTTTTTGTTATATACCACAAGAATTCCAAGAATGTAATAAACTTCTGTCTTCAAAAGATGATCATTTATAGGCCTGAGCTGACCTAAAACACAAGAGGAGTTAAAGTCCAGCGGTGCATTAGATGTGAAGCTCCTGTTATTAGAAAAGCAGGATTACGCTGATGCCCTCAGAGGTTTGCTCGCATGAACAACATAACATGTTCTGACAAAACAGCACAACAGATTTCTACTGCAACAATAGCAGACGCCATCCCAAAGGTGACATCTACTGTCCCTCAGTGAGAACGGGACTGATGCGTGATGTAATTCACCTCCGCTGTTTCCCTCGGCCTAATTTAAGGTAGCACAGTATCTATAATGTGAATTGAGATTGAGGACGTCAGAAATAATCCTAATCCTTATCATGATAAGAACTCTCGAGACAGTGTGAGGTATAGGACGGTGTGTGTGGTTTGGAACGGGGGTCCGTGTTTGTGCATTTCATTTCGTTTGGATTTTATCGTTCATCTCGCCATGACGCGCGAAGACGTTTACTTTTGGTTGACGACTTTCCTCTCTCTTTTGCTGTTTTTTGCCGTTTTGGGACTGCTGTGTTTCTTCACCTGCAGACTGGCTTCAAGGATACTACCGGTTGGAGCACCACTGCGCTTTTGACTGAATTTCAGTGAACATGGTAAAAGTTTAATATGCAGTGAAGGGTCACATTAGCAGATATCTTTTACTTACTCTTGTACTTTTTTAAGTTTACCATGCTTTTTCAACTTGCAATGTATGATAATCACTTTATTTATGCTGTTCATTTTACAAAGACGTAATACTGAGGTTAAAAAAAACACCTTACTTGTAAACATAAACGTTGTTGTAGTAGAGCCATTTTGGCACGTGGTCTGGTGAAGCGCGTTCGCGTGCTGACACAACTGCGCCTGCGCTGTCGTGCGCGTTACGTTAAACGGTTATTGTACTGCGTGCGCGACTCCGCTAGAGATTAATTTGCCGCGGATTAATTTGCAATCTCCTGATACAAGAGCGGAGCGGTCAAAAGTGTGTTTTATAAAAGTCTGGGTCAATTAAAGAAACTGAACACGCCGCGGACGCTCTTTTATGGTCCCGAACCATCAATGATCACGTGTTTTACTTCTAAATTACCGTTATTTTTGTCTCCTTCACAGAGGCATTTAATGTAATGGAATAATATTTATATCAATAGAAAGGTGGTATAAAATAATAACAACATAAAAATGTTATCATATGGCTGGCCCACCAATCAATAGTATCTTGCCTAAAATATAAAGGCAGTAAAATATAAAGAAAATATTAAAAATATTTTCCCACTTCGCGCATGTTCTGGCAACTTATGGAAGTAAAAACGGATAGTTATATCTTTCTTAGAATGTACATTTTAACAGTGTTAATTAGACAATCATACTAAAATAAAATGAAGAATATAAAGAATACAGTTGTATAAACATTTTCAACAAATGTTAACAAAACGTACAATTTGCATGATAATAAAGACATTTCCTGCTTAGTAACTTTAGCCTAAGAGTCATATGTAGTTTTCATATGCAGGAGATTTATCTAGAAATCACGTGTATAAAAGCTGATGAACGCAAGCAGTTCCACATGCTCGCTCAGTGTCAAGTCAGGAAATCTAGCATTTCATCTTAATTTTTATTAAATAAATCTACATATATATTTAATCGCTTAAATTATATTAAAAGAATTACCGTCATTCCACAAGTGCATGTATTTTTCACGCACGTGCTCATAGCGCAATGTGGGAAATTCTCCCGTGTAGGAAAATATTTTAGAAGACCGGCCCAAAGACGCTGTGATAGGTGCCAGCTATGATTAATGAATGAATATTATTATTATTATTATTATTATTATTAATAATAATAATAACAGCAACATGTGTGTGTGTCTTTGTGTCTAATGACTTAATGTATAATAAGAATGTATGGCTTTGAAAATAGTTATATGCGTTAAACACAGTGGATATTCTCAGGTGGAACCGTCTGAAATTGAGTCACGTCAACTGGATTTCCTTATTTCCGGCAAAACATTTCACCAGCAATCCAACCTACCTCCAATCAATACTTGGTTCAGCCTGGTGAAGCCATCAGGATTGGAAGGAAATCCAGTTGGCTTGACTCAATCTTCAGACATTAAACGCGGTCGTAACTCTGGTGTTTGAATGCTAATGTGACTACTGTGGCCATCTCCTGTTTTACACTTGCTAATTCTCAAGTTGGGGCCTTAAGTGTAGTTAACACAGTGCTTGTGCCAACGCACGTCGATCCTGATTGATGCTTCCTCTTCAGTGGCCTCGGCTTCTATTTAAAAGCTGCGAAAGGAGCGGCGTGTTGGAAATAGAAATCCTGTAGTCATGTGTCTGAGAACAGAGGTGTCCAGTTAATCAGCTTTGTCATGCCCATTAAAGAAGGGAGTGCATCGGCACTCAATCCCATTAAAGTGACCTTGAGTAAGGAGTTGGAGACGAAGGGTTTTAATAGCGAAGCCACTGTATCACTTATTCAGGTGTGAACGTTGAATGAAAGAGAAAAAAAAGAAAGCGAGTGAGATTGTATTGTATTTTGGAATTGCACATTACATTTTTATCTCAACACAATTTCACCTTTGTTTTTGCACAACCTGTTTATTGTCGCTTTTTCTTTTGTTCTCTTTTGCTGTTTGCATTTTTGCCTTCACTGATGTAATTTAAATTGTCTTTTTCGTTTCTTTGCCATTTATCTTTCTCTGTTTTTTGCCACTGCTGAACACAGAAATTTCCCCTAGTGGGATTAATAAAGTCTTATCTAATCTATCTATTGTTTTTTTGGCCACTAGGGACCATCTCAAAATTGCGTTCTGCATCATACAGTGAAGTGACACACAAACCCGGAGCAGTGGGCAGTCTTGAGTCAAGTTAGTGTCTCAATTTTAGCGTCTTTAGTTGCAGATCCAGAACCTGCAACCTGTAATCTTCCAGCAGTTTTTAACAGAATTTTAAGCTCCCGATCAGATAAAAACAATCCCACTCAGCACAAATGGTCTTTATCTGCGCTGAAACGGCAAAATGCGTAATTAGTGGCACTCGACAATGCAGCAAAATAATGACTGTTTACAAACCACGAGCCATTTGTCACGCGTGTCACCAACACCTTGTTTAAAATGACCTTATTGTCCAGTCGCCCATTAAACCGGGATGTTTTTGCGGCATTAAAAATGTTATATGCCATAATCCAAAATGTCTCAGCGGTGCCTGACAGCTTTATTTTTTCTCCGCAGATTTTAGAGCCTTGGAACGTCGGTGATTCCGGGTGACGGCACAATGAAAGCGTCCACATTCCTCGTTCTCAGTTGCCTGGTTTTTAAGAGTGTGCAGAAGCCTCCGTTTCCAGGTCACTTTTCTTATCCTTTTTGTGGGCTTGAAATAAGAGTCTTTAGATAAGACTCTTATTCTGTACACATTCACCATGTAACTTTAATAAACCGATATGTGCCAGCCATTTCTGACCTCTGACCTTTCAATGGTTAAAAGCATTTTATCGGCTAGTGTCTGTAAGTAGATTTTGCAGTCAGATGGTCTCAGAAACATTTATGTGCTTGTGGCTTTTATAAGATTTGGTGACTTGGGGGAGTTTGTGAAATTGGAATTTAGTTGCTGTTATTCGCAGAGATATCGTCAAACAAATCTAGGTTGCTTACGGCAAATTCGACTTGTTTTTTTTTTCCGCGGGGTGAGATAACAAGAGCTTGATCTTTAAATGGCGACTTTGGGATTTAAAGACATAGTCATTATCTCGCTTCGCAGGAACCTTATTGCTAGTTGAGTGATATAATTTGTGGACGGTTGTTCATACGTCACGCAGAGCAAGAAAAGAACCCTGCTTTTTGGAAGGAAGGAGCTCAGCGCTCGCTGAAGAACGCTTTGACTCTTCAGGAGCTCAACACCAATGTGGCCAAGAACCTCATCCTGTTTCTCGGAGATGGTAAGTTATTTCTGTGCAGCCTGTCGGAAAAGCTAATTGCTAAGTAACATTTGCCCGTCTTTGCCTTAAAACTTAACTAAATTATAAGGAGGACACGTATTTACCCAAACTGGCTTGAGAGTTCCTTTTGTGGTTGCTCCATGGTGGCCAAAGCTGAACACACACAGTGACAATTGTGAAAAAAAAAAAAACATTATGAGAAAGAACCAAGATGTATTTATGCTATTCTTGTAGAAGATATACTAAAAATATAGAGACAAGAAATATATATTTTAAAGTTGGCAGGGTAAAAATTGTTCCCTTTGGACAAAGACTCATGTGAACCACAATCCAGCTGCAGAGAGAAAGACCAAGGTCGACTTGAAAGGAGATCTGGGACTCTTTTTATACATGTTTATTAAGATTAATTGCGCATTATCCCAAAAACAAATTTCCCTGGAGGTCATCCAATGGAAAAGACTATTGGTTGTGCATTAAATTTTACAGATATGTACTGTATCGCCGGCGCATAATTAATAAACATATTTTTTCTAGTCTTTTTTCACACATAAATCACCATATTCTAAGATGCATTAAGTGAAACAAATCTTTTAAGGAAAATCTTCATATTACTGTTTTATAAATTCTCATTCCCTTAACATTGTTAAGTTGTATCAATTATTTATAAAAAAAATAATAAAATAAAATAAATACTGTATGTATATATAATGAATAACTAAAAAACAAAACAAATAAATATGAATAATTATCTATTATAAACGTGTAATAGTAAAATAACAATGTAATAAAAAAAATCATAATATTAAAACAATGTATTATCGATTTTACATCTTACTCCAAACATTCTCTTAAACGGTTCTGACATAATATATTATTAATAAATAAATAGTATATGGTGCCCTCAATTATAAGGGGGCGAGTGTAATGTTTTAGTAGTTTAAAAGATTCTTCATGAATTTAAGTGTGCTTTACAGTCCACAACATTTCCAATGAAAATCTACCAAATTGTCATATACAGTAATAAAAAATGTTATGCTTCCATAATTTCTACACATTTTGTTTTAATCCATGGTATGATTTTTTTTTCTTATTTGATGAACAATAAACAAATAAGTGTTTTGTCATTGAGGCTTTCTGACACTGCATAGGTATGGGCGTTCCAACGGTGACCGCTGCTCGCATTCTAAAGGGTCAACTGAACGGACAAAACGGCGAGGAGGCACAACTAGAGATCGACAAATTTCCCTACGTCGCCCTCTCGAAGGTAAATTCCACATGCTGCGATTCCATAATGCCTTTCTTTTGTTCTCAAAATCCATGCAGCCGCCCGTCGGGGCCAGAAATAACAGATTCATATCATACTTGAAGTTCTTTAGACACCAGTTCTGGAACGACAATGTTTGTTCATGTACCAGAACATAAAGTTCAGTCTGGTTTCGAGACTTAACTACTATTCATTCATTCATTCATCTATACTTAATTCACAAGATCATATTTCAAATATTCACCAGTGTTTTTACTTCCTATTATTCCTAAAAAAAAAAATCCTGTTATTTTTATTTATTTTTTAAAATGTAATTCTTTGTTTCAGAGGTGTCACTAGGTTTTATTTTTGGCAGTTTCAACAAAGAATTGCTAAATTTCAAGTTTTGCTTGAAAACATGACAATAAAATGCCAAATCCTCAAGCTATTGTGACTCCAAGTTTGACAAAATCTTTTTGAGTTTGAACATTTTTTGTAAGTTTAAAACAACAACGTTTGACTTGACCAGTTCAACGCTGCTAATTATTATTTATTTATTTTTTAAGCTTGACATGAAAATGTGCACAAAATTAACCAGCAGCCTTAATACAGTATATTAGTACATGTGGAGTTTCTGTAGGGTATTTCACCCAAATCCATATTTTGTCTGTGTTCTACTTGTCTTGTCTGGTGTATTCTATTTTTGTTGTCTAGTTTATTCTATTTGTGTGGTCTATTCTACATTTAACCTTTCTTTTATTATAAGCATATCGTACAAAGCTCTTCACTCCACTCTGCACTCGTTAGAACAGAGAACAGGTCAAATTTGAATGGATTTGGTTTTGACTTGACGTTTTTCTTCTCCAGACGTACAACACAAACGCTCAGGTACCCGACAGTGCGGGCACTGCCACGGCGTTCCTGTGCGGGGTCAAGGCCAACGAGGGGACGGTGGGAGTGAGCGCCGCAGCTGTGAAGTCTCAGTGCAACACCACGCGCGGGAACGAGGTCACCTCCATTCTCAGATGGGCCAAAGATGCAGGTGAAATGCCCTCCAGCGTCTCTTTCATAGTCTCGCTCAGAATATTTGTGGGTCAGTTGTGGTCCAGCAGTGGGAGGCCAAGCTTTGCAGGCTCAAATCCCAGTCTGGAGTGTCCTTGAGCACGACTCTGACCCCCACATGACCCGCGGGTGCCACGACTTAGCGCTGCCCACTGCTCCGTGTGTGTGTGTGTGTGTGTCACTTACTGTCTGCAGAGATGTAACCAAATAAAGTATCAGAAAAGTATACTTGAGTAAAAGTACGGCCATCTTACTGTAAAAATTACTTCATTACAAGTTACTGTACAAGTCACCAATTCCAAAAAGACTTGAGTAAAAGTTGTAAAGTGGGAGTAAAAATGTAAAAATGAGTAAAAAAGTATGAAATTCACAAAAAACTCTAGTATTTTAAATGTACTGTATACAGGCTAAAAAACATCAAGAAATGTCTAAAACAAGAGCACTTTATTTATGAGGCTTTAGTTCCTGATCTTAAAATGAAACTTAACATCTCGTTGTTTTAAAATGGCAGAACAAAACAGATAAAAAAAAAGTTTCAGTCAAACTCAAATGTGCAAAAAAGTGCCACCACTACTTCACGTTCAAGTGATTTAGCTCATAAATAGCATCCAGTACCTTCAGCATCCTGCAGATGGCGATATCACCTCATCCACCAAAGAAATTATTAACACAATAACAATGTAAGGAGTAACAATAAGTGTCCATTCAAATGTAGCGGAGTAAAGAGTACAGATACTCAAAAATGTAGTCAAGTATAGAGTAAAAGTTGATGATATTTTTGATACTCAGCACATGTACAAAGTAGCCCAAAATACTTAAAGTAGCAAAGTCATTTTACTGAAGTACTTTACACCACTTTAAAGCCCCACCAGAGCAAATTCTAACCAATTGAAAGATTTTGCAAATATAAAAAGGGTTATAAAACATTTCAAAGTTTTTTTCTTTACTTCATTACTTTTACATTACATTACATTATTTTTCCTTACAATTATTTCGATTTAAAGCAAGAGTAATACGTGTCATTCTATTGCTGTTTGACAACCTGATGTTCAGGGTTCAGTCTTAAAAATGAAAAAGATTACAGAATTGTGATCTTTATTCTCATTTTCATTTTATCCCGAGTCATGCTGCTCTAACTGTGTAACTTCACTGGATGGACAAATGCTGAGCACAATTTTGAGACGGTCCCTAATGGCCATATTAACAAATTTACTCACTTTACTCTGAGAAAATCGGAGATTAAATAGTAAAGTAAATAGTAAAAAGTAATAGCTAGCATCTCATAATTTCAAGGCTGATGTGAAAAGTGAGCAGTTAGGATGACAAAGGGTTGAGTGAAGCAGAAAGACACGTCTTCCTCTGAAGTGATGGAATAAATTACAAGCGACAGGTTGAGTGATGAGCAGTAAACGTCGTCAGCTTTCTGCGGTTTTATTTTCAGGTAGAAAATAAAAGCAAATGATGCGTTTTACGCCGTGGAAGTCCTCGGCTGAAGCTAGAGGTGAACGCCAGCAGCGGAGGGGAATTGGTGTGGCGTGTGGACGACTTGAGAAGAATAAACATTTTGAAAGCCGGTCAAGACGTGTAATCAATGTCAAAATGCTCACGTTTCCCTGTCTGTAGGTTAAAATCCTCGCAAAATTGGATTTTGAGTGTAGAAGATTATAATAAAGCACAGTTTTATTCATGCATTTTTCACTTCACTTCTTTCATTTCCGAGTCTCTTTGCCGCTGCACACTTCATGCAGATTTTCCTGACATCACTTGACTTGAAGACCGTCTTGTCCTTTGCAATTACATACGTCGATTTCACACATCCCTCACTTTGACAAACTCGCCTCACTTTTTTTTCTAAGTAGCTATTCCAAATTTCACACTTAAAAATGTACTTTCCGGACTTGAACGCTCCTTATGTTACACAGCAAACAACAATCACTTAAAATACTAATAATAAACGTAACTTTAAAGTAATAATAATTGAATTGAAAAGCCTTTAATTGTCCCACAGCGGGGAAATTTCATGTCACAACAGTCGAAACAAATTTAAATCGTTAAACAGTAGAAACAAATATAAATAAATAAACAAACGTGACCATAATGCACCGCACACATCATAATAAACCAACACAAACCATAAATGAATAAGTAGCGCTGTACGTCATAAACACAACGTCTTTATAAAGGCTTTATAACGTCTTTATAAAGGCTGTAACAGCATTGGAAATTCTTAAGTTATACGTTTCTGTGCCATCAACCCATTTATCTGTTTTCTGAAACACTTTTCCATTTCTGGGTCCCGGGACGTGCCTGAATTGGTGGCCAACCAATCACAGAGCAGGACACAGACACACACATTTACGCTCTCACTCACATCTTTGGTCCATTTTCCCAACTCCAATTATTCTGATTGCTTGTTTATGGATCATGAGAAGAAACTGGAGACCCGGACAAAACCCACAAAAGCACGGGAAGAACATACTAAATGCCCACAGGCCTCAAACTTTATTCCGGAATGAGTACTACTACGCTGATCTTAAACATTTTAATATAAAAGCATTTTGATAAAACATTATTTTTTCTCAGGTAAATCTGTTGGAATCGTCACGACGACACGAGTAAACCATGCGACGCCGAGTGCGGCCTACGCGCACAGTGTGGACCGAGACTGGTACTCTGATGGAGACATGCCAGCCGAAGCCATACAGGGCGGATGCAAAGACATCGCCAGGCAACTCTTTGAAAACATCCCAGATATTAATGTGAGTCAGTTTATGCATTTTTCATCTGTCGGAATTCACAATGATGGACGCAAGTATTTTTTGATCCGTCAGGAGTGGGAAAAAAAGCAACAAAAATAGTGTTTTCAGCTTGTTGGGTGTTTGTTTCGCTTTCGGTCATTTGATAACTTTGTTTCATTAGTTGCTTTAAATATTACACACACAATGCTTATGTAACGTTAATGTAATATATAATTGTTATAAATAATTGCATATTTACAGTTGGTTATAATGATAATTACAATTTTTCGTAATTCAATGCAATAATTGAAATAATAACGCAGACCATAAGGCAATGTCTTTCGTCTTTATTGGTTTTGGCGGGGGTCTTTTCTCATTAGGTGATTTGAGTGTTATTTTTGACGTTTGTTCTTTATGATTTTTATTTTTTCAGAACACATAATTGGCTCAGTATTTGTTTTTTAGTATTATATATTTTTTTATTTTTGCACAAAAAAAGAATAGAATCTACATTATAAAAACACAAACACGTGTTTTTTCTCTTCCCCAGAGTTCTGTTTTCGTGGCCATTTTCGCCTTTCTGCTTGCCCACTTCCTACATCCATAGTCAAAGCCATAGTCATCGATTAATTTTACACGTTGTTTATTTGATTTTGTACAGCTGCTTTCAGATGGTCTGTGACTGTGAAAAACAATTTATAAATACTGCACAATGAACTTGATCTAGCACTTCTCATGACATATCATTCAGGAATGCTGTAAATGTTGAACTTGGCTGGATTTTCTTCAAAATCGAATATTTTACAGAAAACAAAAATCATACTTGGTCTTAGTTTTAGGAAAGCAGTAAATTAATTGATCTTACACTCTCCTCCACCATACGAATCAGAAATGTGCCCATCCCCATTTACACTTATTATTATTTATAGCAACATTTATTGTCAAGTATTGCCAAGAAAGACAGAATTTTAGACCAACTCGCAACTAACTGTAATGTTACTCTTATTTTAAGCGTTGCGTATTCACTGTCAATTTTTTCCTGTGATGTTTTGTTTCAACCCTGTGTATGTGATAACTAATACCAGTTACCACAGCAACGGTTCACCACTTTAACCATCACTGTTAACATACAGAAGTGCCAACCACACACACACACACACTTATATTGTGTATTTACAGTATATGTTATAATCTCATCCTTGACTTACACACCATACAGTCTTCCGCGCACCAACCCAACCATAAACCCCGTCACTCAACAGTCTCGGGTTCACTGTCCCTGGTCCTGAAATGGCCTGGTGTCTCACACAACTCATTATTTATCATAACTTAATAAAGTGACAATTGCGTTGAAAACCCAAGTTTGCTTGTTGTTCTAACATAAATCTTTTTACATTTTGTCAGCTTGTGAAACACACATAACATCATTAATGAAGGAGAAAACTGTCCAAGTGAATGAAGAAAAATTACATAAAACGGTGTCACGGCTACCATAGACAAAACGCATTGTGGGAAATGCTGCTTTTGGTCAACGCATGCCCTTAATTCATTTTTTGGTATTTATTTTTAGACACTCAAAACATTTAAGCTCTCGCGGACCATGTAAAATGACATGGGGGGTCACATCTGGCCCCCGGGCCTTGAGTTTGACACATGTGGTGTAACTTCACTGGATGATTAATGGCAGAGCAAAATTTCGATACGGTCTCTTCTGGCCATATTGACAACCTCACACACTTTCTTCTTCTTGCTTTCTCTTAAGTATAAAATTTTCGGGCAAATACGATGTGACATTGGTCTGTGTTTACATCCTCAGGTGATTATGGGAGGCGGACGGAGAAGCATGTACCCCAGAAACATACCCGACGTGGAGTATCCTGGAGACAAGAGGCACAATGGCACACGAAAGGACGGCAGAAACCTTGTGGAGGAGTGGATCGACAGAGTGAAATCATCAAAAGAGCACAAGAGCAGCGTCAGACGGGAAGAAAAAGAAAACGAGATTTGTCGGCGAAGGCTTCGCTCCTGCGCTGAATTGAACAAGGCATTGTAAAGGAGTGTTTACTTTCAGTCGTTTTGTCCTCTACCTTATCA
>MU204420.1:7505706-7523837 GCA_017309775.1 Paedocypris sp. Pulau Singkep
TTTCTCTTAAGTATAAAATTTTCGGGCAAATACGATGTGACATTGGTCTGTGTTTACATCCTCAGGTGATTATGGGAGGCGGACGGAGAAGCATGTACCCCAGAAACATACCCGACGTGGAGTATCCTGGAGACAAGAGGCACAATGGCACACGAAAGGACGGCAGAAACCTTGTGGAGGAGTGGATCGACAGAGTGAATGATAAGGTAGAGGACAAAACGACTGAAAGTAAACACTCCTTTACAATGCCTTGTTCAATTCAGCGCAGGAGCGAAGCCTTCGCCGACAAATCTCGTTTTCTTTTTCTTCCCGTCTGACGCTGCTCTTGTGCTCTTTTGATGATGTCCTGTTTATTGACTTCGGATCTGGTGTAATACCCTGGAGACGGGCTTTAGAGCTCCGCCGTTGATAATAAACAACCATTTGTACTTGTTTTTTAAATCTTATTAGAGGGATTCGGTTTCAAGAAGCCACATCTCGCCAAATAAAGCAGATCTTGTTTCCAATCAATATCTTTCCCAACCTTTTTGCAGAAAGGTCGCTATGTCTGGAACAAGAGAGATCTCCTTTCTGTGAACCCAAATAACGTGGATTATCTCCTGGGTGAGTTTTGTAAACTTAATGGCCTTGATGGAGACCTGGCTTCACCGTGTGCTTGGCTGTCTGCGTCTGCAGGACTGTTTGAGCCGTCAGATCTAACCTACGAGCTGGAGAGGAACGTGGAGACCGACCCTTCTCTGACAGAAATGGTGGATGTTGCCATCAAGATACTCCGGAAAAACGAGCGTGGTTTCTACTTGCTTGTAGAAGGTACTACTAGTTGAGTAGATCTTTGTGAAGCAGAGGTGTAACCACACTTGAGTAAAGTACGGATACCTTACTTACTGTAAAAGTGCTGAATTTAGGCTAAAAAAAACATCAAGGACTGTGAAAAACAAGCATCTCTGTATTTATGAGGATTTAATTCCCAAAATAAAAAGGAAATTTGACATCTCAATGTTTTAAAGGCGGCAGAACGTCTTAGTTGCACTCAAATGTTCAAAGAAGTGCAACTGGTAATTCACATTCACGTGATTTAGCCCGTAAATAGCATCCAGTATCTTCAGCATCCTGCAGATGGCGATGTCGCCTCATCCGTCAAAGAAATTAACCATGGCAAAAAAGAATTCCCACTTCTCACGCACAATCAGAATGTAACGAATAATGGTAAGTGTCCATTCAAATGTAATGGAGTAAAGAGTACTCAATCACAAATTTAGTCAAGTAGAGAGTAAAAGGTAAAGTAAGAGTTAAATGATCCAAGATAAATGTTCCTGACAGCTCAATTTAAACTAGTTCATACAGATTTTGAAACACTAATGACCTTTTCCTTATTTTTCTTTAACAAAGCTAGCAGTATCTCTCTGTAATTACGTAATACAATTACTCCTGTGGAGAGATTGTAGAAAAGTTTCTTCCCACTAAGAAGGATGTGAGGCTAAAAAAGCTTTAACATTCAAACATTTGATTAGATAAGATGGTCAAAAACCACCAAGTGGAAACGTATGGATGTTGTTCAATGGACCTTATCAAGAGATAAGATTCATACTTTCCTGTTTCACAATTCCAGAATTTCAGAGTTTAAGATGCATTCCTGATTCTAGGCTTTCCGAAGTTAATGAATGATTTGTTCATTCCAGATGAATCTTTTAAATGACTAGTCTTGAGTTTGACTCTCTGAGCAGCTTTGGCAAAATGGTTTACTCGTAATGAATTCTGATAAATGAAACAACTTGGGTAAAGATTTATTGTTATATTTATTGTTTAGTTGTTTATTGTTATGAGTAGGACTTTGTGGTCAGAAAAGAATATCCAAGCAATCCATCCACCTTGAGCTAAGTTTACAATCCAAAGTGATTCGATGACTAAAGAAGAACAAAATCTCAAATTAACATTTTGCAAATTTCCATAATTTGAAATAAAGACAATTAGATTGTTTAATGGCAGGTCCCAGGATGTCACAAATTTTAGAAGGAAGGTGGTTTAGAAGTTTAGGTGGTTTATTTGAAATTCAATAAAAAAAACTGTCTATTTTTTTCAATTAAATAAATTGAGAAATGTTATATTATGTAATTACCTAACACTGTACAGCGAGCGCTCATGACCTGTTATTTGAAGGTTTAACTAAATGCAAACATTTCTGCAATTGTTAAAAATATATGCTTTTGTGAAGATAGATTCACATTTTTAAAGCATGGACATTTTTCTGTTTCTGTTAGTTTTATTTTTATTTTTTTTAAAGCATATAAGAAGTAAAGTAAAGTCATAATAAATGAAACATTGTGTGTTGTACTATAAATATGTGTGTGTGTGTGTGTGTGTGTGTGTGTGTGTGTGTGTGTGTGTGTGTGTGTGGTGTGTGTATATAAATTAGAGGCACCAACCGTTTTTTACGCTTCTTGTTCCTTTTTTTGTGTTATCATTTATTCATCACTATAAAACTGTTAAAAATGCATGCAATTTAATGTCATTTTTACACAGTAATCAAAAGGTTTCCAGCTTTCGAGTCTTCTGATCAGGCATTCTGACACTGACAGGTGGGCGAATAGACCACGGGCACCACGAGGGCAAAGCAAAGCAGGCATTAAACGAAGCGGTGGAGATGGACAGAGCCATTTTCAGAGCCGGTCTCCTCACCAGCGTGTTTGACACGTTAACGGTGGTTACAGCCGATCACTCTCATGTCTTCAGCTTCGGAGGCTACACGCCGCGGGGCAACTCGATTTTCGGTAGGTAATGAAGGCTGAAGGCCGGTTGTGGGTTTTTTTTTATGGCGTGTGTGGTTGTGATTTCCTGTTCAAAGGCTCAGACTCAGAACTTCACGGGCTTTTTTGCAGGTCTGGCTCCCATGGTGAGTGACGTGGACCAAAAGCCTTTTACCGCCATCCTGTACGCCAACGGCCCCGGCTTTAAGATGGTTAACGGAGGCAGAGAAAACGTCTCAACTGTGAACTACGGTATGTCAGGACAAATCTGTTTTACTCAGAGGTGTAAAGTGCTTCATGAAATTGCTACTTTACTCGATAACTTTTTGGCTACTTTGTACTTGTCCTGAGTATCAAGAATATAAGCAATTTTTACTCTCTACTTGACTGCATTTTTCTTGTTTTTCACATTTCTTGGAGTTTTTAGGCCTAAAGTCTGAATGAGTAAAATACTTAAGTTCTTTTAAACTTGGATACTTTACGACTTTTACTCAAGTCCTCTTGGAATTGGTGACTTGTAATGGAGTCATTTTTAGAGATAACATTTTAAGATTTCCGTACATGGCTCCAGCCACCAGCAACCATTAGGAAATTAATGGATTAAAATACCAGAGAAGTTATATAGTAAAAATTATTCCAATTTTATTAAAGCGTCTACGTGCCATCAGAAGAGCCATATGTGGCTCGTGGGCCACAGGTTCCCTACCTCTGTTCTAGAAAAATAAAAAAAAAACCTCCAGCTCTGTGGATTTAGACAAGGGTTAGAAACATGGATGAGACTTTACGGAGCTGAGCTGCTGGTGTTCAGCCTCGCTCTCTTCTGCGCTTTTGAAATGAACATGAGGAATTCTCTGGTGTAACCTCAGCCCCAGCGCACAGGAAAGTCAAACTCAGCAATCGGCGAATGATTATAAACTCCATCTCTTTCTATTTCCACCGCTCGTCTTTCTTGCTCTGCCTGGAGATGTTTGACAAGCCATAGAATTATAGCTATTGCTCGGGCTCGGTCTCTTTCTTTTCTCATTATCTTCCTCATCACTCTCTCTGCCTTCCCCAGTTTGGCCTATTACTGTTCTGCTGCTTAGCTTTATTTATTTTCATAGTTGTTTTCACTGGGCGAACACAGAGCAGAAGCAATAAAGCGAAACGCCATGTTCACCCGCTGCTGACTAGTTTCATCCGCTTAAGAGGCTTTAATGTTTGTTTCGTTTTATTGCTTAATGCCGTGCTACTTTGTGTAGTTGCATTTAGACCATGTTGATTTGGAGTGATTATTGTTTGCATTTATTATGTTTCACTAAAATATGTGTCATTTTCTTATCTACGTACAGAAATGGCACTAGATCTTATTTAAAAAAAAAAAAAGTGTATATTCTTTCAATTTACTCTTCAGTACTCTGCAATTTATCTTCAATATACAGTATGACACAAAGTACAGCTGTTCAATGTTTTGTCTATCTAATAAATAACTATACACACTTTAAGCACACGAAAGCAAACTTGAAATAAAACATAACTTTATTTTATGAAAGTAATTTTTTACAATTACATGTGAACATCATTCACAACAAATATTGTTAATGATGAAATCAATCACGACACAATTTGCTTATGATGACATCATTCCTGACACTAATTGCTCATGATGACTGTTGGGCTATAACTTGTACAGTAAATGCTGACTAACATTGAGATTTTAATACAGTATATTTATAAATATTTATATAGTTTTCATTTTCGCTTCAAATTGATTGAATAAATACAGGACTACGACCATAAATAGCAGTGCAAAATAGCATAATTGTGTTTGAAAAGTAGTTTAAAAATGTATTTTATTTGGTCTACCAAGATGGATTTTTTACAACTGTTGTCTCAATCTCAATTTTTCAATGTTATTGCTTCACCTAAAGCCTTTTCTCAGAGGCTTTTCTGTTCAACACTTCAGATATTCACTAGGTCTTTTTCAGGCACATGTGTCAAACTCAAGGCCCGGAAGCCAGATGTGGCCCGTCATGCCATTTTATGTGGCCCGCGAGAGCTTAAAGATTTTGAGCTTAAAAATAAATACCAAAAAATAAATTGACAGCATGCGTTGACCAAAAACTGCATTTCCCACAATGCCTTTTGACTACGGTAGCCACGGCAGTGTTTCCACCGTCTTATGTTATTTTTCTTTATTCACGTTTGATCTTTCATTAATGGAATTATGTGTGTTTTCATGAGATGACAAAATTTAAAAAAGATTTATGTTAGAGCAACCAGCAAAAACAGATTTTCTATGCAACTGCAATCGTCACTTGAATAAGTTATAATAAATAATGAGTTTAACATTAAGGTGTACCGGTAGTTACATTTATTTTTACATTTGATTACATTTAGTTACATTTATAAGTTACATCTAGCTCTTTGTGAACAGCCATTATGCTGATGTGACCCGTGATTTAAAGGTAGATCTTCTATTTTAGAACAGCCTTAAATTATTTAATCCCAAAATATTGAATTATGGTTTCCCACAATTAAAAAACGAAACTCTAACCTTCTGTCCACAGAGGAAAACAACTATCAAGCTCAGTCGGCTGTTCCCTTACGCATGGAAACGCACGGTGGTGAAGACGTGGCCATCTTCTCCCGAGGACCAATGGCTCACCTTCTTCATGGCGTCCAGGAGCAGCACTACATTCCTCACGTCATGGCCTACGCCGCGTGCATCGGTCAAAACAAAGACCACTGTCGTACAAACTCAGGATCCGCTAGTCCAAGCCACGTCTCTCCAGCCATGGTGGTTCTTCTCACAGTGACGTGGCTTCTCTGCTGACCCTGTTGTGTTGTGGTCATCTCCCCGTCTACCACAACTGTACTGTCACAGATTTATTTCTAGCTGATTTCATCCTATCTCATTTTTACCGTGTCATTTTTTTAAGGCAGTTTTTAGGCGACACTGAGACCAATGTCTGTGCGTTTCAAAGTGCTGTAAAAGGTGAAGCCGTGGAGTGTCGAGGAGATTCTATTGCAAAGAAGAGCAAAAACGCTTTTGCACTGAATGTCAAATCTGCTGTGATTCAGCACTTCCTGTGAATTTTCATACGGCGCAGTCGGACACGGATTTTATACGAAAAGTTCTGTACAGCCATAATAACAAGTTCATTTTTAACCCAGTTTTAACCGTTGATTTTTGCTTAATAATACAGACGCAATCAATTCCACGCGCTCTCTATAAATGTCCAAACCCTTCCCGCGAGGAATAGAAATGTCAGATTAGCAATTAACCTATCAGAACGATCAAAGATAATTGCAAGATTACACACTCGGCAGCACTTCAGCTGAAACCTGCGCTTTTAGGAATCATTTCTACCTGTATAGTTCAGGAAACGTGTTATTATCCATTGGGATCACGAGAGAAGGATCAATAGTTGTACAACTTTGAGCTGTTTGTATACTGCACTGAGTCGGATGGGAATAGTCTAGTGTTAGTTAGTTGTACAAAAAACATTTTCTACATGGACATATGTGCATTTTAGATATTCTTTAGTGCCATTTCACACTTGACTTTTCTGTAAATTTAAGGTGTCATGACGAAAAGGAAAAGTAATATTCAATAATAATGGATTCTTAATATTATTATTGTTAATAATAATATTAATAATAGTAATAATATAATATCCAATTAATCATCATATTTATTGGATAGAAGCTATAACCATTTAATTATTAACTAGACATTAAATAAAACCAATGTCTCTTTGTTGAACAGAAATAATCAATACTTGCCGCACTCACCATCTGAAACTTATATTATTAGTTGAACGTCTGCAGTTAAAAATTTCTTTTCCCAGAATTTTTTTCCTTTCGCTGAAATTTTTAACGACAAGAAACGTTATTTTAAGCTCAGTGTACATCCTTAATTTGCTACAAAGTAGACAGAATCACTATATAAGTGTGTGAATATAGAAATAGTAGAGGGCGGCATGGGACACCTTCATGGGCCGGATATGGCCCACGGGCCGCTGGTTGGGCATTACAGATTTGGAAAAGTAGAAGTTTGGAATTTTTCACTTTAGGTGCGTTGATATTCGTCTTCAGAGATAAAAGTGGTGGAGTCACACTCGGTTGAACATGTTTTTTTTTTTAATTCCACTAGCTAGACTAGTTGTGTTCTTCTCTTGTCGCTTTTCTATTTTCTTACATTTTATATTCAGCATAATCTACCTCGCTGGTTTATGGTCACAACATATGTGCATGACATTTTTCATTACATTCTCTTTTGAAAACCAGTTTAAAATACTTAAAGAAGCCACTATTCATCTCCTGCTTTTCCACAATCTGATTTCCTTGTAGTCTTTAAGGAAGTTTTTGTTGAGTGAATGGTGCAAAGCATAAAAACGTGTGTTTTTGAAATGTCACGAAATGCAAATGCATTTCGAAATTTTTAAAATACGAATCACGCTCCTTCTGTAATAAACTGTTTATCTGTAACTCGATTGATTATCAGACTGAATGTGACACTGTTTTTCACGTGTCCTGAAGCTGAAAGCAGAACGTTACGCTGTGTTTAGACGCCTGTAAGACTCCATGAATGTACACAACTACAATGCAGAACCCATGAAAGCTTGATTTAGACTAAACGCCAGTTGACTTTTCTCGCTTGTTCACACATCCATAGAACATACAATAGTCTGGAGATGAAAGGAAAGTTCACACAATAAAGAAAAAGAGCTTGAGGAGAAACATCTCTCATGTGTTTATTTCTCTCAAAGTCTCTTACATTCACTTTTGTGGCTTTGGTGAACACATATTCGGCCGCAAAATGACATTCTGCGACAAAAAATGGACCAACCAATCTACAATGTCTAATTCATCCCCGTTTCTTTGATGTGATTCCATAACCACCATCATTCTTCCAAACCAGAATAATACACAGAACATGTCTTGATTAGCGTTGTAAAGAGTACCTGAGAATTATACTTGAGTAAAAGTACCTTACTGTAAAAATTACTAAATTGCAAGTTACAAGTCACCAGTTCCAAAAAGACTTGAGTATTAGTCCCCAATTTGAAAATAATGTTTGTATTTTTTATTGTACAGAATTAGGGCTTTATTAAACATATATAAGAAGAAATATCAAAAACAAGAAACTCTACATTAAGAGGTTTTATTTCCTAATATAGAAATGTCAACTCAATGTTTCAAAGTGGCAGAACAAAACAGATGAAACAGAACAAAAAATCAGTCTCAGTAAATCTCAAATGTGCAAAAAAGTGAAACCGCTATTTCACGTAATTGAGCTCATAAATACCATCCAGTAGCTTCAGCATCCTGCAGATGGCGATATCACTTCAACCGCCCAAGAAATCAACCACGGTGGAAAAAGACGCCGACTTGTCGCACACAATCACAAAGTAACGAGTAATGGTAAGTGTCCAAATGTAGTGGAGTAAAAAGTACAGGTACTCAATCACAAATGAGGTCATGTAGAGAGTAAACGTTGATTTCATTTTTGATAGAAGCACAACCCAGTACAAGTACAAAGTAGCCAAAAATGACTTAAGTAACGTAACAAAGTCATTTTACTAAAGTACTTTCACCACTGGTCTTGATGTATGTTTCCATTTGAATTTTTTTCCTCCCTCGACTTTAATCTTACATCCACTCTTTTTAATTCAGAACGCGGCTTTAATGTGGAAACGGGGTATTCGGGATGTCACCTTTGAGACGTTTTGTTCATGCAGATAAAGGGAATTTTGCCCCCAAACTCGTCTTCCTTCAGCTTCTCTGACCCCTGTTAGACTAGCAGCCGAATCCTTTTATCACCATCTCTCCATTTTGCATTACACGACAATTTGCCGTCCTTCCCTACTTCCTTCTCTCAGGCTATTGGCTTTATATCCATCATCTAGATCTGCTTATATTGCCTTGACATTCAAATGCCAGAGCCGTTCATTTCCATAGAGCGCCTGTGTCCTTCTGGCCTTCACAAAGCGTTGATAAGGTAGTGGAGGTTTTCACTGAGCTCATCGCGAAGGAGAAAGAATGTGCTCTATGAAGCAAAGTAGAGTAAAAATGCACACGGTTTCTTTGTACAACAGTTTTTGTGGTATGGAAATCAGTCCAACTTTGATACGATGTCAATCAGAGGCGAGAATTCCACATGCAGAACATGCTTTAAAAATCCACGATAAGATAAAAATCCATTCAAATTAACGCAACTGTCAATCCATCCATTTTCTGAACCACTTTTCTCACTTCTGGGTCACAGGAAGCTGGAGCCAATCACAGAAACTCTCAGCTTCCAATTGGATTGGAGGCCAACCAATCACCATTAGACATGAAGGCAAACATTTGAATTTCCAAAATGGACCAATTCCAAATTTTCCTGGAAATTGGAAACCTGGAGGAAACCCACATCAACATGCACATTGCTCACAGAAAGAGTCTCAAATAGATCTTTACATCTGTGAGTCCACCATGCTTCCCTATATGAAAATATAAGAATCTAATTTTTATATTTAATACAAAAATAGCCATACTGAACACATCCCTACTGAAGTTCCCTTAAAAACCCATGCTAATCTCAGGTGACCTTGAAAGATGTCTGAAATCATTACGACCTCCTTTTCTCCGTCGGGTCCTTCATCGAGACTTTATCTAAGCGATCCACGGCGTAAGAACGCGATCTGACAACCAAGTGTTTGGCATCACAGCCGTCTTCATCTCCTGTCCACTTCCTGTTCCGCCCGTTTTTCTCCATCCTTCTGGCCAATCCATCCCCATAGAGCGGAGAGCTCGAGTGTGAAAGACTGTGTCCTTTCCAGATCTGATCTTGTGATCTGTCTTCTTGAAGGGCTTGGCATGCGTAGCGGGGCTAAATAATTGAGGGAAGGGGCTTTGGATGGACTCGTGCTCTTTCAGATCAAACCCAGAGAGCCGGGCCGAGCTGACAGCCACTGGCTGCCTTCATAAAAGAAGCGCTGAGGCTGCAACAAGATGGTAATGCTGCTTTTTCAGAAACCATATCCTTCTTTAACCTTCACTCCTCGCTCGCTGACCTCTTATACAATCCTTGAGCAAAACAAGTGCGCTGTGCAGCCTTTCAAAGCCAGCAGAAACCAACAGTACCACCCATCTGCCACATCCAGTCAATGCTCAGATTGATTTGTGTGCAATACAGCCACACAATAAACACGAAACTACATTTTTTTTCTTTGCTAATGCCATGTTAAAGGAACAATCCGGACTGTCAAACTATAAACGTGTGTTTTTTGTGTCGTAGCTTTTGGACTATAAGTTGCAGCGGAATTCAATGTGCAGCATTATTTAATATCTATTTGCTTTTCCCCCCACAAACAAGACACAAATTATACATTTTCTGTATATATAAGGCATATACTTTTACCCACAATATATTCATAATACATAGCATGATTGCATATTATTTCATATTTTTTTCTATATAGTATTTTATTTATAATACAGTATGTGTATATATATATATATAATGCAATAATATTTTTTATTTACATAACATATAATTTATATTATTCCCTGAGTATACACAGATATTATATTATTCTCCATACATATAATAAATATTTTATTAAGTTATATATATATTAAATATAATACTATATATATTACGGTAATACTATATACTATATATAACATAATATATATATTTAAATATAATATATAGTGCAATATATGTATATACTGTTAAAATAAAATCTAATATAATTTATATTATTCTCTGAGTATACATATATTATGATATTCTCTCTCTATATATAAATATTTTATTCTTTTCTGGATTATAAGGCACACAGTCAGTTTTAAAGCAGTTTTTTGTTGTGCCTTACAGTCTGAATATTATTGTACTTCTTTTGTATGCTTTCCGTCGTCCCTGTCTGAACCCAAATGGAAATTCCGCAAAGCGACCAGAATCTAAAAGATTAGTTGGCAGATTATTTCGGTTTAGGAATACGAGCTGCACTTTGATGAAAATAGAAGCTTGATAAAATGGCTGATTTATTTTTCATTGAATATTCATCCTGGCACACATCATTATTCTTCACCGAATAACACGTTCTGGCTTTTTCCAAAGCTGCAGGGGTGAGTTTCGCCTCAGTCTTTAAATTAATTGAGATTGAACAAAAAAAGTTCTGCTTGGCCTCCCCCACATATTGCTTTGGTCTGCTCTTTAGAAGCCCGGCATAATGGAAATAATGAGAAGACAGCCACAAAAGAGAGGGTTAAAATTATTCAGCCGAACATGTACACCATGATGTACCTCGTGTTTTTTTCCCCAACAAAAAAGAAAACATCAATCTTTTTATTTTTTAACAAATCTTTATTTTAAGTTCTTTGGATACATTATAATTCTAATTAAATTCTTATTCTAGCATATTCTCAGGTTACTGTTTTTTCATTCTCATTTATGAATGAATGATCAGTGATAATGCATGATCCTTCTCTGTGAATAACTGGATTTTCAAGGACTCTTTTGAAAACCTTTGAGTTTTGCTTGTAGAGTTATTAAAGAAACCGTCAACAATCAGCCATCCATCTTCCGAACCATCTGTTTCTGGATTACAAGAAGCTGGATCCAATCATAGCATCTATTGGCTTAAAGTCCGGCTTCGCCCTGGATTTGTGCCCAACCAATCACAGAGCAGGACACACATTTTCTTGCTCACATACAGACACACTCACACTCACACTCACACTCACACTCACACACCTTCAGACTAAATTTCAAGTTCAAGTTTATTTATATAGCGCTTTTCTTACAGTAGTTCCAGATCAACGCAAAGTCGCTATGCGCAATTAGGCAAATAAGAGTCTTTAAAGAAGAAAAATGTCCATTGTTCGTCTGTGTTCATATTATGGGTTAGGACCTGAAGAGCAAGCTAGATCGCGACAGTGGCTAGGAAAACAAAATCTCTCTGGCGGGTTGAGAGAAAAAAACCTAGGAAGAACGTGACTCTGGTGCCAGTCTCCTCTGGCATGCTAACATTACAAAGTCATTGTCATCTCCGACCTGGTAGTACAACATTCCTCAAGCGACGTTGTCTCCATCCCGATGGTGCGGGGTCGTCTCCTCCGCACCTCCACAGAAGCTACGTAGCACTTTGAAGGGTTCTAAGACAATAATAATAGTAGAAATAATAGTAGTGATGCTATGGTGCAGATGAGGTACGGTTCCGGGCTTCTAACTTATGCAGCCTTCCTATTCGTTAATATTAGTCATTGAGCATGTTATTTTCACAATTATAAATATGCTTCATTTAAGAGATGTTTTCCATCTATACTTAAACTGACTAACTGATTCTGATTCATGGATCGTGCTAGGCAGCGTTCCATAATTTTGGTGCTTTATCAGTTAGAAGTTCAGTGTCAGTTTTCTGTTAACATCTTATGTTTTTAAGAAGCTTTGTATCATCAAGATTTCTCTTTAGGTCTGGTTTGATTAGTTTCGATCCGTCTTCTGCTCTTTTGCATGAACTTTATAATCCACAAATCCTGATCATCTTGTGTTTGTGTCTGGGTCTCATTATCTTGAAAAAAAAAAAAATGTTTTTTTTTAGCTTATTCTTTGCTTCTGTGCATCTGAAACGATTTATTCCCAGACTCAAGGTCAAATGCAAGACGACAGCTGGTTGCTATTGATTTGCTTAACAGTTTAAGACACTTAATGCAGTTCATGGAGGTTAGCGGCTTGGTCAAACATTGACCAGTCTGTTCCTCGATGTTTTCTGTTTTGCCCTGTAATGATTTGTTGGGGCTGAGGCTTTGCATTACTCCTGTCACCAAGGACGAGAAGAAGTCAAAACAGGAGACACGCTGACCGATAAAACCCAAGGAAAGCCCACCAACTAGCAGAGAAATGCAGTAAAAAGACCACCGAGCTCCCAGCGTGCACTGTGTGATTGAAAACAAATGTTGGAAAACAGAGCCGGGCGTCTGAAGCCGTGTTCATTAGTTTCTCCCACGGTCTTCCACAAACAGCCTACAGCTCCAGAAATCCTCCTAATGTTCTCGCTTCACGCAGTTCAGACAGGGAAACCAAAACGGCAAGGAACGAACAATCTCCCGCTCTTTAATCTTTGGTTTAGACTGTATGCGTCATTGACGATTTTGGTGTTTATGTTCCTGCGTTCCCGTCACTGTAAAGTGCCGTTTATTTAAAGAAACACAAACTATACAGAAAGAAAAAATGTATCTGAAGGTTTTCCGGTGTTTACATACGAATTTTTCGACAGGTTTTTGAGTGAATGATAAATCTAATTTGACTGTAAACTAGAACGTTTTTGATTACACGGGACTGCTTAAATTACACAACAAATGAACAGATGAAAATGTTGTGTTATATGCAGACAATTCCTCCTCAACTTTACTGTAACTATGAGTTGAAATCTTTATGAATAAGAATTAACAATTTATAATTAAAATTGGCAATGCAGTTTTTGGAAGGGATTGGTGGACGGTTCCTGACGAAGAAATACATTACCCACAAACCCCACTGGGTCATTTACTTTTTGCCGTTTAATAAAACTTCAATGGATGGATTGCAAAGTTAAAAATTATAATACGTAAAAATTTGCTAAAGAGAAAAAGAGAATTTTATATATTATATCACAGGTTGCCACATGTTGATCTTAAAATCTCTTTTTTCTGTGATATAGAAAATACCTTGTTATTTTAAGAAAAAAATGTGATATAGAAAACTCATTTGATTTTCTGGGATGTTGATTCTATTTTCTCACGATCTAAACTTTTGTTATCTCAAGTTCAAGCCCATGTTTATTTTCCATCAAGCAACTTTGACATAAAAGAACGTGTTTTCTTGTGACCTCAAGATCTTTCCAAATTGCATTTGGTTTTACCACTATAGTGATTTTCTTTCCACGCTGACATGGCAAAGGTTGATTTTACTGTTTACAGGCAGGATGTCAAAAAAACGAATGGAATTTTACACGCTGGGCTAATTTTGTCCACCCACAGTTTTTAAGCATTTAAAGCTCTGCTGCACCTTCCAAAGAATATATTTTTTTTTCTTATTTGTGCAAATTGTGTTTGTTCTACAATCAGTTTATCGTGCGTTTATCCAAGTGCACAAACTACACAGAGACTTCAGTACTAAAAAAATATAGCAAAATCCAAAACCGCCACTAGGGGCAAAAACAAGAACCTAATTAGGAACTAAAACAAAGCAAAATACACTTAGGAAAACACAAAGCAAAACCGACACGCACCCAGTATTAACACAAATAAGCCAGGCCTTGAGAAAGACAGGTTTAATTAAGACGGAAAACAAGCAAGGACATGCGAAAGATAACAACAACTGATAAGGCAAATGAGAAGAATAGCAAAAAAAAATGAATAATTAAACCCCTATAAAATAAAAAATCTAGAAAGGAATGAATGAAACAGAAAGAGTGAGTGGGAAAACAATGAGAAGACCTTTATCAAACACAATTAAGAAAAGAGAGTGAGTTTGTCAATATGACCAATATCCAAATTGTGCTTTTTTCTCAAGAAATCCAAAAACATATTTGTCGCCTCGACTACTGGTCATGCGCCGTTAGTCGCCAAAGAAACTTTGCACTCGTTCTGCAACCAAGAACTGTCGTTGCATGTCTATAATTCTCAAATTATAGGTGATGAAGTAAAGCCAGTCGTTGTGAAATGTCATGCTCGTGAATTATTAGCTAATTTGTCTCTTAGCAATTCCATCGCATTTGCCATTCAGCTCGACAGAAACGAAGACGCCACGCTGCTTCTTTCTGTTTGTCTCCGCTTGAAAAACCAGTGAACGATATGAGGCGGTAATCCAGATTAAAGATTATTTAAGGCCTGGATTCTTCGCAACACCGCGTTTGCTTCTCAACTCTCCCGAGTGTGTTTTGAAACCACTCGCGTAGAAAGTTAGAGTGTAACAGAAATTAGTTTTCACTCGAAAAAGAACTTTTGCCCCCAGCTTCCAAAAAACAAAACGAAAAGTGCTGTAATTTACAAAAAGTTCATTCAATTCCCCACAGCGACTAGTTCCAGACCAGATAAGCCATTCGACTTGATATCCCAGAAAACCATCAGCTGATGCCTCAGACAATTCAAGGACATTCTCTCTCAGTAACTGTGTGTGTGGAGTTATGGAGCATCTTCAAACATTCCCCTGGTAAATCAGCCGATAATTAAGTCTCTAATCCCTCCTTCACGACCATGCTCTTCCATCTGTCCGTGAAATGGGATTATTAGCAGAACTCCGCAGAGCCAACACACCGCCAGCAGTTTACAGTTCTGTCTGGGGTGGAAGTGCTGATGATATTTTACGCTGGTTTGCAGAAATCTGAATGATCCGAAGGTGAATCGAACAATGCGGAAGAGAACCAGACGCCCCTCACCCACAAACCCAGACGTGATGGTGGGAAAGTTGGCATCCCAACAGCCAGTGAAGGAAAACTTTGGCTTGATGGCTGGTTGAGATGTTCCTAGAAATTAAATGGAGCGGCACAAGGTGTGACGTTCCAGAACCGACTCTGTACTTCGACTTGGTTAGACTTTTTGGTCTGTGTTCTACTAGCTGTTTGTGTTCTGTCCTCTGGCAAGTACCGTAATAGCATCCAGCCTCCGGGATATTATTCTCATTTGGTATTTACTGAGTTTAGATCTGTGAGAAATGAGGTTTAATTCGTTCTGCTCAGGCACAATTCAAAGCCAAACTCGTATAATTGATATTTTTGTGCTGTGTCTGTTTCTCTTTCTATACTTGTATGCTGAGTTCCCCCATTGTAAGCTCCTCATTGGTCCGTTCTGAAGAGGGAGGTCCTTTAAAAGGGGCTGTTCTTTTGGAGTCTGTTCTTTAATGGGATAAGACAGATGTAGTCAGAGTCGGGCCCCGGGGCCACATGAGGCCCATGATTGACTTCAATCAGACCGTGTAAGTTAAATGGCAAGAGCTAAATAAGGATTATTTTTCCTACGGTTTCCTCCCACAGTCCAAAAACATGTGTCGCAGGTAAATTGCCATTGGAAAATTGATCATAGGAATGAATGAGTGTGTGTCCCGCTGTGTGATTGAACAGAGAGAGAGAGAGAGACATAGAGAGCAAAAAAGTGAGAGAGAACGATGGTGAGAGACAGAAAGTGAGAGACGTAGAAAGTGAGTCTGACGCACATGTCAGAGAGAGAGAGAGAGAGAGAAAGAGAGAGCTGTGTGACTGGTTGGCTAGAGTTGAAATGAAGTGGTAGAAAATGGACAGATGGAAATAGAGAATTAAAAAGCCAGGTTTACCTACTACTAATTAATTGCTTTACTTTACAATTACGTACATTAGGTCAGGAGTAAGGCGACAGACTGATGGAAAGACAAAGACAGATAGATAGAGAGAGACAGAGCAAGAGCGAGAAAGAAAGAAAGAAAGAGAGAGATAGAAAGAGAGAGTGATTAATGGATAGAAAGCAGGTGGACAGAAAGAAAAAAAGACTGATGGAAAGTGGATGGATGAAGGAAAAGATACGGGAAAGATGGATAAATGAGCAGACAGACAAACAGATATACAGACAGATGTATATTTGTCATACACATGTACTATTTAAACGACGACATTTAACATTTTCCAAAAAAACTGAAAAATTAAATTAAAAACGTGGCCAATTTCCATTGCTTTTTATTGATTTTGTATATCAAATACAATGAATATTCAGCAGGATTTAGTTCAGTACTTTGACAAATTCCTTGTATATTCTCCTTGATTGTGTGTTATTCTTGACCCGGGAGAAGGACTCACCTAATCTTGTCAATCCCCTCAGTCCATCCCGCCTCGAGTAAGGAATGCCTTAAGCAAACATCATCCCTACACAATGAAGCAGAGTAATTGCACATTGGGATTCAAGATGGCGCTTGGTTTCTGCAGATTGCATGGCTTTCCTAAGAATTCCAGAGAACAGAAAACACTCAATGGTGTGAATGAGAGTCTTACTGTATGTCGCCACTTGTGACTCATTTTTCACATCACAAACGTGACTTTTGCCTTTCAAAAAGTTCCAATCAACTTTACAACAAATACATTGGTACCCCGATTTACGAATGTCCTAAATAACAAAATTCCAGAGTAACAAAATGCTTTGCCGGGAAAATGTCGTCTAGTTCCAAAATATTTTCGCAATACAAAAGGAGCGCATCTTTTTTAAACATGCATTGAGATGAGTGTCCAGAAGAAGAAGAAGAGGAAGAAGAAGAAGAAGAAGAAGAAGAAGAAGAAGAAGAAGAAGAAGAAGAAGAAGAAGAAGAAGAAGAAAACAACCTTTATTTGTCCCAACAATGACAAATTTACATTTTGCAGCAGCCACAATGATAAACAATAAATAAAGATAAAGTATTTGAATGTATGAATTTTGGATGCTGGATGGATCAATAACTGGATTTATGGATGAATGATGGATGGATGTTGGATTAATAGCTGGATGAATGATGGATGGATGGATGGACGTAAAACAAAACCCACTGAAACATCTTGACCGGTGACAAACCATCCACATCCACATGATTGAGGCATTTCGAATGACGGATGTCACTCTTCACTCAGAAAAGCAAGTTATTTTCCTTCGAGTCATCAGAAGGTTCAGCTCGGAAACAAGAAAAGGACAAAGAAAAATGATTGTGTGGGAGGAAACCATCATTCTAAACGCTGCGGTGAAATCACACATAGATGCGGCATAAATAACCAACATATTTCAGCCGCGCCAAAGGCAGAGAGAAAGCGGTGACAGAATAAAGCGAAAGTTTAAAGCGTTTCCATCTGTCAATATTCCCCAGAGTTCCAGCAATGCTTCTCTCTTCTGCTGTCGGCGTCCACACGCGCCATTATCACGAGAAAAGAGAATAAAGACGGGGGGAAGGATGCGGATGGGAGTGCAGGTCTCTGTCTTATCGTGCGCGTGTTTCGTTTTCTTCCTGTGTAAATTCACCCGAAAACATTGTTCTGGGCTTGATTATTTGAAGGAGTCTGGATCTCCACAGGTCAAGCTACATCTCAGATGAAGACTGTTTCTGCGTCTGCCACCCACGGAGACTCCACTGTTTACCACTGCTGGAACACCGTTTACATGATGGAGAGAATCACTGGAGCTCTCGGTCCACACGGACGGTTCATTCATAATGAATCAGAAGTGTAATGAAGGAAATGTCACCGAGTGAGGTAGTGAGAGAGAGAGAGAGAGAGAGAGAGAGAGAGAGAGAGAGAGAGAGAGAGAGAGAGAGAGAGAGAGAGAGAGAGAGAGAGAGAGAGAGAGAGAGAGAGAGAGAGAGAGAGAGAGAGAGAGAGAGAGAGAGAGAGAGAGAGAGAGAGAGAGAGAGAGAGAGAGAGAGAGAGAGAGAGAGAGAGAGAGAGAGAG
>MU204420.1:7531167-7571167 GCA_017309775.1 Paedocypris sp. Pulau Singkep
TTCTTTTAGTAATACAAGGGAATGTTCTGTTATGTTGTGTGTTGCCCTTTAAGGTTTGTGAGTCTTTCGATGACGTCAGGATGACGTATGCGTTTTGCGCCGAAGTTTCGGTTTCTTTATTCTGTTTTGTGGAGTCCAATAAACGACACTCACACTCGTGCGTCTGACGACTGTGTCAATTTATTGGTCATTCCCACAGCACATTATTTTCACATTTATTTGTCCCCCATGTTTTTGAGCATGTCAAAAAAAGGAACAGAGGAGAGAGAGAAAGAAAGAACAAGAAAAGAGAAAAGAGTATGTGAGAGAAAGAAAAAGTGGGTGCTTACATTTGCGTCATTATGATAGTTATACCTCATCGGCAAAAAGCATCTTCCCCTTCGTCTTGTCACTCAACATCCAACAAATATTTTATTTATTTTTGGGCAAAATATTTAAATCAAGCTCTTCATTCATCCTAACATCCTAAAAACACTAGAAAGCATCTACAACACGAGTAAATCACGTTTGTAATGTTCATGAGGGTGAAGAAAGATGCACTCGGCATTAGAAGATGGCAGACTCCCTCACACATCCCGAGCTTTAATTTGAGAAATGATTGAGAGCTCTTCATCGAGTAAAACAAAAAGCTTGAGAAGATTCCTCCATCAGAATCCAGTGATGCTCGGAATTATAGTTGGCGAGAAAAATAACAAGCACAATCAGATGATGTACAGCAGATTTTTATTCAACATTCAGAGTCACAACCCCACAAAACTTTGAAAAAGTAAAAAAAAGTACATTTCTTTTCCTTAAATAAGTGAAATATGTGCTGTAACAAACCATAGCGAAGGAAAGAGGGGGAGGAAATGAAGTAACAGTATTTAAACAGTGCGCTGCCATTTTGAGCTGCCGTCTATGCTGTTACAACACTTTTCCAAAAGCCAGGGTTGATATATAACTACCACAGTTTATGACAAAAAAAAAACCCAGTAGTGTTTTATTAAAGCAAAGAAGGAAACAAAGACGTTAGCATTTAGCATTTAGCATCCAGTACAAGCTGCGAAGGCACAGATCTCACAGACGTCCACAGGCACCGATGCTGAAACACAAAAATAGCCAAAATTCCAGTTCAGGTGATGGATAATCTTCTGAATAATGTGTGGATCAATCTACCCTTACCTAATCTGGCAAAGGACATGGTGGATCCTTTCTTCATGCAGAGTGGCACAAACTCCTGTGGAAGCGTGGGGTTGGCACACACCGAGTAGGAGCTGGTTTTGGCCAGTCGGGGGTTTGGTGTTCGCGGCTGTTCGATCAGCTGCTGGAGAACTTTCACGGATTCCAAAGAAAAGGTAAATTCACCCTCCTTGAGGAAGAAGATAAGACACGTTTAGTTCTGGGCTTGGAAACGATCAGCATCAAAACTCATTTAGATTAAATAGATGATAGAATGAAGCTCCACTCAAGAGCGGAGATATCACACAATTAGCAAATTAGCATAAGTATTATCTGATTCCATCTATCTATGGGATTCGTGGTTGGATTCGCAGGTTTAATCATCTTTTGCATATATTACATCCTATACATGTACCGTATTTTTTGGACCATATGGTGCACCATCAATAAACATCCTGTTGTTTTTTTTCCACATAAGGTTCACAGATTCTTCCGGATTATAAAGCACACAGAATTGTAAACTTTTTTTCAGAAGCCTTAAAGAAACTAAAGCCTTATCAGCCTTATGGTCCTCTAGCTTACTTTATGTCATTTATATGTATGAAATAAAAAAGAACATCTCACCTTGACTTCTACAGCCTCGGAAATGACGGAAAAAGCCACCAGGAGAACCGCGATGGAAACGATGGTCTTCATGGCTGGAGATGTGGTGTCTTCTCGAGAAGTTCTGCGCTGGGCTCTTGCTTTTCAGTTCTTGGCTCCTCAGTATCTGTCCGTCTCTGTTTTTTGGCTCGTTTTTATAGCACGTGGCTTCTGGGCCAATCCTGCGGCGGCCTATCAGATCCTGCCGTTGTTGCTCCACTGTTAATGAGTAGAAGGGATAAATTTTACAGTGCCGTAAATCCGAATTCATAATTCCTACATGACACTGTCTAAAGCTCTCATGTACTTTTATGGATCTTTTAGGGTGGTCTGTCTGCTGGTCTGTTCTTCATTCCTCTAGTTTGGGTTAATCAGTTACCAGACAAGGAAGACACAATGGATTCCTTGTGTTGGGAGTCCAATGGAAAACTCATTGGAATAAGAAATGAATCGATAATTCCACTGCCGTTGTCATTTTCTTCATGAATATCTTTTTTTCAGTTATCAGATGCAGATGTCACGCCTTACTGATCGAATGACAAAAAAATGAAGAACAAAAATGTCAGAGAAAAAAAAAATAGTATATTTAACGGTGGGATTATTTAGGAAGTTTTAGGACTTCCGATTGTTGTAATTGTATTGATGGAGAATATCAATACAATCCTAAATGGAGACTTTGTAAACCAGCAAGTCACTCGGTGATGTAATATGGCGTCAACTTTGAGCTACTCATCACTTTGAACTACTCTTCCTTTGGATCTTCCAATGAAACTATTCAGATTTCCACACAGTCGTCTTGCTTGACGCGTATGGATCAATCAGGGCGAGGACGAATCTAGTTGCTAGTTTCCTGGAAGAATTGGCTTATCGGGGTTCAGAAAGAAAGATTATGTTTAAGTCAAATTGTCAATATTTTCCCCCGTAGGGTGTGTTCGGTCTTAACGGAGCTTTATGAGTTAATGGGCATAATCGCACCTTATACTGCTCTGACCTTTGCATCAGAAGCGCCGACAGAATAAAATCAGGACAGTTGGGGATTAGAAACAGGCTGGAAGTCTCATACACAGGAGCAAATTACACAGTATATACTGTACATACAGTAATCTGGGCATATTTGTACAAGAATAGAATTAGCTGGAGAATAAAGAGATGATAATAATGAGAATGATGCATTTTAGGGTAAAATGTAGTTTAATTATTACGTCTGTATCATAAACAAAAGTATTTTAAATGATAAAAAAAATAATAATACATTTCCTTCTGACATGACTATGATATTTAAATACGTAACTTTTTTTTTCTATTGCTAGATTATTTTACTAGAAAGCACACGTTTTTAATTTCTATTCATTTATTGATTTGAAATATACGTATTGTACTGTAATAAATTATATGTATGTGTGTGTGTGTTCTGTATGCAGCAGAAGGTGTGCGTATAAGCGTCATCTTTGGAACTTATGAACGGGAAATGCGTTGACATTTTATATTGAATTAAGTGTGATATATATGGTCCATATAGACGTGAGATGGAGGTAAGGGAAGAACACGTCAGATAAATAAAATTTACAGGATGCTTTGACTTGATTTTTTCACCGTCAAAAATTATTTTTGACTGTGAGAGGGTTTTAAACAAATTAGATATTTTTAGATTTTTGGATGGTTATTGGAATAAGCCTTAAAACCTCGCTATACAAAATAATCCAAAAATAGTTTTTTTCTTAGAAAAACAAGGAGATTAGAGAAAGCATATGTATACTAATGCATTTGTGTGTGTGTGTGTGTGTGTGTGTGTGTGTGTGTGTGTGTGTGTGTGTGTGTGTAACGACAACTAAATAGAAGTAGATTGTAAGAACAATTTTCAAAGTGAGTAATTAATTTGAAATTAATAGTACTGATATATATTTTGAATTTATTTATTGACACTGGAGTAAAGTACAGGAGCTTTAAACTGAACTATTTTGCAGTTTTACCATGCTATTATAAGAGAAGAATATTTGTAGCTTTTACTAAAATAAAAACGAAAAAAATAAGGTATTGGCAAATTATTTTAAAACTTACATCACTTGTTTGTATAATATTTTTAAAGCCATATATTTTTTATTATTCTTATTATTATAATCATAATTATTTTTACAAGTGGTCTTGAAGTCAGATAAGCCACGGTGAAATCTTTCACTTATTAGTGACATGGACAGGATTCAACGTGACTGGACTTGTGACTCACATTAATCCACCTTTCTTTGCCTCGATCTTTGTACCTCAAATGAAAAGAATATAAATATGAGATGAATATATATAAAGACACTGATCTATAATGTAATAGGAGTTTAAAACCTGACTGCTACAAAAGGAGTATATCCTTTATGATTATTGATTGTATTATTGTATGTATTAACATAATTAAATCACATTTTTATGAAGATATTTGGGCCAGAATTGAGAGGCAGACCAAAAAAAATGGTGAAAAAAAACGTTATACACAAATACATAACTATATAAAATGGTTAGACTGTAAACTAAATGATGTCCCATTTTTCATAGCTACATTTTAACTGAACTATAAAGATTACCGCTGGTTGGTTCTCACGTCTGTTTACACTCTGATTCACGTCATGTTATTCACAACCAGTTTAAATCATGTCAGGCTTGATGTGTGAAGTTAGTTTTATGAGACATTTTCCTTATCTCACATAAAGATTGTATTTAGCTATTAAATTAGGAATTAAAAGACAGTCACAAACTGTAAAAAATGTACATTTTCTAAAAATGTAAAGTTCCTGTATTTAAAGCGTCTGTGAATAAAATAAAGTACTCTAATTGTAATAGGTTTCAGTGTATTATTTAATGCATAAATAAAAATAGAAATTTACTGTAAAAACAAACAACAACAACAAAAAAACAGTACATTGGAACGATTGGAAAACCGGAATTGGAATTTTTTAACGGCACAGTGAATAGGTTGAGTGACAAAAACAAACAAACCAAAACGAAAAGCAAGCAAACAACATCTTGCGATAACTTATAATATTATAATTATTATAAAATAAAAAAGCTTTTTGTAATTCTAATAAACTATATTAAAAATCTGCAGATCATCATCAGTGGCTGACCAATCGCAGGGCAAGCCTGTGACCAGCCACTGCCCAACCAACTTGTTGTTTTGTTGCTATGGCTACAGAATATTTCCATTTAGATCCACGTAAACAACCATTCAGGGTTGTCTTGAACATCATTTGAGGTTACAGGTTCGAATTCCACTGCCAACTGCGTGTTCTTGAGCAAGACACTGACCTACACTACCCTGGCTAGACACTTTTTGGCTAGGTTTGTGTGTGTAACTTCCCTAAATGGTTAAATGTAAAGCACAATCTTGATAAAGTCTCTCTTGACAAAGTGATAAACTCACTTACTTTACTTTCATCAGCATCCATCATCATCAGCATCATCAGCATCATCATCAGCATCATCTGTTCCGGTCATGTTCATGCACTGAAATGCTACACCAGCTTGAGGCACGAGTGATTAATATGGGTAAACCTGAAAGTCTGTCTCATTAGACTGTGGGTTTGGGACTTATTACTGCTATGGCAACGGTACGAGTGAGTCGATATAAAGTGTGTTTCCCAGTTAAAGCGAAGCGTTTTAACGGCAGGTCGGCGTTGAAATGCGCTGGGATGAGAGCGGCTTTCAAAGGCCAAGCGTGACTAGGCAAGCTTTTACTCCAATCTGAATAACAACAGCGGCCGTGTCAGGTGACACTGGCTTTGAATAGAGAAGAGAATAAAGACACTTGTGACAATTCACATGATACTTTTGCTTTTTTCGGGCCAATATAATTCACTCTGAATTATTGCACGTTAAAACAAAAGGTGCTTTTCTATTCAATACTACTTTATTCAAGTGTTAGGAGGGCGTGGAATAATAGAAAAGCACACACACACACAGAGAAAGAGAGAGAGAGAGAGAGAGAGAGAACGGTACAGTACAGTATAAATTATTTTATTAAACATTGCTATTTTTTTGTTAAACAGCCAATAGTTTGTTAAGTCTTTTTTATTCTAAAATTTAAATTGGTTTAAATGTTTAATAAATACATTTTTCACAGTATATAAAAATGTTTCATAATTTAATATTCTTGATATTAAGCCCAATCTTGAAGCAAATGAACTGCAAATCCCTTTTAAAAAGTTACACAATGTGTCTAAATCAGTGAAACACATCACTGTCACGATCTACGGTGCAGAACTGAAGCCGGAGACCGAGGTGAACATAAAACGGGACTTTACTAATAAAACAACGACGATAACTTACAAACAACTCAGAACAAACTCAGGAAACATGACACAGGAACACGCAGGTGTGACGACAATAACCGACAAGGAGAACTGAGACAGGTGAAACTTAAATACTGATTACAAACGAGGTACAATACACAACAGGTGAGACAGATGAACCACGTGACTACACACGACAGGAAACACGGGAACAGAGGAACATGGGAAACGTAGTCCGTGGTTCTGACAATCACATTTACTGCAAATATAACAAAAATAATTGCAATTATTTGTAGTAATCTTTTCTGCAAAGTTTTTTATTTGCAGTAACAGTTTTAGTTCAAGTAACAGTTTTAAAAACGTTTATAAAAATATAAACTTTTACTGCAAATATAAATATATATATAATAATATACCGCAAATAAAACGAATATATAAAACATTCATATATAATATACAAACTAGATTCAATACCAGTGCAGAATGTACTGTACATAGGTGCACATACTGTAGGTGTCAATTCTGCTTAGTTGTGTGATAACTTGTTGTCGTAGAAACATAGCAACATCGTGCCATTGGTTGAGATGAACAGTCTTTTGACATCGGTTTTCAAAGCCTTTTTCTGCATTTATGAGCAAGGTTATCGCTTTGATCGGCTTTGTCTTGAAGACACTTGCCAAAAAAGATAGTGTACCAGCTGGAGACACCACAATGCCTGTAATCTATATCACCACAGCTTTCACTCAGATCTTATCTTATCTCGCCTTATCTTATATAACCGTGTTCACTGTGGCTCAATGGGAAACAAAAATAATTAAGAAACCATTCAATAACTCACATTCTTATAAATGACCTTGTGGTGGGGACTTGCAGTTTTCATTTGACTGTTTTAATTGGGTTTTTTTCCCGCTGTTTATTGTCAGCTAGTGATTGCTTTTCGAACAAATTAATCTGTCAAATATATCTGAATGGACAGATGAATCTTGCATTTTTTTTTTTCAACGCCTGTGGTCAATTGTCTTCTGTCAGTGGATTTTATGTTAATTCTATGAATATGGAACACTTTTAAAACCCCATTTCACTTTCTTCAACTCCTTTTCAAATGCAGAGTACAATTCATCAACTGCCATTTTCCAGTGTCGACAACCATCCTGCATTTTCAAACCAATCAGGAAAATCAAAAGCACTCCAGACCCAGAGTTCAAAGAGACGCACATCACATGCAGATATTTTCTAGCCATTCCCCTGTCACAAAGGGACTTTTAAAGGCGTTCTTTTTTACTTTCCGACCATTTTTACTGTCATGAAGCGTGCGTGTTTGTCAGCTGCGAATGACTGTGTTTTGTTGCACAACACCCACAGATTGAAATACAACAATTCTGTGTCAAACTTAGGGCTAAAAAGAACAATATCTGTGAAAACAGGTGCTTTCGAGCTGAAGTGATTTCAAGCAATGGTTTGGAATTAGTTTGACCCAAAGGCGTAGAGATAATTGAGTATATAGTACATCCTGTTCCGCGCCAAGCAATGAAGCCACAAGAAAAATATCACTTGGTGGATCCATTAGTTTTTACCGAACCATTTTTTTTTTTACCCACAAGATTTAATTTTGCGCAAAAGGCCATTTTGAAATAAGTCGATTTTCTAAAAAAAAAATTGATTTTCCATTTGAAATAAATTAGCTGTGTTTTGAGGAGCAGAATCAGTGAGATGTTCCAGAATTAAGTGAAAAGCCATCAACCTCAATATTCATGTTTACCTCGTTATGTGCTCTATAGACTATGTTAATTGAAAAAATCCATTTGATAAACCACACACGCACGCGCACACACACGCACGCGCACAGACGCATTATAGTAAAAAAAAAAGTTGGAGACAAATAGCTCACAAAGAAAGTAAAGTACAGTTTTTATTCCTGAAATAATACTTTATAATAAAAAATAAAAAACCCTCTACTTTGACCGTGCCTTTAATTTAAAGACGACTGCCGGGAGCGCGCACGCCAAATCACTTGCTTTATTCTAGAGCGTGACATGCATTAAAGTGACACACGTCGAACCAATTAAAGGCAAACCTGTTTGATTTGAAGATGAAAAGTACGCGAAACGAACAAAGAAGGATGAAAGCGCTCCAGCTGGGCATGAGGCTGCTGAGGATGCGCGTCCTCGCGGAAACGTTGGCCACGCCCCCCGCCGCCGTCACTCAAACCGCAGTCGGCGAGAAGCACCTGTTCCGCTAAGAGATGCTGCAGCTCCAACACACCGATCTTTTGCTCGCGTTACGTTGAAACAATGACGTGGCAAGTGAGATCTGAAGATTATTAAGTTATGGATGCCAAGTGCCTCCACTTTGTAAAGGTAAGTACATGTTAATTGTTTAATCTTGGCGTTTTTACTTACACTTACATTGAACATCTACATTGGAAGGTTCGTGATTAGTCATTTTAAATGCAACAAAATAGTATGAATTACTAAATAATAAATTAATAAATCTTTCAGCAATTAACCAGTTCAGTCTAGCATTTTGCTGTTTAAGTGTCACATTTTATTCACTGTATAGCAATAGATGATGTGTTAAAAATGTATATCTGCCGTTTGATTATTATCCATGAGTATCATGACATTATACGTGACCTGAATAGATTTGCAAAGGTAAAACTTTAATATGTATTCCAATGAATATTTAGAGTGAGTTCAGCAAGAGAGAAAAGTTCATGACCTGTTAAAAAAGCCCAGAATCACATGGAAACATCTGCATAATACAAAAGTGGTACATGACACCTCACATCATACTGTCTAAAAGCCTCGAAAACATAATCACCATGTCACTTCGTTTAACCAATAAGGTTGTCTTAGATTTTCAAAACTGATATTAAAAAGCAATTATAACACACAGTCAACCACCATTCTTTAATCACTATTGCACAAAAGGAAAATTTCCTTTTTTAGCTTTTGAACAATTACCGGTAAAACATGTATACAAAAATATTTAAATTTTCAAATCTCTCTTTAAATCTCTCTCCACACGTGTTAAATCCATTTAAAAACATTTATATCATCCTTATACAGTAGCACTTCAGTGGATTTAGTGCAAACTGCCAGAAATATTCACTTGTTTTGTATAAGCTAAATGAGGTAAGAGGCTTATACTTGTAACAATTTAGCTGTAAAATGTGAAATAAATACAGCATTGCTTCTTTATTTCACGTGTTTTAGGATTTTTTTTGTTTTTGAATTTTTTATGCTAATGCTAACACAAACAACAAGTTGGTTAGCTCTCTTGCACCAGACTTGTTTTTTTTTTTGAGTGCACAAACTTTTACTTATTGCCAATTTGGATAGCAATTTACAACTTTTGTTTCAATTTATTATTTAATATTATTATCCTTCTTTATTTTCTACTTTTTTACGTCAATCCACGTTTCCAAAACTCAACAAAACACAGTATTGCTATTGGAATATTAAATGTAAAATGTGACTAAAATGTTTAACAGAACTTGGCTAAACTTAGAGACTTTTATAATAAGACATTTGTCAAAATGTAAAATATGTTATACGTTTAAATTTTACTCATGGAATTTTTTTGCTCATAAATGTCAAATCAGTATGGGGCAAACACCACAAAATGTAATTACACAAAAAAATCCAGAGGAATTTACTGAAACAAATATGCATATAAATATCTATTTAACATATATATAGAGTAACATAATATATTACTACTAATATAAAATGTTGTAATACTTGTAAACAGGCGACACAATTGGTCATGTACATTTCAAATGGTCAGGTTGTTCAGACGTACATTATGCAAATGTGCGGCAGCACAGATTTTCAAATTTCAAGTATTTCTAGCCACAATCATTTGATGAAAAGACTCCACAACACACTTCCGTTTACATCTTGATAAACCTCATGCTCCACTCTCCATTCAGTGTCTGTAATCTGTTTGACTCAGGTCTCCATCATGCTGAATATAAAGTCTAAGAGCTAGTGGTTTCCCCACAAAAGCCTCATTTAGCGTCTCACCTTGGATTCTCGTGATGGCTCTGACCTGCCTTTGTGAACCTGCGGAAGGATCAGAAGAGGATTATATTTTCTGCAACACCACCACTTTCAACTTAACGGTCAACGAGAGTGGACGCTGTCACCTTCACACAGTGGACGAAGTACTTCTCAAGCTTCTGGGTCCGAGGCGTTCTCCATTTTTCGTCCCTGTAACCTTCATGTACATTCTCATCTTCATCACGGGTGTGTTGGGAAACCTTCTGACGTGCACGGTGATCACCAAAGACCGGAAGATGCGAACACCCAGCAACCTTTACCTCCTGAGCCTGGCCATCTCAGACCTGCTGGTACTGTTCTTCGGGATGCCTTTGGAGATCTACGAGCTGTGGCAGAATTACCCCTTTCTGTTTGGCGAAGGCGTCTGCTGCTTCAAGGTCTTCTTATTCGAAACCGTTTGCTTCGCTTCAGTGCTCAACGTGACCGTGCTTAGCATCGAGCGCTACATCGCAGTGGTTCACCCTTTGAAAACCCGCTACGCCATCACCAACAAACACGCTCAGAGAGTCATCTGCAGCGTCTGGGCGCTCTCTTTGCTCTGTGCCATTCCCAACACCTCACTACACGGACTCCAGTACTACTACCTGCCTGAGAAAGTCCCGGAGTCGGCTACCTGCAACCTTCTCAAGCCGAAATGGATGTATAACTTGGTGATTCAAATCACCACCGTGCTGTTTTACTTCGTGCCCATGATGGTGATCAGTGCCCTGTATCTGATGATCGGTCTGACACTGGGCAGAGGACAGAAGCAGAAATTGGGCAAGAATAACAGCAATGACAGCTGGAAAATCCATTTGGACAGTCGACTGAGGAGGCAGGTCACCAAAATGCACTGTAAGTGATGGCTCTGTAAATCACACTGTAAAAGCATATATTACTAAGCTACTTCATGTGTTTTTCATACGTGTTTGTGGGTGTGTGTGTGTGTGTGTGTGTGTGTGTGTGTGTGTGTATGTGATGTGAAGCTTAACCCAAAAGACAATTTGACAATGTACATTTCATCGATTTTTTTTCTCATTTGAACCAAAACTGTCTGAAACTATTTACCCTCTTTGCAAATTCTCACAGTACATGGGAAATACAAAGCTCTGTATGATTCCAACGACTCCAAGATGTTTTGAAGAATCCAAATTACCTTGACTCATTGGGAACAATCATGCCATAGAAGCTCAACGAGGAGCCGGAAAAGCACGATTAGGCAATTTGCTACAATTTACAAGACATATCTCACTGTGAAGAATCTTAGAGGACGTGGTCGGAAGCCAAAACTGATACCTGTGCTGGCCTTGAAGATAGTGAGAGATAAAAAAATAAACATAAATCAACACCAAGGCCTTTCTTAAGAATCTGAACCGTCTGATGTGGGCAACATCTCGAGACAGTTCGACTCTCACTCAATACCGCTGGACTCCCTGGATGCGGAAATAGAACTGCACGACTTCTTCAGATAAGCCACACAAAGGCCCATGAGAAGAATACTTCTGATGCTCTATGTTATTGTCAGATAAAACAGAAATTGAATTGTTTTGCCACAGTGATTCTGACTTTTCTTTAGAGTAAGAAAGAAGAAGTTTAGAAAACACAGTTGGCACTGTTAAACATGGTGGTGGGAACCTAATGCTGTGGGGGTGTTTTTCAGCCGGTGGACCAGAGAACCCAAAAAACACAGCAAACAACATCATGAAGTCTGAAAAAAAAATCATGGATATTATAACATAACAACAATCTGAATACACATAGAAGAAGTGGTGAAGACATTGTAAAGAGTTTTTAAATCAATCCAATAGAAAATGGTAAACCAATATAGAAGGAGACCTAAGCTATTTGAAGCTCATCACTAAAACTATGGGATTACCAGCAGAAATATCAAAAATGCTGGTCAGGAATTTTACAAAGCATTTGGTGGTCAAATTCCATTTTGAGAAGAGTATGATTTTTGGACATGGCTGGTTTTTGAAATATAAAAGAATTGTTAACGTTTAAAATTTGAAAATGGCATTTTTACACAATGATGTCGCTTGCTTGTCATCTTATTATCTTTGGGTGAAGCCTTCCGGTCGAATCCATGTAATTTTGAGTATAAAATACTTGAAAATAATACTTTAATGATCTTTAACTAAGAGTTTAATATATGATTCAATTTGGGCTTGATATATATGCATTTGGCGGCATGACATAGTTCGAGAGTTTGTCTGTTCTCTCTGTGCTTGTGTGGGTTTCCTCCAGTTCTCCAGGTTCCTTTCATTGTCCAAAAACACGCAATCAGGAGAATTGGAGTTGGGGAAAATGTATACTTTTGGAGTATGTGTGTGTGGTGTCCCGCTCTGTGATTGGTTGGCCGCCATTCCAGAGTGTAAATCCCGCCCACAGGCCCAGAATCGATGTGATTGGCTCTAGCTCCCAATGACCTGGAAATGTAAAAACCGATTCAGAACATAGATGGACATCCATTCCAGATGAAAATGGAAGGTCACTTGAGTGGGGTGAATTTATTTAAATTGTATTTAAATAAAACAAATTCCACAGTATGGCAACGCCAAGTTAGCAGCGTTGCTAATCCACGGCTGAAGCAAACCTAAATCCCACTTTAAGCATTTTGAGCACCACTCGAATTTCTGAAAATTATCCATCTGGACAGTTTTCCATTTTAAAGCATTTTAATCTCTATTCAAACACAGCACAGCATTTCCCATATTCTGTAAAACTCACCACAAGCGTTCTCCAGATTGTCTCTCACTTTAAAGCAGATGCGGGTTTCATCGCTGCACTCTGCTTTATTAAGATCGCTAAACCAAGGACGCTGCTTTCCGAGAGCGCCAGTTTATAAACCCACAGATCACTCGCCATTAACTCTATTCAATTATGACCTCAAGTTAAACATGAATCTGTAAACCGGCAGTTTCACAATTTATTTATATTGTGTGCTCAAGACTCTTGAACAATGGCTATGCCATGATGAATAAAGAAAATGCCGGAACATTTTTGTCCTTGTGAGAGCAATTACTGGCTTCTTCAAAGCCCTTTAAGAAAATCCTACGTCTCTTTTGCATTAAAGTTTAGCTAAGAATCAAACACAAGACAGAAATTTCCCTGAATGTATATCAACGCATTCCGAATCTTACTAAAAAGGCTCTTCACGACACTCTGCTTGTTTCCTCACACTTCAGTCATCGATTTTTTTTTCAATCGGGCTCTGTGAATAAAGAGATGCCGGAGGAAATCTAGACGTGATGCGGGGAGAGTGGCTTTAGCATCAGAGGGTTTCTCTCCTCAATGGACTCTAACATTGATCTCCTTCGTTTCTCCCCGTCTTTAGTTGTGGTGGTAATAGTCTTCGCCATCTGCTGGGCTCCATTTCATGTCGACCGGCTCTTGTGGAGCTTCATCACAAGTTGGACGGACCACATGCATAACATATTTGAATACGTGCACATCATCTCCGGCGTGCTCTTCTACCTCAGCTCAGCCGTGAACCCCATTATCTACAACCTTCTCTCCAGTCGATTCCGCGAGCGCTTTCAAGCCCTAGTGTGCCGACGCCTGGCATCAAGCTCTTCTCGTAATGACTCCATGCCTTTCTCCATCATCCCCAAAGACCCCTCCACTGATGTCCAGCGTCCAGGGTGACAGCAGGGGACTCCAGCGGCCCATTTCTCCTCATCATTATCAGCGCCGGGTGGGTATCGAGGGAGAAATGCTTTCATGGGAGGCCATCTTTGAGATATTATCATCTTGTGGTTTATTTTCAGGCAGTTTTCTTCTCATCCAGTGGGAAGGAGATGGTAAATACGGTAATTGAAAGCCAGGACTGTTGGAAACCGTAAAGTGATGATGAGTATGTTGATGAAAGTAAAGAATCAAGAGTTGAACCAAAAACCGTTCTTGTGAACATTACCGTGTTTTTTTTATACCATAAGGCGCACTTAAAGTGAATTAAAATTGCTATATTAAAACATTGTTTTTTTTTTATGTACAATAAAAACATGCTAAAATATTGACCATGCGCCTTATAATCTGGAAAAATGTGTGCCTTATGTGAAAGAAGATGATGAAATATACGTTTATTGGCGGTGGACCTTAAAATACGGTATGGTGGGAAAATTGACTCTCATCTACTGTAAAGCTCAAGCATAAAATGAGCCATATTCTTTATATACTTATTTAAGCTTTTTAGGTACTTTGCCTTGTAAATAGCAAATGTGAAATGTGTTTTCAACAAGTGCAAATTAAAGGTTGACTGACAGTGTTCATTTATATGATTTATTTCTCTCTGTTTTCATCCGTTCAGACTAAAAGTCAGTACGGCGAGTTCTTGAAATGATATTCTCAGATTTTAATGAATATCAGACAGGTTTAGAACACGTTGTTCACCTTGTTTGGTCCAGAAAACATCAAGGATTTATTTCTTCAAGTGAGAAACAAGGCTTGAGAGAAATTATACAGAAAACACAAAAATATCAAGTATATTGTGAGACTATTAAATCTATGAATTTAACATGGGGATTACGGTATGTGCGTTGTGTCATTTGATTAGTGTCAGGATCTCAGACTTGTTTGACTATTAATGTGAAGTTGGTGCCTAAAGTGCATATATAGAGGTAAATTAATCCCTTAGATTATTAGTGTTCATTAATCCCCTTTTTAAAAAATGTCAGAGCTTTTAATATTGTTGCTATTGAATATTTACTTTTAGAAATGAAGAAAGTATTGTACATCCTTGACAACCTGCTTTATTTTGTAAAGACTATGTTTTTTTTTAGCTACCGTCCCCGTTGACAGTTTAATTTAACAGTTGTGTTAAGGTGTGATAACTGTAATTTATAAGGCATGATGGAGAAGGATGTGAGAAAATGAAGATTGCACAGTAAGACACTGTACTTATGTAACCGAAACATCTTTTACATGTTTATTAACTTTTAATATTACGGAATGTTTTTAATATATGTTTTTAAAGACATTTTAAATAGAGTAAAACAAATGTCTTAGAAACAAAATATATATGTTTAAGCTATTGACTATTGCATTATCATTCTTCATTTGAAAAATATTTTACCTTGTTTTTATTCACATTTTTAACTCTATTTAAGAAAGAACCGTGTACAGATTCCAGATTAATTCAGTCTAGAGTAACTGTGAAGATTAATTTAAATGTATAACTTAGTCATTCCAAGCAAAAACATAAGAGAATTAATTTTCACACACACTGTTGATTCTGCATATCCAGTGTGAAATGACACAGAAAATTAAAACATATTACCATGTTCTGCAAGACTAAAAAAATCTAATGAGATTTTTACCAATAACATTGGTCTTAAACATATTTTAAAACATTTATAACTTAGATTGAGTGATAGTTTGCATCCTTTTGTGATTATTCCCCGGGTCTCCATTTTCATCCAGAAAACATGAATTTGGAAAATTGCACATTTTGTGTGTTTCTGTCTTGTGAGAATGAGTATGTCTGTGTGTCCTGCTCTGTGATTGGTTGGCCACAAATTGGGGGCGTGTCATACCTTCAGGCACAGAATTCACGTTTGGAATGTGGATGGATGATTTTTTTTTAATGCAAATATCATAAACACTACAACACATATTTTATTTAAACATAAAAATAGAACGACTCGTTTTATGTACATGAAAGTATGTGCACGGGGTAAACTCGCCAAACAGGAAGAACAACATACAATCTTGTTCCTGTAGGCCTCAGGTTGAGAACGTGGGTTTCCTGGATATTCGAACCACATTATACGTGTTAAGTCCCGGAGCATCAAATCCTGGAGAAACGCCTTTTTTGTCAAAGACATAGAAGTTAAAGAGTTGACCGTCCTGGGCTTCCAGAGACACCGAGGCGGTGTTGACGCGCAGCACACAAGGATATTCCTTTTCAAACACCACCCGGAAAACTCGATCCACCAGGTAGTTCAGCTTTATAGTCCGGTACCGCTCGGGGATGAGATCTTCAATTTGAGGTCCAAACTGCTGCATGATCAGGACACCATCAGAACCCTCCTTAATCTCATAAAACGTGATGTTGCCGTACGTGTAGAAGCCAACGTAAGGAGTAGAATTGGGGGGAGGAGTGAGGAAGCGTTTGGCCTCGCGGAAGGACTTTTCCAAGGCGGGAATGATATAGGAGTAGGCCTTGGACACAACGTCTTGGCTCTGCGGCCTCGTGCCCGCCATGAGGACCACCAAGCCCAGTTTGAGCCGCGGAACCAGAGAGAAGGTGGCGGCGTACCCGTCCAGATCTCCATCTTTGCGTAGAACCTCGTATCCCATCTGCTCGTTCACTTCCCACGGCGTTCCGGTGCGGTTGGCGAAGTAGTCTTTGTCACAGCGGAACACTGGAGTTAGCATGGTTTTCAAGGTGTCGGGCTCCAGCACCTTGCGATGATAAGCTCCCAGTAGCATCATGGCTAATTTAGCCATATCGGCCGCTGTGGAATACATCTGACCGGATGGACGGTACCACCCCAGGTCGTAGAGCGGGGCAGCTTGACCACTGGCGTAGACACCTATCGCCATTTGACTCTGGATGGCAGCGTTGATGTCAAAGCCTGTGTCTTCCATCCCAAGTCTGCTGAGAATGTTGTCCGTGATCCATCGCTGGTAATTTATGCCCAGGACTTTCTCGGACAGGACGTGGGCCAGCAAGGAGAACGCCAGATTACTGTAGTGACATCTGAGAGAGACAGAAAAAAGCCATGGTGTATTATTCCATTTTTCGTTTTTTTTTTCAGCCCAAAGACAGAAACATAAAAAGGAGCGTCATTTTCATGGTCCATGAAGCTTTCTGAAATAGATTGAATCACTCGGAGCTCGAAATTGTGTTTAAGTAACTGGCAGGAATTAACGGCTGATTTACTGCAGCTAAAACCTACTTGGTTCCGGGATCAGCAACAAGAACGTCGTCTTGTAGGAGACTCAGCGCTGATTTAGTCTTTCCTTTCCAGAGCAAGTTTGTGCCACGGAGCCTTCGAGGCAGACCTGTGATCAACAAAACGTACATATATCGGCGTAATAAAAAAAATACATTCCGTTATAGGTATAAACAAGTACAAAATAAGGAGTTTGCTGTGGAAAAAAAAGTATCTGCTTACTGAAATTACTATGTATGAAAATATTACCATGTATGAAATAATACGTATGTGTTTTGTCTCAAAATTTTATTTAGTCTTTGGTCATTGTACTTTTTCAGTATTCGAATATTAAATTTCCTGCTCCACGGGTTTAAAAAACAGTTACGGTACAAATACCGTAATTACCCTCAGTTACAGTTAACGTTACAGTCATTTTTTTTTAATAATAAAATAATACCGTAAAAAATGTACAGTGCAATTATCTTTTGCCACTATTTTAAGCACTATTTTCATCAGGGTATTGATTAAAATTAACACAGTAGGTAGAAATCGCCGGCGGTTTCTTTCAGTCGGTACCGGCTCAGATTCTGTTAGCAAGAGCAGCAATCACACGGAGTGAAAAGGTGGAAGCACATTAAACTCCTCGCTGCAGGTCCATTATTTTTATTGCAATGTAATTACGATGGAAGTGTTTCTTGGGTTTATCTAAAAAAGCACAAGATTCACTTAATTGGATATATTCACTAGGCTAAGAAGTGGACCTACTGAGGGGATTAAAAAACCATTACGTTTGCCCTGTTGCAGTACCTATTTCACGCTGTGGACCAATGTCTTCTTCTAAAACTTGTCCTCACAGTCCTTAAATCTCCTCTTCATCCTCAAACAGGCCTTCAATGTTGTGGGGCCGAGTCAAAAGTTTCCAAAATTTCCCAAAGGGCCCCACTTTAGTAAACTAGTATTTTGAGCCTCTTTGATTTAAAAGTCACTTAAGTCAAAGTAAAATACACACACACAAACACACACTCTCTCTCTCTCTCTCTCTCTCTCTCTCTCTCTATCTCTCTTTCTTTCTCTCGCTCTCAAAAACTCAGCCTCGCAGATATATCAAAGTAGAGTTGACATTAATTTCCAATCCTAACCCCAACCATCATAATTACATTTGGAGTTGTAACCTTTTGATCCCACAAAGGTCCCCACATGTGATCATCTTTAGGACAAAAAAAATAGCATTTTGGGCCAAAATGTGATTTTTATCAGATACAACAAGATCGTCATGATTGAACATGAAGTCTAGAATCCTACCTGAAAGTTGACTGGCCATTCTCCTTAGGGTCACAGAGGAAGATCGAATCTGAACCTCACCACTGTCTAGGAAAATGAGACCGTCCGTGACGTATTTGAGCTCGGAGTCTCGGCTCTTTCCCAGGGGGTTTTTGATGGTGAAGTTGTCCATATACTTCTCCAGTGGGTCATCCAGGGATCCCACCTTGCCGTCCTCCCACAATCGATACAGCATCAGGGTGGGAAAGATCTTGGAGACACTGGCAATTCTACAAACAGAGCCACAAATTCCCAATGACACGTTTGAGATACAACCGCAGAGTTATACATCTACAGCTTGGGAAAGTGAAATGGCTTTTAAGAATTGCTGGGTGTTGTTAGTAGTCTGGAGCTTTGACTTTCATGAAGCTTACTGGGATGTTGTCCACCTGCAGGGTTCAAAATGAGACGCTTCGTGAAGGGAATTTTATGAGCTCAATCGCCGAAATTGTGTAACTATAAAACAGGCAAGCCATTGTAAATCCTGCTCAGTGTTCGTCCTTAAAAGCACCTTCGCTTGTTTTGCTCCCTGCAGCTAGAGGTCATTGTTGATTTTTTTTGTTTGTTGAAGTTCTGGTCTTTGTGTTTGGCTGGTTTTGTTCACTTTCTGTGTGTTTAAGTATTTTTAGTGTGGCTTGTCTGTTTTTTAGACTCCCTCGCTTCTCTGGACTGAAACATCTTGAAGCTGATTGTTCATACAGAAAAGTTTCTGACCTCTGGTTGAATAATACTTGTGTCGAATTTGCATCTTTCTATTAGTATTAGATAAATAGCGTCTCTGTCTATTATAGACTAAAATGCTTCCAAAGACTTTCACTTAGCAGTGTGTGCGTTTAATTCCTTATCATTGTCGAGTAAAACGTTCTCGATTCAGCTCATTATATTAATCAATTTAAAAAGCGGCAGGTTCCTACGCGTGCAACCCGTGTTTTACTTCTTCTATCACTTTTTAATGATAGCTATTAATTACCCTAATGATGAGCGTAGCGCACGATTGAATCCGGCTGAAGTACACTTCGTTATGACTGGCAGAATGTGTCATGTGACCAGAAGAAAGTCCCGGAGCTGAACGACTCTAACACAGAGGTGTAACACAGACCTGAAAAGCATATTTGAGTAATAGTAGTGATACATTACTGTAAAAATTATTCCATAAAAAGCTTTAAGTCAACAATTCCAAGAAGCCTTGAGTCGTAAAGTATCCGGTTTTAAAATAACTTTTGTATTTTACTCATACTGTATTTAGGCTCAAAAAACAACAAGAAATGTGAAAAACAAGAAACTCCTGCGGAAACTTATGAAGTTTCATTTCCTAGTAAAGAAATGTAATTTAACAGCTCAATGTTTCAAAATAGCAGAACAATCTGCGCATAATCACAATGTAACAAGTAACAGTAAGTGTCCATTCCAAATGTAGTGGAGTAAAGGGTACAGATACTCAATCAAAAATGTAGTCTAGTAGAGAGTAAAAGTTGCTTATATTTTTGAAACTCAGTACATGTGTTACTTAAGTAAAGTAATGACGTCTGTAAACTGTTTACACCACTGCTCAAACATCATGTGATTAAAAACACTATACCATGAACACAATCTCAAGAATGACTATTATGAAGTGATTTTTATTTTAATTATTCAGATTTAGGAACACATAGTCTTGTCTTGCGTTATTTTACACTGTAAATTGAAAGCAACTAAAGGGAGCTGCTGCTGCCTCATGATTGGACCAACCTCAACCAATCACAGTGATGGCTGTTCAGTTTTAAAATATTTCACTTGTATCATTTTTCTAAGATTAAAAAAACCCAATCTCTGTGCTAAATCCAACATTGAACACTGAACACTGAAATAATAATAATAAAAAAAATAATAATACATAAATACAGAATAGACATAAATTTTCACAGGAACATGACAAGACTTTTGTGAGTCTATAACATGAGGGTGTGTGTGCGCATTTTAGGCATATTAGAAAAAGTCTATATTATTTATAAATATATTAAGAATATGTGAACTTGTGCTTGTTCTCTTTTATATTGTAACATTAAGTAAGAAGACATGACAGTTCCACTACATGTTCAAAAGTGGAAATGAAAAGTGGAAGTGAGATGGTCTAATTGTATAATTGGATCTGCATCGTTCTTCAGTGAAAACTTGGTGATGCTGGAGTGATTGCGGCTAAATCAAGAACTCATTAAACCGCTACACAGACACTGAAATATAAGAATGTCACTCTCAATCAAATCAGCGCCGTCCACGTAAGCAGATGCTGAAATATCTCGTGTCAAACTCAATGAACTTGCATGAATAAAGGAGGATTTATGGTGAAGAAATTCACACTATGGGCTTTTTAAACTCTACTTATTATTTTTCATTGATTGGTTTGTAAATCCCTTATTATTGCATATTGATTATAAAAATGTCACGTCAAGGATTGAGCGAGCACGACCTGCCCGAGTTTTTGTTTTCAGCATTTACGCAAATATAAGCCCCCGTTTTTTTTTTTTTTTCAATTTTAGCGGCTCACTAACTTGCGGGGTGCTTATAAACGCCAATTTACACAACAAATATTAATGTAAATATGAGTTAAATATTAGCTCAATAACAAAAATAAAGAAAAATTACAAAGAAGTAAGATTAAACGAAAAACGATATTATTTTTTGAACAGACAAGCCATATGGCATCCGGTAGATCAGCGTGCTAAAGGCTAACGACTAGTGAAAACGAGACCAGTAGCTGCAAAAATTACGGAGCAAACAGAAAACAGTTCAAAACGAAGATCATCGGAGTCAAACACAATCAAACCGCTCTGTCTGCTACACAGAGAAAAACTTGACTGCTCTAATACTGTATTTACGTCTAACAAAAAGCGATCTCAGTCAGCTTTACGCTATGCTTTTTTAGCGCAAAGGCTTATGGGAACCAGTGAGCAGCAAAGCATGATGGGAGATGTAGTTTCGACGCTAGAATAGATTATTGTTTTATTATTTTTATATAAAACAACATTGAAGTGATACGAATCACAAATTAGGATTGTTAAATAAAGAAAAAACATTTTAAAGAGAAATATAACCTAATTTAGCAAGAAATAAAAAAAATGTTGTGCTTGAAAAATCAAGGGGATGCTTATTTTCGCTTAAATACGGTACTTGTCTTACCTGTAAATAGTGTACTCATTTGGAGAGGCCGAGTTCGGATCACTGCCGTTTCTCTTGCCAAAGTTTCCCGTCCACAGCACCGAGTCGTTGTACGTGACGATAGCCGAGAGCGAAGGAAGTTTCAGGGCGTTGATGTGACTTCTCATAAGTGCATCGACCTGAAGGTTCAAAATATATAGTTGAATGACATGTATGATCCTATTGAGGGCTGAAAAGTGACTAACAACATGAGTTCAAATAGATTTGTCATATTTTTTGGATTATAAGGTGCGCCAGATTGATGACAAAGGTCATTTTTACAATCTAATCTTTAACAGTCTGTCTTAATAGTGTTTTTTTTTTTTTTTTTTTTTTACTTTAAATGCACCACATAGTCCGACAAATACGTTAAATGTTTTGTTTTCTCGATCAAAATTGATGTCCCAGAAATTGTATTTGTTTAAAATGATGCGTAAGCTCATCAAAAGAATCAGTGAGCTCAGAAAATAATCCATTCTATCCATTCTAAGAATCCAATCTAGTCCTAAAAATAGCGATCAAACGTTATATTTCAAGCCCAATTAATTACTGCAGCTTTCAGGAGTAATGAAGGTGTTTTGAAGGCCTCACGGACTGTCCACCAACGCCAGAAGAAGCTTTTAAAATAGCCCTAATGCAGCCTGAATGTCAACGGATATTGTACATGCATGAATAGGATTTCGACAATTTTTAGTTTGGGAATTAAATGCATTTAAATGTGGGCCACGGCGGGCCTGGTCGCTGATTGATTAAAAGATGAAATATCTCCGTTAGGTTTTCATTTTTTGCCTTACCTTCTCGAGAGCTTCTTTCAGGAACGGGATTGGGTGTTCCAGAGGCGTGGGTTCAGGAAAGCGAGGACACATTTTCTGAGACTTGGATCTCTCGTCTGTATTTTCATCTGCGTAAAGAGACAAGAGAAAGTGCAGGTAAAGTTCAGCAGTAGATTGAAATAAAGAATGGAGAGAATACTGCAAAAAAATTCAAGAATGTAGCAAAATTAATAGCAAAAGGTTTTTTGTTTTTTTTTATTTGTGAGAATTTTTTTTTAAACGTATGACGTGAAATTATTGGGAATCATGAACAATCGATCAACAAACCATCTACAACATTGAAGCATAAAGAGTGGCTGATTTTTAAGTCAGTCAATGGGTAAAAAATGTATCTAAGCTCTTCCTACAACTAGCTTTATTATTTTTATTCACTCTTGTCAACATGATTGAATAAACTATTTGTTATTAGGTACGCATTTCTTATTATTTCATTGTAAAATATACTGAATATACTAAATTAAATATTATTACACACTATTTGTCTCACGTTTAAATATTATTTTTTTTGTTTTTATTTGCACTTTTTTAATTTTCTTTTTAAATATCATGGACTATAACAATAAGGGATGGCATTTGTGGAGTTGGAATGGATTCAGGGCATTTTCAAGAAATTCATTATTTTCAAGGAATAACTAAGACAATTAATTTGAGAAAATCTAGATACAAGCTAATTTACACGCTCTACCACGAAAAACAATTTAAACTCTGAATAGGTTAACATACCACTTTGAAAACTCCCAATCATAGTTTTTTTTATCAAACCATCCATCCATCCATCCATCCATTTTCTACCACTTGTTCAATTTCTTTATTTGGAAAGCTGGAGCCAATCACAGCAACCCAGGAAGGCAGGACACAGCCTGGATAGGTGGCCAACCAATCACAGTAGAGTTGTCTATCTCAAATATATATCAACCTGCTGTTAATATTTTATACTATTTTAAACATAGTAATGAGGAAAATCTATGCTGTTCTTAATGCAAGAAGTAATTACATGGAAAATGATGAGCTTAAAACAAAACAATCATTAGATTTCCATACCAACCACACAATTCATCAAAAAGAAATTATTTTCTGTTCAAGAAGATTACCAGAAAACTCTCCAACAAGACGCCTGAGCATCTTTGCATTATTTAAATAGACAGCACATAAGGTCATCTTCCATCTTTAGCTTCTAATCAAATGCCACGGAACCAGGGAGCGATTAAACAGGTCTGCAAATAACCTCTCACAAGCACTTACGACATTAAAACACCTCGAATATAATGGGAAAAAAAATCACAATAATTAAAAAAAAAAACCCAAGTGAATTCTAAGGTCAACAGAGGTCAACAAAGGTCAGAGAAGGGTAAGCTCGATGGCTTAGGTGGTTAAGGGTCGAGAACTGAGGACAACACACTCACCTTGCAGTAACTTTGGTAGCTGGTACTGCCAAATGAAACAGCAAGTCATGACGATGGAGAGCAGCAAGAAAAACACCAGGCCCAGTTGAGTCCATTTCACCTTCATTTTGCTAGTCTTGGTTAATCCATCAAGGGCGAGGGCTGCCGTCGGCTGATGACACACACAAATAAGAAATATGTGGTGGGTTTCTTCATATGGCCACTAGGGACGATATTAAACTTGTGTTCAATTTTTCCATCTAGTGAAGTTAGATGCGCACACACACACACACACACAAACCTTTTTTCTCTTTCTTTTTTTTCTCTTTGCTGTTTGCATTTTTGCTTCACTGTTGTCTTTTAAATTGTCCTCATTCGTTTTTCTGTTAAAAACTCTTTGCTGCTGTTGTACACAAAACATAATAAAGTCTTATCTTATCTCATCTTAAACATGCACACATTCAAACCCGGAGCAGTGGGCAGCCTTAAGCCGTGGCACCAGAGGTCATGTTGGGACTCGAACCAGCAATGTCTGGGTTGCAGGTTCAACTCCCTACGCTGGATCACAACTGCCAGCTATAGATCTTTCTTACACAGAACACACAACCTGTCACATAATTCATAAAAATCCAAGTGTTTTTCTAACGTATAGCAAGGTGATGAATATTTTGCTAAAATAATTATAAAATGTGCCACCAGAATATTTACTCACAAAGCCATTTTTTATATTTACTTACAATATTTACTTTTTTTTATATTTTATATTTTTCAACATTAACAAAAAGCCAAACTAGCATTAAAGACGTGCCAGTTTTCCAAGAAGAGCAAATTAGACAAAGAACTTCATCGGAAAGTCGGTGGTTGGTCGGCAAATCTCAGTCCAAACACCGCACGGCGTCTACTCACCACACATTAATCCATCTGTAATTCCAAAACATCTCTTAATCATCCATTTAAGCCGGCATTCTTCGGTTTCAGATTCAAATGCTCACGTTTGGTGCGTGTCATCCTGTCGGAAGGGAACTGTAGGTGTGCGAGCGAGCGTTGACAGCAGCTTAATCTGGGCCAGTTTCTCTTCTAACAATTCAATTTCCTGTTCCACCACAGTGGCTACATGACATCATAATCCCAAGATTTACCACTCTAAACCCGTTCAGACCAGGGCGGTTCTTTATCTTAATCTCTGCAAATCAATTTGCCTGGCTGCTGATTTTCTGCTTCCGCAGCATTTCTTTCCCTTTAAACTGTCGGCGACTCCAATTAAAGAGAATCCAACTGTGATACGCATCTCACCACCATTATAGCCGGACAGTGGGAATGTGAATATTTTTTAACATTCGGGTCACTTTTTTCTATTTTTAGCACTATGGGCCAGAAAAAGAATCTATTTTGGCAGCTCGGACCACAGGTCGCTTCAGGTTATTAGCAGGTGCTAAACACACACCGCTGCTCTGGCCCGCTGTCTTAGTCATGTGATGCTTAAATCCACCCAGGATTGGACAAAACGGTCCGGGGGCGGAGTTGAACTGGGATTAGAGGAAGCAGCAGGACTGACAGCATGATGAGAGAAACACCATTACCCCAAATACACTGCTGTGAGATTATCAGAGCAGGAATATGCTATAAATATGCTCTTATAGGCAGTGAAATGTAATGGGTTTTTTTTTTCCCCCACACATAAATATTGTGTATAATGTATATGTGAAATGTACATGTGTGTGTGTGTGTGTGTGTATAATGTGTTAGAAAAAACATTGCTTCAATATGAAAATACTGACCCACAAATGAAACAGTTAGATGATTGACCATCATCATGTTTAGATTATTGATATTTTTAGCAACTTTTTAATTGAAACTGAAAGCTGTTTTACAAAAGAACAACTTTTGCTGGTCATAAAAATAATTTCTAAAAGAGTAAAAGTGGGTCGAGATAGGCCATAAAATTGTCGTCAAAGCAATATAGGTTAAATCTGTAGGTATACACTGTATATATAATACTGTGTGTGTGTGTGTGTGTGTGTGTGTGTGTGTGTGTGGGTGGGTGTGTGTGTGTGTGTGTATTTGTAAACTATAATAAATATATATAATACATATAATTATATAAAAAAAACTACATATAACTACGTACATATTTTATATAATAAATATAATTATATAAAAATAACTATAGTTATATAATATTATATCATTGTTTCTTTTACACATTCTTATTTAGATAATTATGCAGAATACCTAAATGTTTACCTAAATTGAACCAAAAATTTTAAACACCCAAACTGGCTTGAAACAAACAAAAACATACAACTAAAGGGTGAAAAGTGGGTCGAGATAGGCCATAAAATAGGCGTCAAAGCAAAATAGGTTATATAGTAGGTTATACATTATAGATTCCTATAAACTTTATTTACTTTTCTTGTACTTTTCAAACATACAGCAATTTAAAAGATGACAAATCTTCCCAGCAATATAGGTTGAGTTGATGCAACACAGCAAACATAATCCACCAATATCAACATCATGATAATAATTTCCCAGAAATCTGTCAGAGCAAAGACACATTTTCCAATTTGTGCACTTTAAGCACCATTAAACGCAGTGTATTAGTGCTCACACAGAACCCGGAAGAGAACTCTGATTGGATTTTAAGAGGTTTTTGCTCAATGTAGTCAAGCGTTCACCGTCAGACGAAGCAGTCATCCATCCCGCTTCAGAAAAAAAAGTCCTTTAATATTAAATGGGATGAAAATGTAAATTCTGGGGAATAATGAGAGAGATTGTGGAACTTGATCCTACTTGTGTAACCTGCTGAGCCGAGCCGAGTTGCCGCCAATGAATGTGAGTGCATCATTTGGGGGCTGATGGGACAGGAGCAAAACACTCCAATCCCACACGCTCCCGTCAAATACCAGCGCAGATGGACGTCCACCAAACAATGAGGCTTCAAGGGATTTGCTGATTGCAATTCAGAGCTATAGCTGTGAAGAGGAACTTAATATAATTGTGCCGTTTCCCTTCTGTGATTATTATTTTTCATTATGGGTATTTCTTTGGGTTTTGTTTTTCTTGAAGACATGTCAGATCGTGTGAAGGTGGAAATTACCTGAGGCTGGACTCCATCTACAGACGTCTCCCTCAGCACCACTTTGCTCCCGCTTTTGCCCATGTTTACTCTACAAACAAACCAAAAAAATATGGATCAATTCACTGGATCTGTCAAGTTTTAGGAAGAACGACCAACAAACAATCAGCAGATCGTCGATCATCTGATACTTTATCCGCCCTTCTGTCCACAATACACCCATCTCTCCACTTCTAAAGTTACTTTACTTTTACTTTACTTTAAAGTAAAAGTTAACTGACCACTAATCCAATAGCCATATATCCATCTATCTATCTATCTATCTATCTATCTATCTATCTATCTATCTATCTATCTATCTATCTATCTATCTATCTATCTTTCCATCCATCCATCCATCCATCCATCCATCCATCCATCCATCCATCCATCCATCCATCCATCCATCCATCCATCCATCCATCCATCCATCTATCTATCTATCTATCTATCTATCTATCTATCCGTCCATCAGAGGTATAAAGAGTACCTGAAAACAATACTCTGTAAAAGTACTGTAATTACTCCATTACAAGTTAGAAATCACCACTTTCAAGAAGACTTGAGTAAACGTTGTAAATTATCCAATATTAAAACAACTCAAGTACTGTATTTTACTCATACTGAATTTATGATGAAAAAAAAAACATCAAGAAATGTGAAAAACAATAAACTCTTTCTTATGAGGTTCTATATTCCTAATATAGAAATGTAGTAACATTATGTAATGCCTAATAACATGTTTCAAAAAGAATGAAAAAAGAACAGAAGGTCAGTCTCAGTTATTTTAGTGATTTAGCTCATAAATAGCATCCAGTACCTTCAGCATCATGCAGATGGCAATATAACCTGGTTCGGCAGAGAAACTCAGTACAAGTACAAAGTAGTCGATAATACTTGAGTAAAGTAGCAAAGTCTATCTATCTATCTATCTATCTATCTATCTATCTATCTATCTATCTATCTATCTATCTATCTATCTATCTATCTATCTATCTATCCATCCATCCATCCATCCATCCATCCATCCATCCATCCATCCATCTACCTATTTACCCATCTATCTATCCATCCATCCAGCCATCTCTATTTGTCTCTCTGTCTTTCTGTCTGTATGTCTGTCTGTCCTTCCGACTGCCATTCGTCCATCGATCCATCCATCCATCCATCCATTCAATGTCTTTCTATTCATCCTCAATCCCACAATCTTTATTTTCCCTCCTAACCACACAAAATACATACAAGTATATATACATACGCCAACCTTTGCATCTCGGGAACAAATCTCAGTTATTAAATGTCACCTCGTTTCACTTCGAGATATGCAGAGGCTGAATGGCAACTGAAAAGGTGTTACTTTCACACATCCAGGGAAGGGAGGAATGGAATTGGAAGGCGACCTGTTATCCAGCAGTCGAGCTTCCGAGGGTCAAATGGCGTCCAATTATACGGCTCCATGCATGCGGCGTCATTCACAGGATAAAGACACGACACTTCATAACCAGATATTTGCTTTTTCACAGATCTACTGTTAAACTACTTGTGTAGGAGAAACGACCTGCTATTGATGGGTTTTCAATGATAACGTTCCCCGCACAGAACCGACTCCAACCGACAATTTTGATTTAAGTTTCCTATTCTTCCAATCTAGACAGACACAACACGCTGTTCAAACTGTCGTCGACTGGTGATTTAGGAAAGCAATTTGAAATATGGACATGGAGGCGTTTCGTCACATCATTCCCACAACGTTCTGGTTTTCCCGCAAGGGTCAAAAGATTGTGTTCACACTGTCACTCAGCAACACGGCTCGGTGGAGGACCATCTGTGAACTTCTCACACGTGCTCACTGCCCTCATAATCCAAACACTGCCATCCGTGTCATCGCTTGGCACGCTAAAATAAAACGTGATTTTCTTGACTAGAATCGACCAAAGAGAAAAAAAATTGCACAATATTTTATTGAAGAAAAAAAAATCAGAATGCTAAAAAAAAAAACACATTTACGGATGTTTGAAGTGGACATGAAAGCGATTAGCTATTTTCTTCTGTCGCATCTCTAGTCTGGATCTCTGCTTAAAACTTTGAGGAAAAACATGAATCAAAATGCATTTTTAAAAGCCAAACATGTACTATCTGATCTCCCTGCAGTTCAAAACAATCCGCAGAACTCCACATAAGCCGCATCGTTTTTTTCCCCCAGCCATCTCGGAATCAATCCGGTCGCATTTCCTTCAAGAAATTTCCCACAGGTGGAGAAGAACACAGCGAGAGCATCGCAAACTTACCGTGAAGTCAACGTTAGGAGCGACGGAGAAGCTTGCAAACTTCCACGCTCTGCGCTTCCGCTTAATGTGAAGTCACGACAGATGTTGATATCATGGCCTCCGATAAATCCAGCTTGCATCAGACCCAAGATGCTGGATTATCCACCATCTGCAACATCTGCCAGCACTGGAGAAAGGGCAGCACAATGTTTGAGCACTACTTTCACTAATGTACCAGTCTATTTATTTACGTATTTCAACGAAAACGACATGAAAAATACATAAATTCCTAAAAATGGATGAACGTTTATAAATGTGAGTGACGTAGTGGTGGCCTCGTGGGTAGTGATGTCACCTCACAGCGAGAAGAGTTTGTATGTTCTCCTCATGCTGGCGAGGGTTTCCTCTGGGTCTCTTGTTATTTCCCATGGAGAGAGTCTGGAAAATTGCTATTTGGTGTAAGTGAGAGACTGTCCAGCTCTGGGATTAGTTGACCACCTATACATGTGTCCCGCCTTCAGGCACAGTAGTTGGGATTGGCTCCTTGCTAGGTGTAAAAATTGCCTGAAAACCATACTTCTCCATGAAAGTACAGACTTACTGAAAATATTACGCCATTACAAGTTAAAAGTCACCATTTCCAAGAAGACTTGAGTAAAAGTCATAAATTATCCATATTAATAGAAAGTATTTTACTTGTGCAATATTTAGGCTAAAAAAACAAGAAATGTGATAAACAATTTTTATTTATTTATGAGATTTGGTTTTATTTCCTTATATAGAAATTAATTTTAACACATCTAATTTTTAAGATGTTTTAAAATGGCGGAACAAAATTGATAAAAAAACAAAAAACTAAATGTCAGCGTCAGTAAAACGTAATTTAGCTCATAAATAGCATCTAGTACTTTCATCATCCTGCAGATGGAGATATAACCTCGTCCGCTCAAGAAATGAACTGTGGTGGAAAAAATGCTGACTTGTCACACACAATCACAATGTAGCAAGTAACGATAAATCTAGTGGAGTAAAGAGTATAGATAATCATAAATGTAGTCATGTAGAGTAAAAGTTGCTTATATTTTTTAAGCTCAGTACAAGTACAAAGTAGCCAAAATACTTAAGTAACAAAGTCATTTTACGCAAGTACTTTACGCACCTGATTGTGAGCCAGGAACAGGGAAAGCTGGTCAGAAAATGGATAGATGGATCATATACAAATCTGCACAAGCTTTACACCAGCTTTTACACTGCCAGTGTTTCGTGCATCTGTGGAAGACAATTATTTAGTCAGGATCCGCTGTGTATAAGAAGCTCTGGCTTTGACGAATGTTTCTGTCTGAGGTCCAAATGAGTCGTGTTTATTACAGCTCTCGAGAGTCTCGCCGTGGCTCCTGAAGACGAGCAAATATTATCCGGGCCTGCGTGAGCAATTTGACTGGTTAAGACTGAACTAAAGCTCTCCATCCCCGTCTGGAGCCGCTCGGCCCGTGGTGAGCACACCACCGCTCTGCAGATATTAAAAAATACTTCCACGATAATAAATCACCAACTTAATCTAATGATTTACAGCGAGGTAATTTTGTTCCAGAATTTGTTGTGCTTTTACTGTACAGTGACTGGATGATGAGTTACGTATAACTAGCCGACGCCAAATTTGAATCATTGATAAATTAATCTTCTAAACTGCTTCTAGCATTTCTGGAGATCTGAAGATAATCTATGTGCCAATGTTCCAATATATTCATCCATCCATCCGTTTTCTATTCCCCAATTTCTAAATCACAAGGAGCTGGACACAATCCGCCGACCAATCACATATCAGATATATTTATATCATGTATATATTGTATCAAAAATGTCTCTAAACCGCATAATCTTCCATCATTGTATTGAAAAACCAATCTGCGTGGTGTGATCTCCCATACAGGCAAACAAAAGTGCTAGGCTGCCAAACTGCTAATACGTATTTTGTTTTAGTTACGTTATCTGTGAGCCACATGTTGCACTTCATACATTCCCAATAACCACATGGATTTAATGGTCTTACTGGGGATGAATTGCTGAAAAGGAAAGCGAGCTCTGATGTATGACTCAACCGTCTGCTTTCTGCTTCAGGTTTTCTTTCGCCTCTCTAAATTCATTTTGCAGGTGGATGATGATGAAGAAAGCAGAGCGTAATGAATGCTGCATGCTCACGCTGGAGACTCGACATAAATCTCCGAACAAAAAGATGGTCAGCTGGACTCTTTGTTGTGAAGGACTCATTCTGACATGATCTACGATGTGTGAACATTCGCTGCCAGACACGAGCATCAGCGACGTGCATCTGCAAATATCTCAGAGATGGTGGAGATAGATCATCTGGCTCATAGACAACTAGACACTTTCTGCTCAACTCCGTTGATTTGAAACCAGGTCAGAATGGTGAGAAACAGCCAAAAACACATCATCAATGATCTAATACGGAAGATGAATTTGACCTGATTTCCCACATTAACCGGATTTCTAGAAATAATAAAACAACAAAAACAATAATAATCCGAGGGGTCTGGTTAGAACGCTCAGGAGAACAGGTTTGCTCACAGGAAAACTGAATTGTGAGCTTATTTTGTGTCACTGTTGCTCTAAGGCAGATTTTTTTCTCATCCTTTACAAAACGTAACACAAATTAAATAAAGCAGCTTGATTTTGTCACGCACGCGCACGTGTGCCACGCACACACGCAGTCAATCTGCAATTAATATAGATTTATTTAGATCAAGTATTACAAGTGTTTTGTCTTAGTGACCTTTAAACATGAATGCGCAAAGCACTTAAAGCAAAAAATATATATATAATCAATGTACCAGGCTGCGGTAAACGTTGCCGCGGTGCATTGTGGGGGAATAAAAGTTTTTCCAGCGTGAAGACGATTTACCTGCAGGCATCGCTGTAAGCAACAGGTTTGATTGCATTACATTTTTTTTTGTGTTGATTTAAATGCAGTTGAATGGTATCTGAGCCATTTTATGGGCCGTGAATGGAACCCACATCTATAGTTGTATTTTTGTATTTATTAATTTGCTTCTGATAAACAGATATAACTCAATATAAAAGTCAAAAGGACCGTGTTAAAGGTTAAAGTGTGGTTAAAGGGCAAACGTGTTAAGAGGTTTTACATCTGTTTATTGCGATTTTAAATTTTGACAGACAAAAGTCACCATGGCGTACACTTTTTCCACCAGCAGATGGCGTTGTTAGTAACACAACACAACACTGCTTTCCTTTTTAGGCTATAACTTAAAGGACAATGTCTTGCTGCCCTCTAGAGGCTGAGGAAAATGTATACCTAATAAATGTCAAAATTTGTAAATGTTATTATTGCAAAAAGAACAAGATCTCCAAACACACAAAAGTACTGATTTATTTACCATTTTGTCACAAAACTAATGCTATTGCTTTACTGAGAGAAATGCTCTATTGAATGCTGAATCGAAAATAAAGGATCTACACAATGTTTGAAAACTACATTTCAATAGTCAATTTCACTGATGCATATTTTATATAATACAGATATGTATTTTTAATTTTGTAATTCGAACATTATGTGGGATTTATTGCTGTAAGATATTGGGCACAAGTTGGCACAAGTAATAAAAAGACAGAGTAGTATTCTTAAAATTTGATTTGTGAAAAGGTATTTTTTTTTTCTCCATTATTTCAACAAATCTTGATTCGTATTTATTGTGTTTTTTTCACATTCAGTTAGACATTAATTTTAATAAAATAAAATCAATTTAACATAATAAAATGTTATGTTAATTTTAACATAAAAAAGTCTCACATTCACCACAATATTTTATTTCAATAAAAGACTTATCCGTAATCATTTTCACCGATACATTTCTAATACATTTAATTTACCTTTACCAATTTTGCTAAATGTCGACATATTTTATATATTTGTTTGTTTGTATGTTTTTTAAATCAACATTCTTGTATTCAAAATATAGACACATCTGTAATAAAAAGAAATCTATGTGCTCTAATTGAAAAATGTCATAGCATGAAAAGTGATTTTAAATAATTAAATAATATACATAATCTTAAAAATAATGACTAAAGTAGAACATAAAATATACATATACAGCATGACACCGAGTAGTAAAGGCTGTGTGATCAGAGGGCCCGCGTGTCTCATTATTCAGCCCAGAAAGCTGCTCGCCAGAATGATGTGGGCGAATCTAAATGCAGTTTGTCATATTGGCGTGCAGTGTTTACGTCTGGCTGAAACAACCCTCGCGCGATCACGTTTGCCCAAGTACTCTGCGGTTGGGGTTATCTCAGGATGTCTCATGGTATTTGTGTTTTAGAGAAGGGTCGGGGTCGCTGTGTGGTTTAGCATCCCCGAGGGCGAGCGATGCATGTGGAGTCAGCCTCTTCTTCTCAAAGCCGCTCTCTGTGCTTTTCACCGACGTCACCGCTTTCACCGACACGACATTTTCCCCTTTGCTCCGCTGGAACTTTGCGTTACGCTTTGCCTCGCAGCCATGCTCCAAATGTTTTCTTTGGCATTTGTGCGCCAAGACTCGGCCGGTTGTCATCTGCACGAATCCTACAGGGTTTTCAGTCGCAGATTAAACTCTTACCTTTAGGGGGCGCCCTCGGACCTATTCAAAAAAATTGCGTGATTATTGCCTGAAATTTCACTACCGTATTGTTCGGACTATAAGGCGCGTTGGCAGGTCACTCTAGAATTTGACGTTTTTGTTTTTTTCATTCGATTTCGGCAAAAATAAATGATTTTGTGAAAATACATTTTGTGACGATCATTTTCATTAATTGGCGACAATTCTGTCACTTTTTATAATATTATTCATATATACAATTATAATGTAAAATATGCATTATATTTTTTACATTATTTCACAATATATAATTATAAATGTAAAAACAATTTACATCTTTTCAAGCACGAATCCCACAGGATTTTCAGTCGCAGATTAAACTCTTACCTTTAGGGGGCGCCCTCGGACAGATTCAAAATATTGCGTGATTATTGACAATCACTGTTCGGACTATAAGGCGCGTTGGCCAGTCACTCTAGAATTTGACGAATTTTTTTTTCATTCGATTTCGGCAAAAATAAATTACTTGTGAAAATAAATTTTGTGACAATCATTTTCATAAATTGGTGACAATTCTGACACTTTTTTTGTACACGTTGACCATTTTAGACGTGCCACATTTGTTCATAACAGTTTTTATAATATTATTCATATATACAATTATAATGTAAATTATGCATTATATTTTTTTACTTAATTTTACAATATATAATTATAATGTAAAGACAATTTACATCTTTTCAAGCACGAATCCCACAAGATTTTCAGTCGCAGATTAAACATTTACCTTTAGAAGGCGCCCTCGAATCCATTAAAAAAATTGCGAGATTATTGTTCGGACTATAAGGCGCGTTGGCCAGTCACTCTAGAATTTTATTAATTTTATTTCATTCGATTATGGCAAAAATAAATGACTGGTTTTGTGACGATCATTTTCATAAATTGGCGACAGTTTGACACTTTTTTTAACACGTTGACCATGTTGGACATGCAACATTTCTTCTTAACACTGTTTATAACATTATTTAGATATGCAATTAAAATGTAAATTATGCATTACATTTTTTTTGCATTATTTTTCGTGTTTTATATTTTAAAATGTAAAAACAATTTACATGTTTTCAAGCACTTTAAGCAACCCCTTGCTTTGCTTAAATATGTATATTTTTTTTTTAAATAACAGTAACACAAATATTTGAGGCTTATTAGCTAAAATAAATGCGTTCGTTTAGGGAACAGCCCACTGCTCATGCTCATTGGAGGAGCATGTGTTGCTTGCAGTTATTTAACTCTTTTTTAAAAACTTTTAAATAAAGCATAAACACGTTTACATGATCCTGTTTCATTGTAACAACAATCAATTGAAGCTGTTGGTCGTAAAAGGAGACAATAGATGTTTAAATAAGGTAAATAAGCTTCTCAGCATCAATGTGTCTACTGCTCTTTCGAATCAAGTTGGCTGTAATTTTATATTCATTTTTAATTCTGGCTAGGTGGCGCTATATCTGTTATAGTGGCTGAGACAGCAATGCTCTCTTGTATGCCATTAATGCAATATTAATATGCATTATAATATGATGATTTTTTCCTGTTAATAATATTTGTTTCCGTTGGGCCAACAAATATTTTGTTTATTTATTATTTTATTGTTGCAGCATTTGATAAAAAATGAATGAGACTAACCAAATTAGATTATAGTGCATGGATATGTGTCATTTGAGTTGGAGCTATGTATATTTACTCAATGGAGATTCTGCCCACAATTAAATTGAGTTCATCCAAAGGACGATTTTTGCGCCCTTATTCCAGCCATTCTGGTAAATTTTACAGTGAGCTTTTTGTAAGTATATTACGGTATGCTGATGTTTTTGAGTCTGATGGAGAGAGGCGACACACATGGTTTCTTGTTTTATTTAAGTTTAAAATGATAGTGTTATTGTATTTAATATTTAAAGCTTGTTACCAAAGAGTCACTTTAACCTTATCTCTCCACGTTCTTCCACAACAGTTCCACACACACTCTTCTGTTTGACCGAGATATTTATGTTTGCGTAAAAATTTGTAAAAATGTGTTTCTAAGTTAAATTACTGAAATGAGAGATAATTTGTTGTATTATTGCATATTTATGTTTTAAGCATACACATTTGTGTTCAAATGACAAACTATGCAGGATTTCAGCTTTTTAATGCTGTCAAAATAATTTGTAAATAATGAATTTCTAAGTTTAATTACTGAAAAGACAGATAATTTGTTGTATTATTGCGATTTTACGTTTTAAGCATGCATGTTTGTGCTTAAATGACAAACTATGCAAAAAAAAATGCAGCTTTTAATGCTGTCACACTTTTTTTTCTACATTATAAGGTGTCAAACATCTTTTAAGGATTTTTTGTGCGTCATAGTCTGAAAAACAGCATTTAGTTCTGGATTCTTCACAGTGGTCACCAGGGTTTGCATGAGAGCGGCTAAACACCAAATAATTTGTAAGTTAAATTACTGAAATGAGAGATAATTTGTTGTATTATTGCATTTTTATGTTTTACGCATACATGTTTGTGTTTAAATGACAAACTATGCAAAAAAATGCAGCTTTTAATGCTGTAAAACGCTGGTAGCCGAGTAATAAACGTTCATTTCCTATTCTTTCTTCACACAAAAGGCACACTTTTTTTTAAGTATTATTATTTATTATATTATAAGGCGTTGTAATATTTATTTTATTACAAGGCGTCAAGCATCAAACATTTTTAAGGATTTTCTTTCAAGGATTTCCTATTCTTTCTTCACACAAAAGGCACACATTTTTTTCTACATTATAAGGCGTCAAACATCCTTTAAGGATTTTTTTAGCGCGTCATAGTCTGAAAAACATCATTTAGTTCTGGGCTCTTCACAGTGGTCACCAGGGTTTGCATGAGAGCGGCTAAACACCAACCGTCATTCCTTTTGGAACTGTCGAAGCAGAAGAAAACACTCCAAACGCCATTGCGGCTCGTCCCTCTACAGCACAATGTTCACCCGTGTCGGGCCCCCGCCTCACGCCCCACTAGCTTGTTGTGAATGCCCAGTTTGTCGCCCGCAGTGTCTGCTGTCTGTTGCCACCAACTCTAAAATAATGAGGTGGAGCGGCCAGGGCCTCCGTCTTCTTCTCGGGGCCAACACAGCGCACCACCTTTGGGTGGGAGTGTTCCTCTCGCTGATTGCGTGTGCGCCCTGTTTTTATTTGCTCGCCGTGACCTCAACTTCGTTCTTTCGTTCATGGGGAGAGTGACATTTTGACACAACATGCCCCGTAGGAACCAACAATGCAGCTTGACCCTGTGTGTCTAGGTCAAGTGACGGTCACCAAGCCTGTGTGTCAATCCTGACACATCAGTGTGTGTGTGTGTGTGTGAGAGAGAGAGAGAGAGAGAGAGAGAGAGAGAGGAGGATTAAAGAACAGTCTGTGCGTGTTTTTGTATAGTTTCCATCGCACTGTTTGTGTGTGACTTATAGAGTAGGGTGAAATTTCCATCTGCTGTGAGCTTCAGGCCTGTGTGTAAAAAAATGTGTGTGTGTGTGTGTGTGTGTGTATGTGTGTCTATGTATATGTATATATAAATATATACAGTATTATTATATTATATTAGTATACGTATATAAATATTCACACGTTTATAAATATACATGCGGGTGTGAATACACATTATAATGTCACTTATATGAAACAATATAATAAAATACTAAAACTATATGATGTAATAATATCATTTGTTTTTTACTTTGTCATAATTTCAAATTTTCAGTATGCAAAATCTGTGTTTGTATTTTATACTTTCGATATATGTGTCTGTGTGTGTGTGTGTGTGTGTGTGTGTGTGTGTGTGTGTGTGTATATATATATATATATATATACGTATATATATATGAATGTATACATTTTTATAAACATATATTTTTATATATTTTGCTTGAAATATTTTAAATATTTTATTAAATTAATTATTTCTTTTTATATTTACTTTTTACACCTTTACAGTCTTTTTAGCTTTACATTTAGTTTTGAGTTGTGATCATGTTGTTAGCACCAAACATTTTCATAAACACACACGCACACAAGCTCATCGACAAAATTTTTCATTAAAATTCCAGTGCATTTTATATTTATTTTATATAACGTATAAAACATTAACAACCCAAATCTTTGTACAAGAAATTGTACAATTTAATTATTAAATTAACTACAGTTAACACCCACTGTGTTCATAGTAAATAATTGCCAATTTAAATAAACAATAAAATGAAAGTAAATTAAAAGTAAAGATTAAAAGTCTAATCATTATAAAAGTTAAAATTGTATTTCACATTTTATTGTTGAATTATAAATCTATAATAATAGATTTAAAAAATAAAAATATTTTTTAATTGTCCATAAAAATATATTTAGATATTATTTTTAGATTTTAATATTATTGATAATTATTTTTAAAGTAAATTATTTTAAAGTAATTATTTGATTACTATATTGATAACATTTATTTTATTGATTTATTTGTTATAATCTTATCAATCATCTCCACACATAAGGCAGCCATAATTTTTTTATTAAATAATTCTGCTTGATTTTTACCAGTCTAACAGAAAAGAAATATAAAATAAATGTCCAACAGTCAAATTAAAAATGTTATTATATTAACTGTTATATAATTGTTACAACAATTTAATTCTTACAAATAAAAAGGAAGACATTTTTCAGGTCATTCTCAGTTTGAATTTCTCAGCACATTGTCACCCAGTATAAAATCCCATTCCTGTTATTATAATGATATTTATACTGGCTCATACATTATTACCAGCTCATTTACTTAAGCAAGTCCTTTTTGCAGCCTTAAATAATTTTTCAGAAAATTATTCCGGGGACAGTTCCGTTAATCCGGGTTAGACTTTTGGCCTAAAGCTGGTTCATCTGACATGCCAACGCTGCCTTTTCCTCTTACATACGGAGGGAATGACCGAGCGGCGAGGGTTACAGGGCACGAGGGTCTCAAAAGCAAACTAATATGGCCGAGTTCATAAGGGCAGTTCTCTTCGATAAATGACCCCTGAATCACACCAGTTATCCCGTCTGGCACAAGGCCAACCGCAGGGCATTAACTGGCCGGCCTTCTCTTTCTCAAAGAACAATGCCTGCAGCAAATATCACAGTTACGTACACACACACTGCGGCGAGTAAAGCACGCACAATGTAGCGGAAGCGTGGATATTCCCTAATGCACACGTGCACTTCTGCACTCACGCGAGTGTTTTGCATCGGTACACATGGGCATGTGAGCATGAAATGTATCTAAACACGCACACATGTTTGATTAAGAGCATATGGTTGGACTTCGACTCCGAAATGGTCAAGATTTAGTACTGGCAACATTATAGAGCCGAGAAATTTCAATGCGAAATCGGAGCGGTTTACAGCAGAACCTTCCGAGGGCTTTTAAATCTAAGTGCGAGTGGATCAAAACATGCTCGGCTGATTCGGTTCAGCTCTGTTTCTTATTTATGAAGCTCTCAGAAATGCCGAAGATATCTCCAATGTGTTTTGAAGTGAGGATTTCACTCTTTTTTTTTTAATCCCTGTAGATCTTTATAGACGTCTCGCCCAGCTGTGTCTGCGGCCTTGAACGATTTCTCTCTTAGGAAATAAAATAAAAAAATATGCTCTTTTATTTTCTTAAAAAACAACAAAATAAAAGTTTAGGAACTCACATATTCCACTTTCCACATTTTCTTTTATTATCCAAGTAATTATAATAATATACGTATGATAATTACCATTAATAATACAGTAAAATTCAGAAATGACTTGTTTTGTGCACATATGTGTAAATCTAACATAGACATATTTTTTTAATCAAACATGTTATTAAATTTGTAATAGTAAATATTTTCAAATAAGAGTTTGCTTTCACCTTAAACCCAAGAATCAAATGCTTTTAAAAAATCAACACATGAACGGCAACCACTGCGTTTGAAGTTTTGTATCTATTGTGTAGCGCAGAAAAAACTATTGTGTGTGTGTGTGTTTGTGTGTTCCTGTCAATCAATCAATCAATCAATCTATCTATCTATCTATCTATCTATCTATCTATCTATCTATCTATCTATCTATCTATCTATCTATCTATCTATCCATCCATCCATCCATCCATCCATCCATCCATCCATCCATCCATCCATCCATCCATCCATCCATCCATCCATCCATCCATCCATCCATCCATCCATCCATCCATCTTTCTATCTAAGTTTTTGATACCAAACTGG
>MU204420.1:7579866-7651234 GCA_017309775.1 Paedocypris sp. Pulau Singkep
CTCTCTCTCTCTCTCTCTCTCTCTCTCTCTCTCTCTCTCTCTCTCTCTCTCTCTCTCTCTCTCTCTCTCTCTCTCTCTCTCTCTCTCTCTCTCTCTCTCTCTCTCTCTCTCTCTCTCTCTCTCTCTCTCTCTCTCTCTCTCTCTCTCTCTCTCTCTCTCTCTCTCTCTCTCTCTCTCTCTCTCTCTCTCTCTCTATTATCAGCAATTTCTCCCAAACACTTGCTTTCAACAAAATCATCTGAAGTCCCTGAAGCACTAAGCATTTTCTACCGAAAATTTTAAGAAAAAGGTCTAATTCATTTAACGTTGTGCATAAAATAATTTACCTGCATTTTCGCTGTTAAGGTGCATGATTGAACTGCATTTCAGGCAGGATCTGTACTATATTTAGACTAGCTTCCTGGACCTCAATTACTTTTTATTGATTGTTTATTTCATAATCTTTAGCACAGACTTTTGTGTATTTGTCATTGTCTATAGTCTAGAGAAATAGAGTGTCTGAAGCACTAAGCCTACTCTACCAAAAGATTTTTAGCTCTTCGCATGAGTCAAAAAAATGTCTACCTAATTTAAAGTTGTGCGTAAAATAATTTACCTGCATTTTTGCACTTAAAGCGCATGATTGAACTACATGTATAGCCTTGCGTCCTGAACCTCGATTTGTTGCTTTAACACAGATTTTAGTGTTGTTGTCACTTTGTCTATACACATATCATTTTATAATATTTATGATTTTTAAACAATGCTTTATCAGTAATATCTTTCAAACACACTATTTTCAACATAATCTGCTATTAAAAAAAAAGAGTCTCTGAAGGACTAATAATCATCTACCAAAGGATTTTTAGCTCGTCACATTAAAAAATGACTAATTAACTGAAAGTTGTATGTTTTTACCTGCGTTTTTACATTTAAAGGTGCATGATTGAACTGCGGGTCCGATTGAATGTCAGAATCAGCATTATTTTGAGCCTTATTTCCTGAACCTCAATGTGTTGCTTTAACACAGATTTTAGTGTCTTTGTGTCACTCTGTCTACAATATTATCTGTTTATGATTTTGAAGCAATTTCTGTCCAACACGTCCTTTTCAGAAACCAAAAGAGTCTTGTAAGCACCAAGCATCCTCTAGCGAATAAACATATGCTTCAGCTTTTCACAGCAACCAAAGGACATGTTTTGTCTAGAGTTACATATGGCATTTGACATATGCACACAGGTGCACACGAGCAAAAATCCCTTCTTGGAATGATATTTTTTTGGCCGCACAAAATCTGACAGGACACACAGGAGCTTTGAGAGGGAATTTAGGCTAATCTGCATTTGGAAAGTGAACAAAGCTGCGGACAGGGAGCTTGTGTTTCATGTCGCTAATGAAAGCCACTCTTCTTTAAGGCCGGGCACGTCTGCTCATTCCACCTGAGGAGCATTACAGAAGGTCTGGTTCCACCAATACTTCAGCAGCCATCATCGCTTCACGTGCGTCAATTAGGACGAGGTCTACTGGAGGTTCACGCCAGACTGATGGTCCACGACAAACGTTGAAAGATGCCTTTTGCATTTCTACGAGCGTCGAATCATTTTAACAGAGGCTGTGGTGAGCGTGGATTTATTTTGGTGATAAACCTCGTGTCCTGAGCTGCTGATTTGCGAGCTCGGGGTCTCGGGGGCTGTTTAAAGCAGGTCTGTCTCCCGTTTAAATGGATAAAGATGCCACAGTGACAGAGCACATTCTTATTTCATCTCACGTCAATTTAAAAGTGAGGTAATGTGGGTTGAGAAATGGCCGACGTGGCTTTAAAGAGACGACCCTTTTTTCGTCTTTTTTTTCCCCCTTGAACTCTAGTCACACAACTTACTCGTCGCAAGTTAATAATCTCGCCGTAAGTTCATTAAACTTGGATGGGACTTCTGGCCTTATGATTAAATCAGCACAGTGTAATTGAGGTTGAATTCACGTTTTGGCCGCCGCTCACTGAAACACTAATAGGATGACTTAGGTGAATAGGATAAGAGTAACTAAACCTGAGCACAAGGCAAGTCCAGGAAACTGACCTCGTCTGTCCATGGGCTAGAATAGAATTCATTACCTTTCAAATTCGAGCGTGATATTTAAATGTTATCACCGGAAAAGCTCGTTTATCCACTTAAAAAAAAAAGGAGCAAAGCGTAAATGCAATAAGGCCAGGTTTAATTTTGAGCCCTGAATGCGCTGTGGAAGTCTAAAAGCCTTATCTTTCCTTTCTGACCTCTGAGAGAGAGTCCCTCGAGAGTTAATCCACATCTGAAGAGTCTTCTCAGATTATGGTGCGGAGGATCCGACACAAAGGTCAGAGATCAAGCACTCATACTTAATAGAAAACAGACCACTTTAAAGCCCACCTTCATTAGGCAAAAGTGCAAACGGCGAAATAAAGATAAAGGCGGTTTGAACCCTGCGTAAAAGGTTGTTCAGGTCATTTAGTGTTGGATGGCTCTGCATGAGAACGGAGACGTTTTTGACACAAACTGAGTAAATGTTTTTGTTTTTATGTGTTTTAAGCAACTTGGAGTTGATTTATGTTTGCTCTTGTTTTTTTTCTCGCCAAAAATGTAAAGCAATGAGTTTGTTCAAGCGTGGTTAACGCAGTAATTTGCAGCAACTTACCTCTAGGTGGCAGTGTTGAAGCGACAAGAGGTATATCAGGGTATTGAAATGTGAAAAAATTAAGTTTTAAAGGTCACATTGTTAACATTTTCGGCTTCTTAGCATATTTGTATTAAGTGATTTAGTTTCCACCACCATTTTAAAATTTCATGTTTTTGAATTATGCAAATTAATTACACTGTTCTATTTACTGTACAAGTTAAAATTGTATACTATATTATACAAATATACTAAATGGATGATTGGATAAGACTTTGTTAGAATTTATTTCAGTTTTTATTGTGAATTTTCACCCTTTAAATAGTTTTTGTAATAACATACTTTTTTTTTTTTTACCAGGCAAAACTAATCTCCTTGTTGCGTTTTAAAATGTAATATACAATTTTACATGGTGCGTCTCTTATTCAATTAAGAAGGTGATTTAGAAAACAAAATAAAAAAATAATGCATTCAGACCACACAAACATGTTTTTTTTTTATTTATATTTAAGCATATTAAATGCAAATTAAATGAAAGAAAAAAAGTTGGGTTAATGAACAGATCACATTTTAAAGCATCGTCTATTGCCGTGACTGTAAAAGTATTATTGTGAACTGCTTTTAAATCCGTGTGAACAGCTTAAATGACTCTACCAGAAATTCACACGGTAGTTTTCCCTGTGATATACAGTGACATTAGAGAATAGTATCAACTCACAACACGCTCTTTTACAGGAAATGATAAAACATAATGTAAAACATTTCTTTCTTGCTATTCCATACGGCATAAGTTAAGCTATTAAAGTCTAGTCTCTCGCGGTTAGACTAGTTTTATATCCTTTGATTTTTTTTAGTGTATAATCCTCAGACTGACTGGTGTTTCGAGTGAAATACTGGCAGTTTTACATATTACAAAAACAGCACTATTCCACAAAAAACAGATTCCCAATTCAACAACAGGATATAGAATAACCTAATCCAGACCTTTCATACACGTCTCAAGTTATTTAAAAAGACACCTTATAGGTATAATTCCTTATAGGACGTATCCTGATGTATTGTAATGGTTTAAGTCAGCCATGAAACATTCTCTGACCTTGCTGGTGATAGAGAAAACAGTCGCGCTGTCATTTAATCTGAGAGTTGTGCCCCATATTATGCTACTGTCTCCTATAACAACTAATTTTGCTTCATTTGTGTATAGAGAATTGGTTACTCCGATCATAGGCTTTTGGGAACTTTACCTTCTGCCTCCGTCTCTGTCCCAGTGCCCCATTTTCTTTCTTCTTCCTTTTTTTTTTTCTTTTCTTTTTCTTTTTTTAATTTTTGTTATGGTTAGCATTATTTGGATTAGACTACCAGCTGCTGAGACAGGAAATCTGTCTTTATATTGCTTTAAGGAAATTCTAAATTCTGTTTGTGGCTTGGCACCTAGCAGAACAGATTCAGCTGCCATTTCTTACCAGCCAAAACTGACAGGTAAAAAATCATGGAAATTGATCTATTTTAAAAAGCTGTCCATTTCTTATTACCTGTTATTCAATAAGGACACTTAGAGACGAACCCAACACTGACGGAAAACGCATAATAGTGAAGGGGGATATAACGGGATACTGTTACTGTCCGCTTTAATGTTTAATATGTTGTTATAAGTGATATATTAGCAGCTTTGTTTCTGCTAAAGTGAGACAGAGGTGATTTATTACAGCTCATTTTCAAGCCACATTCCTTATAATAAATCCGCTCATGAAAAGATTTAACAAAACATAAGACGCTTTGGTAAATTTTCGACAGTTGCTCTTTCAAAAAGATCAATTTGATTGAACTTCATTGAACACAATGAACTTTACTGTTATCGCCTTGGCCAGCAAACTTCATTTACTCTAAAGTTTACAGTTATTAGTCTGAAAGTAGTGAAACGGATAGTTGAGATCTTTGCTTGCGGTCGCAGTACAGAAAGGGGTTTCCGGTCAGAGAAACACAGGAACTTGATTAGCCAGAGAAAAAGGCCTTTTATTAACAAATGGAAAGCAGGTAACTAACTAAACAGTACACAAACATTCAGTTTACATCAGTCTGGTTGCCACAGAGTTCCGCGGAGATGATCTGGTGTCAAGCACGCATATCTACAACAATGACGTACCATATTCCATAATTGTATCAGATACTGAAATAAACCATATTAAATCCTGATTATTGTAATGTTATTGATTATAAGAAAGTGATAAAACAGTGGAAAACACACAGAAAAAAACACAATCTTTTACTCCAGGTAGACTTTCTTACAAGTAGTATTAAAAAGCTATCATTACACTCACATCCTAGTAAATTAAATATTTTAAGTTGACCATGGTGAAATATTTCTATACAGTATTTATGATATTTATAATTTACAGCATAAGTGTGTGTATTTGTGCGTATATGTGTGTGTGTGTGTGTGTGTGTGTGTGTGTGCATCTATAATATAAAACATTAGTTACAATAGATGCTAAAAACAATATACAGTATACAGGTGTATATGTACACTTTATGTATATAAAATTATATACAGTATATTTTATATATATATACACACACACACACACACACACACACACACACACATATATATATATATATATATAAATTATTTGTTTATGTTTTTGTAATTTATTTTAATGTTTTCTTTTTATATTTGAACCTATCCATTTAAAACCTTAGAAATGTACAATTACATAATGTGACCTACTATTTTTGCTTTGTTTATTCTATTGCATTGCCACTTGTTTAAAACGTGAACACAGTGCCTAAAACACACTAAAACATTGTTGGTTCTGGAACACACACATTGTTAAAATTGCAAATGAGGCCTTGTGAGTCTGTCACAGCTGCCAGACAAATCATACCTCATTCTGTCCTCATTGATTCAGCGTCACTGTGTATAAACGAAACATCTGTGTCGCCCGAACAACGTTTTAAATGTAATGCCAGGAGAATTGTATATTTTCTCTAGCATTTTTGTAGCATGACCTTACACTACTTTCTTATGTTTAAAAAACCTAAGACAACAAAACCCAAGTTTAAGCATAATTGCTTTGGGCACATTTTCAATTAATTGTTTCATGCTTTCGAAATTTAAATGCAACTTTTTATTTCACAACTTTCAACAGACACCTTACCTTTAACTTCGTTTGAACGTTAAAATTGAAAAGCCAAAAGTGGATAGCGTAGTCCTTTTGAATGAGTAAAAATATTAAACAGTATCATTGTTTCTTTGCAAAAATCTTCCCTTCTACAACTCGGAGTAAATTCACACATCGCTGTGTTCCAAACTAGTTCCAATTTTTCTGCCGCACATCCACTGATAAGTCTGAAAACGCTCGTGTCTCGATTGATAGCCGGGACAGAGGACGTTTGTGCATACGGGGGGGCTGGTTTGATTCCATTACCGTCACACGAACTCAGATTAGTTTGAATCGATTACTTTTCAATCACTCCTTTTTAGATTGTGTAGAAGAATTTAAGATCTAGCAAAGATTGTGATTTTTGTATATTTTACGGGTCGCGCGCATGTTTTGGCACCGTCGTCTCCCCCCAGTCTGACTCGTTTGGTCTCGTCCGCACTCGCGCAGGATTTTAGTTGTGTGTTTATGGCATCGCATTCATTCAACGGAAGGTGGAAGTCTGTCGGTTTGCGCCAGTGTCTGATATCAATGGCTTTCAGGGCTCGGTTTATTTGAATGCCTGGACTTTATATAATTTTAACGCCAAAAACCTGACGATGGATATCTTATGGATTTTATGGACACTACTTCCCTCAGTCCTGAGCATTGAAGGTAAGATGTTTCCCCCGTGTTTTGCGAGTCCAGCATCTCGCCGACAGAATGAGAGTTTTCGGTCACGGCGCGTTAGTTTTTTTTTAATGCCACACGGGAAATAAGATACGGAGAGATTGTTGACAAATTAACGAACGCGCGGTTATACTTTACCCAGCGTGTTCTACATCGCAAACGGTCGCGTTTTCGCTGACAGGAGCGCGTTTCTCACATCAGATTAAAAAAAAGAAAATCCCACGTGGGTTAAAATTGTATTGATGTCAATGTTAGTTATTGATAGATTGGGGTTCGACCGACTTTTAAATGCCATCAAACGACAGCAAAACGGTTATTTATATCACCGCATCAATGTACGTCCGCGTGCGCGATTCGAACGCACGGCTCGCGCTTCTGACTCGCACGCAACATCTACGGCGAAGCGTACGCGTTTGCCTTTTCTTTTCATTTATTTTTATTCATTTATTCTTCCACGTCCAAACCTCCATTCTCCCTGCCACGCGCACACTTGTTTGTGCACTGAAGGTACACAGAGCCGAAATGCTGATGCTGTACTCAGCACGTTGGACAATGAAACAGGTTCAGGTCAAGCCAAAACAAAACAAGCAAATGCGATTTTTAGTTATTTCCAGCGCACACTGTTAACACACTGTTAGTCCGCAGCCTGAAGTGTCTGTGTCCAGTGAATTATGCTCAATGAATTTTAAGTAGCCGCTTCTATTATCACAGGAACCCCTTGTGGCTTTAATTCTCTTGTTTAATGGCACTAGGGTTTATTCTCATGAATACAGTGTTTTACACGTACTGTAGTTTTTAGGCTGAAACGTTAAATGTGAGATATTGAGAGATCGGTGTAGATAGATACGCACTTTCTCCTTTTTTTTGGCAATTTTTAAAACTATAGACTGTCAGTGGGGTCGAACAAAATAATGTTTTTAAGAAAATAAAGACATTTGAAGGGTACAGCACAGCTGTTTTAATTGAATAGCTCTTTCAACACAACACTGCTCGAGGAAGCGTGTGAGTCAGCGCACAAGCGCCGTATGTGTTGCTAATAAATCTTTCCTTAAAACTTTGCTGGTTTATTGCGGCATGATTGCAGCCCCTAACTATTACAAACGTTTTTCTACTCCTGCCCTAAAATCGATAGCTCACATAGTGAGAGTATATTTGAAAAGAAAATGTTCACATTTTGCAGTGTTAGCCATTCCGTTATTTTTGATATGTCGACATATATTCATACATTTTACTGTATATGTATTGGAAAAAATAAAGTTATTATTTGTATTTTTACTGCTGTTGTTTTTATTATGTTTTTTGTTCTTTATTAATGATTATGATAATAATAATAATAATAATAATAATAATAACAATAACAAAACAACAACAACAACAAAGTTTTATAATAATAAATATGGCAACATAGCATGTTTATATTAATGTAATCTTCTTGTTGTTATTGTTAATAATATTGTTATTAATCAACTCAGTTTAATTGTATTTAATTTTATTAATTTTTATTAGTTTTATTACAAATACATGTCATGCTGTATTTTAAAGTGCAGTATTTACAAAATGTAGCTTAAAATTTTTGGTTTTCTAAAATTCAACTAGATAGGAATTTTGTTGACTTCTTTTTTTGTGAGTTTCTGCAGGTATATTATGTGTAGAAAAATAAACATGCAATACCTATGTGTGTATGTATATACACAGTGTAAATAAATGCAAGTATACATGTGTATATATACTGTATACACTATTATTCATGTAAATGTGAGTTTGTTATCAACAATTTAATAACACGGACATTTTCCTAATTGTTTTGTTAGCATTTGTATGTCTTTTTGTGATATTATCATAAATATTTTAAAATGTATTTACTGAATATTTACACGCACATACACAAACACACGCGCACGCAATAAATAATGAAGAATAGTCGTTAATAATTGAATGCATGAAATACATGGGTTAATTTTGATGAAATTCCTTTGTCCTTCTGTATCGCTCAATTTAAAAGAATCTCGAATGATTGGTTGATGCGCATTCATCCTTCTGCCTATCACCCTAGTTTTTCAGCCAATGGTGTTACAGCTTGGTGCTTACATATAAAAAATTATAGAGTTGAAAACGGGGTCAGTGCTGGGTCAACGTTAAAAACAAAGTGATAGCTCGCAGCGCAGGACGGGTTGGTGAGATTTGACGTCATTCTAAAGCCTTATACAACACTGTGCCATCAAAGTGTTCAGAATATCTAAATTAACCAGACATTCAGTTCAGTTGATATGAAAGCAAGTGCATTTTTTGAATGAGAATGATGTCATGTATTTAAGGACGATTCTGTGGTTTTCGTCTTTTTGGCATTTTTTTTTAGACTTTCAAAATAATTTTTTGTCCCATTTTTTATAGTTATTCTTCAGATGTGTGATTCTGCTTCTGTAATAGTTCTTTAGTAAGAATACTTCAAACCTTCAAAGTACTTTTTTACGGCCAGCCAGGATTTGCATATCTGAGTTTAAACAGATATCCAGCAAGTTTTTTGAACTCATTCAGCTATTTCTTTACTTTTCATTTTTAAAAGATACTTTACCAAAAAGGCTTCTCTTCTCAAAATTATTATGTTTTTTTTTTTTTTGCTTTCGGATTGAAGGATTAATGTTAGCATTTGCTGCTGCAGCATTTTTGGAGTTTATTAAGTTTTGTAGTCCTATTTCGGTCTTTATTCTTTAGCTTGCATGTTTTATATATCAATTGGTGTGTATATGGTCAATTATGGTCAATATTGTTATACCAACATGCTTTGCTCCAAAAATGAAAGCGTTTTCTGTTCACTGCTTTTGTTAGTGATTACACACGAGGAGCCTTTGCAGTTACATGCGATTTTGGATTTAAAATGTGATTTTTTGGAACACTTCATCCTTATTGCTAAGCAGCTTGTTGTTTGCCATCTCAGACAGTTGGCATCTATTGTAAGTAGGACACCAGTGGTACAAAAGATTCATCGCTATTCCAATATTCCCAGCATGCATTCCATTTTGCTGTCATAATGTCACGACACAATGCGACTTCTCTCTCATCTTCAGATGTCCTATACGCAGCTGCGTCTGTTCCCATAAAACGCCTCCAAATATTTGATCTCTGATTATAAATTGATGTGCTCTCTCCAATACCGTAATGGAAGTTGTCTCAAGTCCTATTAAAATGTCCATGACATCTAGAACCTTTTACATTATTAAGTGCTAAAAATATCTGGTTATCTGATATCTGCATTTTAAATGGCATTATGGTTATGACATGGTACAGTACAGCAGCTAATACAGTATAACCCGATTATTCATAGGTAGTGATGCAGTGTTTAACTTGTAAATGTGAAAAAAAAAAAAAAATAGAATGAATTATAAAGTAAGAGCGCAAATGCTTATTGATGTATGTTTGTGCGTGTGTGTGTCAATGCTGCAATAAATGCTGTGCATATAAATTATATATTAATATATACGGTATGTGTGTACATAGATATAAATGCATTTGTGCAAATATACACACGTACTGACAAACAGTATACTGTACATAAACAGTACGTATTTATAAATATGTAATTGTGCATACATTTTTGTAATGGTATATTTTATATATTTATTTTTTTATTGATTTTTTTTATTTTAAATTTTTTTTGAATGGAAAAAGTTTTTTTTATGTTTTATTTATGTGGTTTAAATTTGGTGCATTTCTATTGTTCAATTGGTGGAAAACTCTTTTATTAAAATTGATAACCTGCGTCACTTTTTTGGAATTCAATAGGTCGCATTGGAAAAAAAACCTCCGAAAGGCCTAAATATTTTTTATGTTTCTTTGGTGTTTTACCGTTGAAAGGATCTGGAGTCGATCAGAAAAGTAAAAAAAAAAAAAAAACCCTCACACACATGCTGTTTTCCCTGAAAGAATTTTGCACCTCTTTGCGAAAAGGTTTATGTCGTTGCTCCGCCATTCTACGGCCTATTTCCTTCACTTTACACAGCGGAGCGAAGGATAATTACAGCTACTGTTTGTTAACACAGCCGCATTAGCCCTCATATCAACACTTCCACTTTGAAATCACTGCCAACTTTGAAAAATCTGCATTCAAATGTAAATACGAGCAGTGCGTTTCCATCTCCACGCCGAGTGTGGGCCGCAGCAGCATAAGCCGACACATAGCATTACAGTTTTTCAGCCCATAACAAAAGGCAGAGCGCGGGGCGGAGGGACGGCGATAGGGGTTCAGAAACGGGATTAGATGGAGGTAAAGTGAGCGGCTGCTGGCAATCCTGTGTTTTCTCAGTCAGCCGAGTGAGCAGATGCAGGGCGCTGGTCTGCACGCCAGCCTCCACAGTGGCGTTCACAAAGAATCCGCCTCCATTCAGCGTCTAATCCGGGCTGCCCAGGGCCCGGCCATTGTCACTTTGCATGCAAAATTTCAATTAGTGCTGGTACCAGTTGTTTCTGTGCTGAGCCGGGTGTCGCGTTTCCAAACGACTGCTGAGGGCTACCTTGACCCGGTCGGAAAACACCGGAATTTCGAATATATACACGTGTGGCGTTGGCGTTTGCCACTGATCTGTGTGGCGAGCTGTCGTTGGCACCGTTGGACTTTGGGGTTCTTTTGTTTGGCATCGGTTTGTGGGATATTTTTTGTATTACAGACTCAGGCCTTTAGGATTTGCTGGAAATAAGGCTTTATCAAAGTATCGTATTTTTCGGACTGTAAGGGGCACTTGATTTTGAATAAATGTCTATTTTTAGAATCTTTTATTCAGATAAGGTGCACTTTTTTGTGTGTGCACAGATTACAAAGTGTGCATCTTTTTTAACCCTTCTTAGGATTTTAAATGCGCCTTATAGTCCAAGATAGGGTTGTCAAACTCGTTTTTACCCGTTTTTACCGCCACATCAGCATAATGGGCCGGATGTAACTTTTAAATGTAACTAAATGTAATCAAAAGTAATGCAAAATAAATGTAACTACTCCTTAAGGTTAAATAACTCATTATTTATTATAATTTAATCAAGTGACAATTGCGGTTGCGTAGAAAATCGATGTTGGCTTGTTACTCTAACATAAATCTTTTACATTTTGTCAGCGTATGAAAACACACATAACGCCATTAATGAAGGATCAAATTGTCCACATGAATAAAGAAAAATAACTAAACTATGGAAACACTGTTGCGGCTGCTGTTGTCGAAATGCATTGTGGGGAAGTTTTTGCTCAACACTTGCTCTGAATTTATTGTTTGGTATTTATTTTTAGGCACTCAAAACTTTTAAGCTCTCGCGGGCCAAATGAAATGACATAGAGGGCCACATCTGGCACCCGGGCCTTGAGTTTGACACATGTGTTTTAAGAAATACAGTATGTGATGAGTAGAATTTGGAACATAGACCAATCAGCGTTTAAAGTGGATTTTCTTCCACCCTGATGACTTTTTGTGCAAACTTCACAGCCTTTTTTACATATCGACCTATAATTGAGCGCTTTTTGTTCAGGTCCAGACAGTTTCTAGTGAACCTTCCTAGACGAAATATAGTGTTTCCAGTGTGTTGGCCCGATCCGAGCCACTCCATACATTCCTTTCTGGATCAGTGTGAGGAGAGATGTCACACCAGGCGATGAAAGAACCTTAAACCCTAATAAAGCAGAAATGTCACTTATGACCTTTTTTTTTTTAACAGGCAACTTTTTTGGTCTTCTAACTTTAAGCAGGACACAAGCAGATGTGAAGCAAACTCATTAGTAATGTTAGCATGTGCTGGGCTTTCGCTAACCTTACCTAGTTATGACACGGGCACAGATCGGATGGCGAAAGTTAAATGCGGTGACAGACGTAATGACTTCATTTACGTAATGACTTGAGTGACACAAACGCTGCCGGATCTATTTTCAGGTCGGGTCGTTATATTTGTTCGGAGACTTTGGAGACGATTTACTAAATGCATCTGTTTGGTTGTAAAATGGGTGTTGAAATATTATATTTTTGTTTTTTTTTTAGCTGTGTGGTTGTTCTGGAGTCAGTAAGACGAACTGATGTTTTTAAAAATAATTAAAGTAAGCAGAATTATCTCGTCACACGTTTATTGCGGTTAAGAGTCTACAACACCGTCTTGGCAGTTCTGAGCATTATCTGTAACGGTTTTTAGAGAACAAATGAGAGTCTGTTGCCGAACAGAAAGCTTGTGCTCTTTAGCAGGGAGATCATGTGTTTTTTCTTGAAATGATCTCTGTTTTTTCAAGCTGAGGTGATAATTGTTCCAATCTGCAGGGCTAGAAATAGTCTCGTGATGGTCCAGGACGGAGATGGAGTTTACCGCCCGGGCCTTCAAACACACGCCATATTGAAGTCCCGCCATAATTAGATCTTTTACCTGACGCAACTCAATGGTGGTGGAATAAATGCCGAGGATTCTGTTCCTGGGCCTCATTAGGATGGGAATTCGTCTTTGCTGTAACCATCTTTTGCATTTTAGTCGAGAATTAAGCAGCGCACGTTTAACATGCAAACGAGGCCTTCGCTTCCCTAAGCTGCGAGCAATTTGGCGACTGACGCACTTTTAAGCCACTGCTCATTTTTTTTTTTTGCATCTATCATGGCTGCGTGATCAGGGAAATTTCTGTTTTGTGGTTATTCTGATAATAAGGGATTTTATGAGTCGGCTTTTATTTTTGGTTGAAGAAATGTACAAACAGCTTTCGGCGGTATAATTCTCTAATTAACACACCATTTACAGTAATTGTTATTGATTTAAATTGAATAATCTAATCAATTAAAATAATATTGAAATATCGTTGACAAAAATCTATTAAAATCCAGATATTTCAGGTCTTGTTTAATCTATTAGTCTAAATGCTTTCTCTTGTGTGATTGGCTGGAATTTTTTTTTCCACTTGACCGCACCCCCTCACAACCCCCTTCGTTCCCCCAATCATACGATTGTTGATGTTATTTATACAGAAATTCTGCAGTTGCATAGATCTTTTAGGGTGATAATCCGCGATGCGTGTCATTCTCCCAACAGGCCAAAGATGAAAATGTGGAAATGTGTATCATAGGAAGAAATTAAATCACATCATTGTTGTTGACGGCATATCGATTCTATTTTTCTATTAAAATGCGGACCCCTGAAATGGGGCTTTATGTTTGAGCTTGTGGCACATTTTAGCTAATTAAGTTTCAGTTGGCTGGTTGTCTTAAGGGTTTAATTAAAGCTGCCTAATTGCATAAAAAAGCCCCGCTGATAGAAAGCAGTGCGAGAGCGGCCACTTACCCACTGTGCCCGGGTCGATGGCGTTTTATTGAGAATGGCGGCTTTGCTTCACATCCACAAAGCTTTTTCAATGTGATTTGGGAACACGTCGCACCGGAATGTTATCACGAGGGGCTTCAAGCACCCAATTATAGAATTAGGGCGCACATACAAACAAATAAATGGTTTGTTTATCTGCACCTGTGAAATACAATTGAATAACACACTCTGATGTGCTGAAAATCCACCATTTATTAAATATGTCAGTTGTGTGTTTTCAGAAGTCAGATCCCAACCAAATTGCAAATGATGCCACCCCTGGTTTTTTCAGACTTCTGTATTTTTTGGACTATAAGGATCATTGGATTATAAGGCGGACTGGATTATAAGGCGCACCTTTAAAGAATTCAAGAAGTCAAATTCCTAGTCTATTTTTTCACTTATAAGGCACAATTTGTTTGGGGATTTTAAGGCGCAGCCAACTTTTTTTTTTTGTTTTGAGGAATTTACTTGTGCCTTATTGTCTGAGAAACACGGTCCTCTTCATCTGCATGATTCAGGGATGGTGACGTCCTCATATGCATCATAAAAGGAAGCAGCGTTGACACAGAATGCTGTTACCCCGCACACACTTGATGTCTTCTGGCATTTCCACCTTCACATGACGTCCGCCTGCCTGCGACTACATACACATGCTGGGGTCTGACGACTTGACTTATACTCGCTCCTTAGGGATGTGACCCCCAGTCCCCTTAATACCCAGCCTGATGTTATTGCTTTCATCACTGTCAGTGGAAACCGTGGCAACGCTCTTGGACCACGGTGATCAGGCTTTGCTTCTGCACTGGGCTGTGTCACAATCAGACCCAACACAGAAAGAAGGCCAGTGGTCTTTTAAGTTAAAGAACACCTAGAGAGGTTTTAATTCACCAATGCCGTTCTAATCTAGAAAAAAAACGTGTATATTTGCTTTATTTAATTATGATTAAATATTAGGACTATGAGGCGCATCGCATTATAAGACTTAATATTAATAAACTTTTTTTTTTCTGATATAAGGCATACATTTTTCTCGATTTTAAAATGCACAGTCAATGTTTGATGTTTTTGTTGGGATTTTTGTGTGCAGCTCTTAGTGCGATGAATGTGTTAAATATAACTTGCAAAGCAAATATCAAGTGTGAGCATGATAAGGTTTGTTTTTTACAGTCAGTTGATCTCCCAATGCATTTGGATTTGCTTTTGAATCAAACAAGCATGATTTTCTTTTGCTGGAATTAACCCATTAAGATAAAAACTTAAAAATTCGCCATGAACAGTAAAAAGTAAAAAAAATATTTCGATAAAGTATATAGGTAAAACGTCTGCTGTTTTATATAAAATGCAAAAAGTAAAATAAAAAAAAAGTTTAAATCGAAACCATGTGATACATTTTTAAAATATACGTTATATATATCTTCAAATGTTAAAATGCAAACAAAAAATTAAATAAACTATTTGGATTTTTGGATTCACAAGTAATTGATATTTACAAAAAATGCAAATTAAAACTTAAAAGTAATAAAAGTAAAAAGAAAACAATAAAAAAAAATCCATGTATCAGTTTATACTATGTGTGTGTGTGTGTTTTCTGTTTTATGTACAATACATGTACAGTATAACACTTTTGCAGATAATTTTATGCATTGAGGACAATGTTTGATTTTTATTTGTAATTATCACTCTATCCCCCATCTTTTCCTCCTCTACAGAGTTTGGTCTTCAGTAGACTTGTAATTTAAAGCTGTAAAAAGGCATATTTCAGCTCGGTTTGTGAGTGAGATTTGACAGGCTCAGCATTCCGCTCAATCGAATAACGGCACCGGAGCCAAGTCGGGTTCATTCACAAGTATAAACACTCATTGATTGCTACCACAATGTTTGACTCATTCCGGACTTTTCTGTTCACACTGTATCTGAATTTAGTTTTCCTTTACACAAAGGTCTCTGTCCGCAATAGTCCACTTGGCTTGGCTCTGCACTATGTGTTGAAACAAGCAAACAACACACAGTCTGGGCGACGTGTCCGTCTTTTCCTAACAGGATTAGCACTCCGACTCCATGTCCGGGCCACCTGTGACTATTTCATGGCTAATCTAAGACCGCATGCTCGGGTCCCTCTGGTGACAGAATTATGTAGAAATAACGTGTCGGGGGTCTAATTGCCACTTTCCAGTTTCACTTCATACGGGCATTTCTGAAACGGAATACAGTTGCAGTCTGCCGCCGTTTGACTTTTCCTCCGCCTGTTTGGAAACAGTACACTCGCTCAAGCGCTGGCTGCTTTTGACAGGCCAAACTAATCAAAATTACCTGTCGCTGAAAGGCAAAGTGCAGCTCTGAGGGAAGCGGGTCACAATAGAGCTGTTTGTTTGCGGATAATTGCATTAGCCCAACACAGAGGGAATTAGGAGTGATAATTGAACGCTTTGGCCCGTAGCTGTGATTCCACTGTGCTCCGAAAGGACAGGCGGGGTAAATCCTCTGCAATATTTGTATGAATTCATATGTAACACAAGCCTTTTAGGAGCAATAACTGTTGTCGAAAGTAGTTGAAAGGCGTAATTAAATGTTACACTGTTGTTGGAAACAGTTGGACCGTTTTTTTTTCCTGACCGGAATTCATTGGAATTCTTTTTGATGAGGCGCAGGTGTGGTGGTCAATAGTTTAACGCTGCTTTAAAGATTAATTGGGATTAACCTTTATTGTGGTCTGAAATTAATATTCAGAAAGCTCCCCGTTCTACAGAACATGTCATTGCTAATATGTAATTATTTTTTGGAAGTCAGAATGAACATGTTTTTCCTTTTTAACTGACTCTTTTTTTCCCCACATTTATGAACTCACATAAAGAATGGACATTTTTTTTTTAAGTCTTTTTCACATAGATAGAAAAGCGCTATATAACTAAACTCAAACTTGAACTTGAACTAGATTTGTAGTTGTTTTTTGCTGAAAGCAGCATTTGTAGGTAAAAAAAGGATAAACATATTGTATTTTGCGGGATTTGTCTTCCATTGTTATTGATTTTTAAGTGGTTTTGAAGTGAATGAGTTTGTCAATGTGGCCACTAGTTCTGTTGTAGGGAGTTGGGGGTGCCTATATTCACGTAATTACGGTAATAAAATTAATCTGATTGCTTTCAGTAAGTTGAAAAGTTCTGTATATAAGGCGCATTGGGTTATACGGTGATATTTAATAAATGGCTATTTTCCCAAAAAATCCACACTTTTTTTCGACATATAAGCCACACAGTCCATTTTTTAGTTTGATTTTAAGACTTTAAGTGCACCTCATAATCCGAGAATTACGGCACATATTTAAACTCCAACATTTCACAGTTTCAGTTCCGTTTTTTGCGTTCACAAAATGTTTCCCTTCCGTCCTGATCTTTATTTAGCGGACAATACAAGCAGGCCTCCACAAATACTACATCACTGTGAAGGTGCAATGGTGTCCGCTGGGGTTGCTTGAACAATGGCTGGAATCATGAAGTAATTCTGCTTGCTAAAACAGGAGCACCATATGGGGCGGAGAGAAGAGTGATGAGTATTTTCCATACCTTCCACCAGCTTTACCTTTCAGATAATAATCATCATGGATCATACAGGCAGGCAGCTGGAAAATCTATACAACCTCTCGGGGGAATTAATGTGAAGAGGAGGATGTGAGTGAAGCAGTTCTGAGAATGAATAAGTCATATGAAGGAGCTAATAAGCAGAATGCTATTTTTCACACCGCACACTGTTTTTATCCGACACTAACACAAGATGTCATGTGTATGGGTTTACCTTGGCTGTCGGTTCCAAGCATTACCCACAATCCATCTGCATCAACGCCTGTGGCTGTTCGAACATTCCGCAGGGCAGTGCGAAGAAACTCGGGTCACACAGACATGACAAGAATCCGGATCAGTGTTTTTGGACACATGTTGACCCAAATCAATTCATTCATTCATTCTTTCATCCATCCATCCATCCATCCATCAACCAACCTTTTTCCCTTTCTGTCTGCCAGCCCATTCATCCATCCATCTATCTATACATCTTTCCATCCATCCATCTATCCATCAACCTACTTCTCTTTCGGTCTGCCAGCCCATCTATCCATCTATACATCTTTCCATCCATCCATCAACCTATTTCTCTATCTGTCTATCTGTCTATCAAGCAAACAATCATATTTTTTGCCTCTTTTTATTGTTTCTACAATTCTCACTTTTCTCTTTGTGGGACAACCAGATCAGTGTTTTTGGACACAAGTCGAACCTAATCAAGAAACTATCCAGTCCGGGTTTTCGGCGGCTTGTGATGCCCGTCCCTGTGGGAGTGGCCTGGCATATCAATTACAACATCGAGCGACCTGATTTTCCCTTTGTTCTGTGCGTGCCGCAAACCCTTCGCTGAGAAAACACAGTTCTGTTTAATATGAGTGAGACTTATGCTGGCTTGGCTCTCAGATGTTTAGATCTTAAGCTTTGGCTCTCGTTGTTAAGATTATTCTCACCCTTTAAAACTCCTTCCTTTGATTTCAGGCCATGTGCTGTTTTACTGTCCAAGTAAATCATTTATGTGAAACAGAGCTTTTCTTTGTCCTCCCTTTTGGCAAAGCACGTATGCATTATATCAATCAGTCTGGGGGTATTTTATTATTAGCTAAATTAAACAGTAGCAAGTGATTAAGAGAGAACATAAATCGGCATTTAAAGTCTCAGCAGTGCCTGTTGAGCTTAACGTGAATTATGAAGAACCACCCCAAATGTGCGGAGATGGTGACACCAAGGCGTCTTCCCACGTCAAGCCTGTTGATAGGTCCACTTCCTCCCCGTTTTGCGGGCTGCGGTGATATGTGGCAGACATATTACAGGCATTCGGCAAATGTGCTGTAGGGGACTCTCAATGGACTTTCCATCGCACGGGCCTCAGTTTGATAGGAAAAACATGTCCGTGATTACACACTCCATCTTTTCCCCCCCTGTACCGCTGTGGCACAGAACATGTTAGGCTTTAACCTAAATGTCCCGCTCCTTCATCTGCTTCTGGGGATCTTTGAATGATGGGACTGGAAGGGCCACTTACTCCAGCAAGTCACCCCTCCTCCTCCTCCTCCTCCTCCTCACTCGACTGGGATAAAGAATGGTCCACACCTCCGCTCTTTGTGGGGACCATATGGCTCAAGCTGTTGCTGGGTGATATATGGCTGCCGGAGTGTAGCACCTGCAGGAAAAGGGCTAGGCGATGTCTTGCTTGGGCAAGTGAAAACGAGAGGCCTGACACTGGATTAGTACATGAGGTGCGAACACCGGGTCAAGGGCACGGCCGGGCTTTGATCTGCTGGCCTCACCCCAGACGCACCAAACTCGCTCCATTCGGGTTCTTGTTGCAATTGAGTCTGTTTTCTTGGATTTTCCCTTCTTTTGAAGTTTCAAAAACTGATTGAAGTGACAGACATCCCACCCGATTAAAATATATATCTAAGGGTCTGTCTGTCTGTTCCTGCACTTCAGATGCATCCATCCTTCCATCCATCTATCTATCTCTCTATCTAGAAATCTGTATGTCTGTCTGTCTGTCCGTCCACTTCTACTCCATCCATCTATCCATCTATCCATCTATCTATCCATCCACTTTCAATCTATCTATCTATCTATCTATCTATCTGTCTGTCTGTCTGTCTGTCTGTCTGTCTGTCTGTCTGTCTGTCTTTCTATCTATCTGTCTGTCTCATTAGCTTTGAGTTGTAAAAATAAATCCCCATCCATCCATCCATCCATCCATCCATCCATTTATTCATCCATTGGTCCATCATTGAGTCTGTCTGTACACCAATCTGTCTGTCAGTCTGCCCATCAGTCCATTCATTTGTCTGTCTGTTCGTCTATCCATCCATCCATCCATCCATCAGCCAACAATGGCTTTTTGGCTCAGCTTTAGCATTTGATGTGTTTGACGCCTTTACAACTGTTAGGAATTGTTTCTACAATGGTTTGCCAAAACGGTTGGAGCGCCGATAAGCCTCCGAGCTTTTAAAATAGCAGCAAGCAGTCTGTGCGTTTTCTTCTGTAGTCTGCCATTTGTTATTGCCTCATAGAGATTGCTCATTTGAAACGGTGGTCTGAGCTTATTGCTTCGCATGTCAATCTGAAAGCTCCTACAGCGAAATTGTTAAAGAAGTCAATGGAGAGAAGATGAAGGCAAATGAGCCAGCTGTTTTAGTTTTACGATCTAATGTTATTATGCCGACATGATGGTTATATCTGTAAAATGGGTTTATTCTTCAGTAGCATTTTTAGTCTTTACCGACCTCTAGTCATGACATAACTACACTGGTGATTTGTCAAACCTACGTCATTGTCAATGACACAGATCCATCATTTACCATGTGGCTGCTGTTTATCTGATTTAATTAACCTATTAAATAACGTCTTTTGAGTTGTGTTAGCACCTCTTTCAAACACGTGTCCATAATTTGGACATCAATCACATGTCAATCACACATGATTTTTTTTGCAGTCAGCATAGTGTTTGCTCACAAAGGTTTGTTTCCTAAACAGTCTATTGGGGGTTTCTGTTGATGTTGCCCTGTACTACACACCTTTAATTTATTTTCTTTGTGTATTGAAGATTGTAATCAATAAAACACAAAAATACACATTAATTTTCAGATCGAACCAGTGATGCCAAACCCGCGGCCCTCGGGCCTTATTCGGCCCTTGAAGGTGTTACATGTGGCCCACTTTTTATTTCTATATTTAGAGACATAGTGATTTTTGTGCATTTGGAAGATGGGTTATGACTGTGCGCTATTATTAGATTAATTTGTAATCTCACATGACCTTCAGACATCTTTGAATGGCAAATTTTGAGAATATCTGGCAGTGTTTTATGCTGAATTGTCACCAGTGAACTTCAAAAATTTGGGAAAGAAAATACTGGATGGTAATTATGTAAAATATATCTTTTCCCCCGTTGTTTTGTACATTTTGTCAAATAGGCAAATATCAAATAGCCATATTTAATTTTCAAATTCGTTGGGGCCTGAGAAAATTTCAGAAAAGTTTAGTTTGTTCCCATTTCATAAAAGGATGGATCCTTATCAGAGAACTAGTCCTTAGCTGGTCTTTCCTTTTCATAAATCCCAGTCATTTATTACATTATACTGTTTAGAAAGCATTTTTCGCAACCAGTTTATTTGTCAGATCCATCTAATCCATTTACAGCGCGCTTGTTGCTGAAGCGAAGCTGGGTCACCAACACTGACACAACGTAAATACAAATTGATTTTCTTTTAATCCATGTGGCGACACGTGGTTCACATCACCCACTGGTTTTTGCGGAACTAGATCTCAACCATGTCTTTGGCATAGATCTACAGCGCATTATAAATAATGGCTGTGCTTGGGAAGGCCATGTTTTTTCAATAATAGATGGAGACCTTGGTTGGCAGCGCCCTGCTTCTCCTAATGGATTCACGTTTAACCTTTTTATCCTTTGGCAAGATCCAAACACTTCCAGCCGGCCATCCATTGGAGAGCTTGGCGGCTGACAGAACCCTTCCCTTTTAACTAGTGCAAGGTTAGTCTTTTCTAAACTCAGAGTAAAGCATTGTGTCCTGGTTCGAGGTCCACTCTGATGCTCTCGTCAGGCTCGGTGTGGGAACACAAAGCTTCCACTCATCAATTTTCCCTCTCAGAACTATTTTGGTTTGTGCTGGCAGCTTGGCGACAGCATCTTCAAGTCTTTGAAACGCTAGAGTAGAGTCGTCTTAAGCTGCCTCACTTGAGCTGTGTGGCTGAAGGGCAATGCTCGGTGACCTCTCAGACAACACAATACTCTACATTCATCGCCGGGCACTCAGATGCCACCTCAGTCTCCATTGTTTGGATTCTCTCCGCTCACTCTTTGGAAACTGAGCTCTCTTCCGGCCACTCTTTTTGTTTCTGCTGCGAACGTCTTCGGATCCCAGACCAGTAATATTCCACTCCCTAGCGGATTTCACGTTTTGTGGTTTTTCTGTTTTGTGGGAAAAAAAATCTGCACATTTTGTGGCTTATTTTTCGAGATTTGGCGCAATTTCGCGGGAGGGAAGTACATTTACAAAGTAGCTGGAATATTTTTTGTAGAGATAATTGCTAGCAGTATCTTGCTTTACAACAGCATAATTCCTAATACAGATTTAAGACTTTATTGAAATGTATTTATTGCCTGTATTTCAGCCACAGTATTGCTTTCTTATATTGTTCCTACGTACATTTTTACTCCGGCAAACAGTTATTAAAATGCTTATTATCCAATGTCTTACTAATTTGTGGAATGAAGGAAGTGACGCTCAATGGAGTCAATGGAACGAATCTTCAACCGAGTCTCTTTGTTCATTGTAGAATGTTTCAGAAAATTGAATGAATCTTTACCCAAGCATTTTTGTATTGTCATTTTGTTTTTGTTTGTCTCGGGATAAAAAAATTGATAATTTATAAGTGATAGCCTCTTAGAGTCATAAGATTAGAGTCATAACATTTGTACTAACTTCCCGATTAGTCCACAGATATCACCTCATGTTTGTCATAAAGCCTATATAGCATTGAATATTATCAAAATGTAAATATTGGAAGTAAATATATCTTGATTGGATTAGTTACATTTATTTGTGATTTATTTGCGGCTGGTTGTAGCCCATAGACTGAACAACGATGGACAATGGACATTTTTCTTTTTTTTAACTGACTCTTTTTCCCAAATTTTTAAACACAGATAAAAAGTGAACATTTTTCTTTTTTAAAATTTTTTTTTTCCCTAATTCGCATAGCGACTTTACGTTAGTCTCAAACTAAGAAAAGCGCTATATAAATAAACTTGAAACTTGAAACTTTGCAGAATCGTGCAATTTTAGTGATCAGGAAAAGTGATCGCGGAATCTGGAAAACTGGAAGGACTGATTTTCAAGTCGAGCGGCTTTAATGGTGCGTGTTTAGGCCTATTCCCAAAGTGAACTTTTCACAGGACAGTTAGTTGTCATCTCTCCTTTACATTAAGACCTCGTATATGACAAAAGATTTAAGAGCTTCGGTTTAAGACGTTAGTTAGACATGATTTAACCCCGGGCCATAAACATGTGTTCTGTTTGAGAGAACAGGGCCAGATGTAGGACTCCTAACGCTTTAGGGTTCCTCTCACCTTCTATGTGTCAAAGCTGTCAGACAAGTAAAACCTTGGAAAACAAAAGACGAGGGGTGTGTAGAGGAAGGAAGGAATAAAGAATGAATTGCCTCGTTGGTCCAATGGGGTTTTCACATTCCTTGGTTTGACTGGCGAGAAGTGTCTGTGTTGTTAAGGATTACAGGTGAAGAACACGTCGCAAATCCGGTCTGCTGGCAAGTGCGCGCGCGCGTGTGTGTGTGTGTGTGTGTGTAGCGGGCCATCCTGTGGAGAAGGTTTAGATGCGGGGTTTAGAGATGAAATTCTCCTCTCGGGAAGGTGGTAAGACACGCACTGTTTGATCAAAGCACCACGCGAATTAATTACCGCGCCATGCATTATTCAGCAGCTTGTGAACTGCTACATGCAGGATGCTGTTGTTCCACGAGGAACGGAGGAACTCACGTGATGTCAGATGATGCAGAGGCATCTATGTTCTCCTGAGGTCTCCCTATAGGATGGAAGGCTTGGTTGGACTCTTGAGCTTTAGGGTTTCGATATTTTGTGAACTGATTTGGAATTCTTAATATGAGAAGTTTCAACTGTATCATCTTGGTACAGGAAGTTGTTAATTTGTATGGCTTGTACGTTGCTTTGGGTACAAGTGTCTGCTATAGGACTGTAAAGTTGAGAAAATGTTATATGCAAGCAGAAATGTTGGGCCGGCCTTCTTGTTCTACACCATTTTTTTATTTGTATGCATTTTTTGTATATGAGTCATGTGACTTGCCCTCGTGCTATCAGCCCCTCGTGATGTCATCACTCCCCGTGTGATGCCACATCCCCTTTCACGCAATATTTTTATGTTTTTAAAAAATCATTAAAAAGAGACTTCAGAATTAAAAACTTGTGACTAGTTTAAATTTTGGATGCGATTTATGACCATTGTGAAAAAGAAAAGACGTGAAGGTATATAACTGCTGGCTTAAAGATATTCTTGTGTACAACACAAGATTTACAAACTACATTTAAAACATATAATTTATATATAAAAGGTTTATAAATTATGAGGTCAACACATTTCTTTCTCCTGGTGGCCAACCAATCACAGAGCAGGACATACACACATTCTTAATCTCATCACACCTATGATCAATTCTCCAGACTCAGCGCAGAAAAAGCACCCAAAAAATCCCATTACCGGTGTTGAATTAAATTATACATTTTTAAAAGCAATTTTGTACATTAATTTATTTATTTGACATTTTAAAGCCCGTCATTCCTTTCCGCTCTGGTGCCTTGATATTCTTTGACAGCCAGTCAAAAAATCATTCTGGCCAATTGGAAAAGTGAAAGCACACCTTGACAAACCACATGATTTGTCGTTTATGTCTGAAGCAGGAATAGTATGGGGCATATTGCACGCTAAAGTTTAATACCTGTGGTTAGTGGTTTGTTCGGATGCCTAACCCTGACTATGAGCAGTTGTCAGAATGATGCTTGTAAGTGAGAGCTGAGCTTTAGAAACAGTTGGGATTCTTCTTTGGCCTTTTTGAGTTGCTTTAGCCGTAGTGCTTTTCTTTTCAATAAACGCCATTTTTCTTTTCAACCGCACCGTGATGGATTTATAATGCTGGTTTTGCGAATACTATTGGAAAAAGTAATTGATGGGTTTGTTTTCGCCCGGGTGTCTTTGGCCAATGTAGACGGCATTTGGTTTCTGTTATAGACTTGGTGTCTCTGAAAGGAAGGAAGATGGGAACCAACAAATTAGCTGGATTTGTGTCTTTCTCTCTTTTGGAATTGGAAATCAAGGCATAAACTGTGATTATATAGCAATATATTATTCCACAGGAGTTCGGTGACATTTCTTGTCGTTCGATTATTCCTCAACCAGGAACAAATGGCGCTCAGATCTGTTCAGGGAAAAAATAATAAAATGGATTCAAATGCAGTTAAATTAAAACTCAATTGTTCTTGATTGACAAAAAGCAACCTGTATTTAAAAAAAATGAAGTGATTGTCTTCATGTGGCAGCGGTTTCTTTTGAGAGCTGCGCTAAAAGCTTTCCAGTGATATTTCAGCGAGACGGTAAGCATTTTACAACTCAAAGCTAATGCCTTTTGGAAAAAGACCAAAAGCTTGATAGTAGTTCACCACCCATTTGTTTTAGCATTTAAGGCTTTTACGTTTGTCTTTCTTGCACACTCTTCACTCCATTTTGTTAAGCTTTTGAAAATATTTTGGAGTGAATTCCTCGCTTAAGACCGCGATGACAAGCCTTTGGTGAGTTGTGTGGCGTGTATTGTTGTGCGGCGCTGACGCGGCTTTGCCGTGAATTTGCTCAGGTGAGGTAACGCCAGTGTTTGCTCAGGTGATCTCTGTACATATTCCTGTGTATCTTTTGCGCCGCACACATTTGCCCGTTTTAGAACATGAAGGGTATCCATTTTCTAGACTTTTAATTTGAAACGGATTATGCTTGTGGGTGGTTGTGGTAGTTGTGCACACGCTTGGAAAATGTTTTATTGGAATTTTTAGAGGTGATACAAAAAGACTGAAATTACGCACCTATAAAATAACAATTTGCATTTCTCAAACAAACTAAATCTCCTGCAAACGCATTAAAGCTGTTTTAAACTGCATTTAAATTAAATATCATCTTTATGTTTGTTTTTGTGTTTATATTTTAATCTATTTTTTCACCATTTATTTTAATAAAAGAATTATGAGGGTTTTTTTTGTCATGAATCTAATAAGTCTTTCCCTACCCGAGACATTGTACCATTTAATGACCATTTTCACAAATGCACTAATTTAATTAAGTGTCATATAATCACACACTAATACAGCGACTGTGCTAATTACACATTGCACCTAAAATAAGTATATTAACGGATCGCAAATAACGAATGTCTTATTTTTATACTTGGTGCTTTCGGTTTTTCACACATCTTTAGTTTATAGTAGGAGCAGCAAATTAAATGCATTGCATTTCTTTTTCCACATCGTTTTTTTTTTACATGGAGACGTATTGAATGTATTTTTCTGTCGGTTGAATTGAATGGACTCGTCGCGGACAGCGATCGAATATTTTTGTTGGAAAGCGATGAGCTCTGCACGGGCGAACAAAGCTGCTTTCTCAGTCAGCAGTCCATTTAATATGCTCATTACTCAGGCCTGTCTTGCCATTCTGGAGCAGGGCAGTGCATTACACTGATCAAGTGTGTTTGAGGCATTAACTGTGTGCAGGGAAATCATTTCAGGGCCTTTAATTAAGACTCGGGTACCACAGCATCCTCCATTCTCCAAGCCTTTCCATTCTGTATGGCAATCAAGTGGACTCTCCGTAGATTTGGCCGACCTGTGCTCTAGGCAAACCAAGCCAACTGGAACCAGATGTGTTATTTCTTAATTCACAATGGACCATCGTATTTGTGTAAATGAATAACTTCTCACTCAAGGTGGGCACGGCTTGGGTTATTCTTTCTCACACCTTAAAATCAGAACATCTGCACTTGATCTTCATTGAGCGGTATTCGTAAATCCAACTCCAGGGGATGTAATTACCCACGTTGCAGAGTTTCGCGCCTTTTTGTCTCCGACAACTCACTCTGGATCTTGGCACCCCTGCTGGCACCAAAGTACTTTGAAGGGAAACATGGAAGGGATACTAAGAAGTGAGCTCAGTCGAAACACACAGCTATACTTGCTTGACACTTTGCCTGAAGCGCTCGTAATGTTTTTTCTGGATTGAATCCAGCTACAGTGTTCTGGCATACTAGCCTACAAGGCTTATAAATGTCAGCCCTGTTGTTTCGATGATCTGTTTTCACATTGATTGAGAGGGAAGAACGTGAGGCTTTGCGAGCTATTTATAAGAAGTGTCTGAAATATTGGCAAAAAATGGAAGCAAGTCCACAGTATGGATTCTCAGGATGTTGTGAAAACTCAGAGAATCTATAGTTTAAAGGAGCCTGAATGTTCGGAACCTTTTCCACCCATTCCCGGGGTCACGGGGAGCTTGAGCCAATCCCAGCAGCTCTGGGTCTGAAGGCGGGACACACATCCTGGAAGAGTGGCCAACCAATCACAGAGCGGGACAAGTTTAAATTAGAAATGACCAAGAATATATTCAATTTATTATGCATTGCTCGTCCTCAAATGCGGTTCAGCCATAGTCATACGTTCTTAATTTTCTCACATTGGGTTTTAGGGCCAAATCAGGGGCCATGGTGGCTAAAGGATCCTAAGTTAATGATGTCTGGCATATGTTGATTTTAACGGGACTGATGAATGTGTAGAAAATATACAGCACAGTCGGTTCTGGTAAATTTGACCACCTACCAACCAGCTGGAAGTGTCCGTAATGAATCTTCATTGTTCGAATCACATGCCAAGACGATGAGGATACAACCAAGACCTACTCGTGCTTACGATCTTTGTTCAGTGAAAAAAACAAATCCTTCGAAATGATCTACTCATTACTCTGCGTAGGAAGCTGAATCAAAGGTTGGAAAACCAAATTCCAGACAATGTTTCTAGAACTTATCTAGTGTTACTTAAAACGTTCTGTTAACGGACGGCACTTGATCTAAATCACTGCAAAATGTCAATGATAGGAGCTTCCTTTCCCTTCGGAAATAAATAGCGGGTTAAAGTTTCAATGCATTTCCTGTTGTCATTTGCATCAACTCATTAGCTGATGGCGACCAGGTAATGATGATGCAGTTTAAGCAAAATTGCTGCGTCGTAATTCCCTATATAATGACCAGACTTACATTAGTTGCATGCAGGTGACATATAAAAGGATGGATGGATGTATAGATAATCCAATTCTATCTATCCCCCAAATCAGGGGTCGTGGTGGCCAAATAATCTCAAGGCTCATTCTTCAGCGTCTTGTGCAGTTGAATCTCACTACGTTTCACACCCGTTGTGTGTTAAGACACTCTCTGGAAGGAACACAAGATTTTAATTAGCTTTTAAGCTGTTTTAGACAGGGACTATTCCACAAGCAAAATGGATTGGACATTCTGGGTCTGTGTGAGTCGGGTTGCAGCTGGATTTCTTCCTGCCTGGGAGATTTCACTCTCTGCTTGACTAGCTCACTCACTCTCTGATGTCTTGCCGTGGCTCATCTGCACACAGACAACGTGGTCCATCTGCTCTGCACTCGCCTCCGAGGGTGTCAGCGCTGTCAGTCTGCTGGAAGAGAAAAAGCTGTTGGTTCTAGCCTAGGAATCGCATCTCTGTTGGATTTTGCGGTTGGGTTTGGTTTGTGGAGCTTGACAGTGATTAATGGCGATCCAGCACAGTGTTGGCTTAGCAGTTAGCACGCATTCTGCAAACACATTGATGGGAGTAATTTAGCTTTAGACATACTATTCTTGTCAAAACGGACTTATCACTTCAGCACAGGATCTTTCGACACTCAACGTGCAGTGAAATCCAGATAGAGTGGAATGGAGAGAGAAATGATGCTGCGGCTCAGTATATCCATCACGGTTCTTTTATCATACTATAATTGGACTCGATGTAACTGAAATCATTTTTATTACACAATTTTGTGTCACCCATGTGTGTTTAAAGCTAAGCTTTACGTTAAGTACTTTGGCTCAATTGTAGGGCTGTACATTCAAGCAAATACGTTTATTACATGCACACTTTTCCAAACCCTTAAACTTGCCCTAAATAATCCCGTAAGCTGAATTCGAAAACCTTTTGTTCTTATTCTTCAAAGCCGAGAAGCAAAAGATCATTCAGCCGTTCTTAAAATGATGCGTATTCCCCAAACTACCAACCTCGATTAACCCCGTCTCCTTCAGTCACTTCTTTTGAAACTCTTTTATCTGGAAAATCACACCACGACTGTCCTGTTTTTCCACAGAAAGGTAGACGTTTAGGTTAGTCAAGGACTTTTAGGTTGGAATTGAAACCGTATGCTCACACATCAAACGAACGCCTAATCACCCGTGATTTAAAGACAGATACATAATACTCACATTCAGTCAAACCCAATTAAACATCCCGTCCCTGCAGTATTACATTCAAAGCTGTGACATAAACACTCGCCAATGAGGAATGGGAGGGGAAGTGACACCTTGACCTCACTTTAGCACTGATTGGTGGCGCTGGCCTGTGGAATACCTCCCACTTTTAGCTTTTATAGAAAGAACATGGCGGGAAAGAGGACGTACTCCGCCAGATTGGTTTTCTTATGATGCCGTCGTGCCCTGCTTCTCATTACCAACAGACTGTGGGTGTCAGGGCAGGTCGTGCAAATTGAGTTATAGGAAGGTGATCAGACATGAACGGACAGGATTTGTGTAGTTTGTGACCTTTCCATGCGTGGAGACGGTCCTTTGTTTTGCAATTTTAATGAGTGAATTAGCTAATCATAGTTGTTAGATGTTAATCACTGTGTTTTGTAAGATTATTAAAATGCTGTAAAATGACTAAAAAGACTGTGTTTAGGTATGAATCTAATGATTTGAATTAAATACAACCTTTGGCTTGAGTCAAGGCCTGTTGGCGCATGATTTTTGTGTTTGCGCAAGGCTTGTTGGTTTACGACTGCAAATCCGCTTCCTGACACTAGATGGCAGGACTATTTTTGTCTTTTTGAGGGTGTTGGAATGGTGTTTGTGGTGTAACGTAAATGCAAATCTCAACTCTTTTAAGACATTTGTAAATAAATAAAGCCACTGAGTCAATATGGCCACTAGGGGCATAATCAAAACTATGCTTTGATTGCCAGATTAACCAACGTCCCACTTTTCTGGAATCCACTGTATATTCTTATTGCCTCAATTCAGCTTCAGCACAGCTGTATTTTTAAAATCTTTTTTTGAGACCCGACAAGTTGGGTTTTATGGTGGTCAATGATTGATCCAGAGATAAAATACAAAACCTACACAAACACAAAATTAACACAAGCAGTCTAAAGTTTACTGTCGTTTAACTTGATCACACACTAGGAAAATGTGATTAAATAGCCAGCGACACAAACGATTAGGATATTTTGGATGTCTGTATTTCAGAGAACCCATTTTGTTCACGAGTTGACACGATCTATATGTGAGTCCATCAAATGATGTGAACAGCAGCTGTAGGAGGATTAGCCTGTAATTTGCAGGATTATTGACATGGCAGTGGGCTGGTTTCTAAACTGAGGAAAGCCAACACTAATCGATTTGTGGTCAGTGCTGACGTTAAATGTATTACTTCAAAAAGTGACCCACAGTAGTTTGTTGCAATGAAAGAGACAGTCTGACTTATCGACAGCGATTGAACTTTGCTTGGCCTAAGCTATGCAAAAAAACTACCTAAAGTTAAAATTAAACGTTCTTTATTTAGCAGAACCCACTTTAAAACAAAGAGAACTTCAAACGTGTGCTAGTTTGAGGAATGTCACGGATCAAAGCAAGTCTCGCTTGACGTTCTCTTCAAAATGACTTTATAGCTTTAGTTATCAATAGTAGTAATCTCGAGAAACGCCGCTAATTGAAAGGTCATCTGAGCATTGAAGAGGTTTTTCTGCTTCGCTACCAAGCAGAGACACAAGTGAAAATTCTCATTCACAGAGATTCCTTCCTTGGCAGTAATTGCATTATCCAGGGGATTCTCCAGCCTAAAGGCCTGTAGTAGATCCAAAGCTTCACACAGTTACTGCTGCCATACTGTCTAAAAATAGAAATGATGTCGGAAGCAACCAAGTTCTGTTTGCTTTAGGTGTCAGTGAAATGTCAGTTTCATATTTAATGTTGTTTTTTTCATGGTCTCGTTTCCTGTAGCTTAATCAGTTGGGTGTTACAAACGCCAAGGTTGTTGGTTCAGTGTTTTACAGTGAAAAATAAGTTGATTTTAACGGGTCTGATGAATGATAGATAGATGGATGGATGGATGGATGGATGGATGGATGGATAGATAGATAGATAGAGGGATGGATGGATAGATAGAGAGACAGACAGACAGACAGACAGACAGACCGATCAATTTTGGTCCCACAAATGAGAAATTTGCATGTTGCAATGTGCATCTATTTCTTATTCTCTGGTCCTTTTAAGAGGACTTCTGTTCCAAATAAGCATAACACAATTAGGCTTATGCAATAAGATTTTTTTTAATTTTTGGGGTTTGGGGTTTTACTCTTAACCCTAACCCTTTTTAGGATTATCCGGTGGTCCTATCAACCAGAATTGACATATACTGTACATATTTTCCCCCCATACATATACATACAGATATTGTAAAGTTTTCCATTGGGTGACACGCTATTCAGTCCCGTCCACAATCCTGGGTGATGATGAGTAAGCAGAGTGGCACAGCTTTCTGCTCCATTGTACTGTATGCCACCTCAACATCACCCTCCAGCTATTATGCGCCAGCTAAAATATTAATGCGTTCTATTATTTCCCACTTTTGACATTGCACCGCTTGGCATACCACGTTGACGCACGAACCCAAAGTGCAAGTGCAAAAAGGTAGGTTTTTATCACATGGGAGGCCGCAAAGGTGCTTGTCTTTCTGTTTTTTCCCGCGATCACAGTTCTGGCGCCGTTCCAGACCAGATTCGGGCGAAAATGGTGTTCATCTGAGTGTGATAAATAGGGTTCACCCCGTCAACTACACTGCCTCGGCTCACACACTTTCCCTCACCCTCCCTTCCTCCCGGCACTGATCACTCCCAGATTAAGTCCAACTTCTATATTCACCTGGACAGGCGTGCTTTTCACTCCAGCACAATGTAATCTGACATGCCGGCTGCCCATGCACAGCAGGCCCGACAAGTCTCGGCTGATTTACCTCTCAGTTTGCATAAATGCATCTATCACCTCTGCAGGGAGCGTAACAGCACAATCTCTTGTTCTCGTTCTCCCCCGTTTGCTCTTTTTCCTCCTTCTTCTGAACACTTAATGCACATCCTTCATGCTAAATGGTCGTAGTGCCTCTCAACCAGCAGGTCCGGCTTTTCAGTCACTGACAGGTGAGTGCCTTTCCACTGATTAATCTCTGTAAAACAGACGGCGAATGGGAAGGCCTCATCACGTCGTCCCTTTTGTCGGCTTCTCAGTGGATTGCAGATTTGAGAGGACATCAGGCTGTCAAGTACCATCGGAGGAGACAAGATTTACATTCATCATGCTAATCTCGCGGCATCTGCCTGACAATGTGAGGACGTTTTTAACCTGGCTCAAATGTGGGCTTCAATATTTGGATGGAAATCGTTTTAATCCATTGACGTCACTTTTTAGACTCTTCTGACGGAGCCAAGTGTCTTTTGAGAGATCCCCGTCTCGTTTCTGCTAGATTTAGGTGTGAACGACTTTTTAATGGACTCGTTTTTGGACTCGAGTGTGATTCTTAGAGGCACATTTAACCACTGCATTAACCTCTTATGAATTATACTCGCAAGCATAAAGCTTTACGATGTCTGCAGTAAATGTGAACTACAGGTTGCGTTCTCAAACTCCTCTTGCTTTTCCGAAATGGAAAACGTTGTACTTGTTCACTCACCTTTATGCCACGTTTCTTTGTGTGAGGATTAGAATGAATTAGACTCATTGTTGGGTGAAACATTCCTCGCCACTGTTACTCTCAAGTACGGTTTAATTTTCTACTTTCAAACGTACAGTTGATGTAAGTCATGTGACATGGGACACAATGGCGTTCAGGATCACTGCTTTAAGACTTGGTACAATGTGTTCCCAACCGTGTATTTAAACTGCACAAAAAATCTAATTTGGCTAAAACCCACCCAATTTTATGGCTTTTATTGTAGGTTTCTTCTTTCATAGTCGATGATTTTGTCATTTTGTAGAATGAAAGAAGTTAGTCTAAGTTTTGGCTTGGCGTGTTTAAGTATAAAGTAGAACTTTAGCCTATGGAAAAAGTCCAATTTGAATTATTGAGGGACAAACTCCATATGTAATAATGGTTTAATATGTGAATGAATATTCAGAAAAATCTTAAAATATCCATCCATTCTTAACATCACTCTCGTCACCAGGTACTAAGACTTTAAGGAACAAACTATACAAACAAACTATAAATAACTCGAGATTCGAGATGTTTCATAACCATCGTAAAAAGCAGCAATTAAAAATCTGTAGGTCTAAGAAAAACAACATGTCTTATAGAGAGGAAACTGAATATACAGGAAGTCAAAATAATTGGTTGGGTGATGTCAATATGATCAGTCGTGCGGACCCGATGTTTGGTTTCTAACTCATTTGGACTGAAAGATGCCCTAAAGTAAGCCAGTATATAATCAGAAACAAACGACTTTTCTGCGAATGTGATTGTTCATTAACGTGAAACGCTCCAGATTTTCTTTACGTGCATGTGGACGAGTTTTTGGCCTTCTGTGCAGTGTTCATCCCTCTATAGCGCAGTGCAGACCAGCTTTCACCCCGAGGCACCATGACACAGACATGCACACACGCTGCTGCTCACTGACCTCCGACCCTGTCAGTTGAGAACCAATCTAGAAATAAGAAACAAGGAAGGAGGGGACGGGGTGGAAAAAGCGATGCCTTTTAGTTGGAGGGGGTTCGGGGAGTCGCGTTTTTTTCAGATCATATGCACACGAACAAATCAAATCAAAGCACATCATTGCGTGTTGTCTCTCAGCCGCTCTTGCAGAATAAATGCTGCGTTGCGTAATGCCGCATAATCTAAGTAGGACAAACGCCTGACGGAACTTTGTAGAAAGTGCCACTGTGAAATATAAATCCCGATTCGCTGTTAGGCGTTTATTGCTTTGGGGTTATCTGTCGGGTCGTCTGCGTTTCGACAACTTCGGCAGACATGAAAGGAGACACGCATTTGTCTGGTAGCTCATGACAAGTTAGTTTACGATGGCACTAAATCCAGTTGACTAAAAATGACTCACGCTTTTCCAAACTCGCAACGGCGTCCAAGTGGGTCTTTAAGCCGTAGACGCAGCAGTGGCTATATGTTTCACGTGTCTGGTTGGGGTACGTTTCACGGCAAAGCTTGGCAAATGCCAACAGGAGGAACTCAGAGAAGAGTTTTAATTCAGCTCGTCTCATTTTTGTGCAGTTTAAAGGTTTTTCAAAAGAGTTAACGATTTGAAGGGAGTCTATAGAGTGTGCTGGGCAGCTCATTTGCCTAATCTTGGGAACTAGAGTGGAAGGAGGCAGCATAATGAGGTGCACGGCTTGTGTTGGGATGGGTTCGAGGGAGGGGGCTGGACACTGGCTAAAGTGGGAAAGGGGGGAAGGGGAGGCCGTGAAAGACACGAAGGTATTAATCGCACAAAAGGGCCAAGTCTGAACCCAGAAAGAACGCTGACGGAATGGTCAAGCATTTTGATTTTCGGGGCTTTTGTCCCGAGAGGATGAGAAGGGGTTTTGAAAGAGATGGGTCAAGAAAGATAGAGAGATGGAGCCGAATGAGGTGTCATTCTCAGCGGCTCGCCACACAGCAAATATTTGTCCAGTTTTCAGAGAACGGGGCTGGAATGTGCGCCATGGGCTGCATCTCATCGTGAGCGAACAGCCCACAGCGCGGTTCTGCATCACTGAACGTTAAAGGGCAAACAATTGAACCCCCAATAATAGAACACCAGCCCGGCCGCTCTAAAAATGCATCGGGGACTCAACGCTCCACGGAAAAATTTAACTAGCACTTTTGTGCACAAACTGGGAGATGGCCTGCTCACATGTACCTGAGTGCTTTTGAAACCAGATAGGCTTTTTGGCTGGCTGCGAATTAAGTGGACCGCATAGAGGCAAATGAATTGGAAAGATAGGTGGAAGCGAGCGCTCTTTGATGGCGCATAGCGGGCTATGGATTAAGGAGCTGTTATTGTTTTTGATTGGATTTTCATGTTTCATTTCACAGTAGACCACCTGCCCATGTATTTACACTTGATTGTTTAATTAACCCTCATTTCCTGTTCCCTCGCAGTCCCCAGAGGCCAAACAAGCCATTCACTCACAAACACCAAACTGAAAAGCATCTGTACCTCCGGCCTCAAACGACAGGCTGGTAGTGTTGTAATGATACGGGCATTATCCCACCTAATCTAGCAGCAAACTCCTCGCAATTAATTAGAGACAACAATTTCCGATAGAGGTGCACGATTCTGGATAAAATGAGAATCACAATTTTTTTGGCTTAGAATAACGATCTTTCTGGATATTTTGTTATTTTAAATATTGTTGTCAAACAGCAATATAATAACCCATTGTAATAACACTTTAAATTTACATGTAATGTAAAAGTGATGTTGGAAAAAAAAATCACCATTAAACTTAAATGGCAAAATGATTAGCTCTGTTTAAAAGCACTTTTGAAATACTTTTCAAACAATGCTTATTTTGTAGGGGGCTAATCATTTTGTCCTCAACTGTAGATGTCATCTGGTTTGAAACCGCAATAAACACACACTTCAGAATAAAATCTTTTTACAGGTAGTAAAATGTCAAAGTTGATAGCAGACTTACTTTACTGTTTTGCTTTGTCACTCATTCTCCCAGTTTATTTTTTGTTTTTTTAAACTCGACTGCGGCCTGACTCACATCCACTGTTCTACTGTTCTAGAAACCGCTGGTCTGAGATCAGAGAGTTTGACAGAATCGTATAAATGCTGAATTAAGATCGTGAAGGGGTAGAATCGAGATTGCGATCTTTTAACGATGAATCATTCACCTCTAATTTTCGATTTCTCTCGCTCCCTCTTTCTCCAATTCCTATCGTCTTGGGAATCAGAGGAGGCTGCAGAAGTGCATTTGACTAGAGGGAAAAAAAAACGTACCACCTGTACGCAAAACGTTCCATGAAGGCTCAGGTGAATATGCATCCGATTTCACGCTTCTTTGTCAAAACATTTGATTAGAGTAAGCATTCAGTCACGCTTTGAGAGGAGGTTCTGTTGGAAATGGATGAGATGCAACTATAGCCTTTTTGAACAAGCCCTCCTAAGCCTGAATGGCTAATATGTTTAGCAGGTGTTAATGACAAATGCCTCTTGAAACACTCAAATCAAGTTACAACCATTTCGGTTTAATCTGCTGTGAGAACAGGCCACTCAAGTTACTTCACACTTTCAATGAATAAAACACGCCGGAGCGTCTGGAAAGAAGTTGTGTTCGGTGTTTGGCTGGTTTGTCCTTCTTCCTCGGCGTGTACAATTGTGAGCAAAATGAGGTCAGCGTCACAGTGAGGGAAATCGGAGAAGATTCCTGTTTGTTTTCTCTGGTTTCCATTGCTTTCCTAAAGACGTCCTGCATCGGGAAGTGCCAGGAAAAACAACCAACACAACTCTGAAATTAGAAGATTCTTCAATGGCATGATGTGACCGTTCTAGAATAAATAATCAGTGGGTGATGGTTCTGACTTTGATTTGTGTATGTTTTAAGAAGCGAAAGCTCTGCGAGTCGTCTGTGCAATTGTAATGAGCGTGCCGCCAATGCCCAAATCTTATGCAGGCACACACTTCGGCGAAGCGAACACACTGGAAAATTGATGCACGCACACACACTCGGAACGATAAGCCAGTGAATTGGTTGCCAAGGGAATACGGTCATCCGTATCACAAGAGAATACACGCAAGCCGGCCTGAATTTTTCCATTTTGTCACCTCGACTTTTAAATTAAAATCAGCTGCAAAACCCATTTCTTATTCCGCCACGAGACACATTTGTCTTTCCTTTCTTTATATTCACCGGGGATAGATAATGATAGCAGTCTATGGACTTGGCAGAGACAAAATTGAATTTGTAAAGGTACTTCAGCTTTGAAAACTTAAACAGGTGCCTTTGGGAACCAAGAAAAACGCAACGATAAAACAATCACGTTTCCTTTCCAGACGATTTTCATGTCAAGCACTCACTCGGTTATTTTTGTCGAGACGGAGAAGCCACCGGGATAAATGTTGACAATGCACGGACAGGAGGAGAGCGATGTGAAACATGAAACATTCTGCCTGGAAATCGCATTGTTAGACAGGAAGGCCTTTTTGATGAGTGTGTGTGATCTGTGTGCCTTTAGAGACTTTTATTGAGGGGAAGTTTAGCTGCCAGATACAGTTCCCGTGGAAAGTTTCAGCGGGTGGCGTCTCAGTCAGGTTGTAGTAAAGTTGCTGTCGGCCCTCCGAAAAAAGAAAATAGTTCCATCTTCAACCTCTTTTTACATTTCCTGCCTCAAGCCAAAAAGACGTCTTGCTAATGCCTTGAAAAATCTGAAATGGGATCTAATGTACACATGTGTGTTGTATACAAGGATATACAGTAGACCCCTAGTCATCTCGGTGGTTGCCTTCCAAAGCCCCCCCAGATTTCTTTTTATTGTTTAGGCCGTACATCATCCTCCCAAACTCGTGAACGACTGAAAACTTGGAACGGAGCCGATGGAACAAACAGCCAAAGCATTTTGGCAAACAGCTCCAAATCCCACAGCAACTGCCGAGCCTGTAACAGAAGACGGAGTGAAACTGTTCAAGTCAAAATTGACACTATTGTTGAAGACAAAATTGTCTGTGACTGAATGAAAGATGAAATTTCCACTTTTTTATGCGGTGAAACAGTTCAGGACAAAATCTGTGAGAGAAGATGGAGTGAAACTTTTCATGACTGGATTGTTGAATACGATTCCACAATAACATGGTTTTGGATAATAAAACTGTTTAGATAGCAAGTCATAAAAATTTGTATTATGGTTAGTGCTGTCGTCTAACAGCAAGGAGAACCAGTTCGAGTTCGAGGTTTGAGTTGCATGTTCTCCCCGTGCTTACGTTGGTATCTTCTGTTCTTCGTTTTTTTACAGTCCAAAAACATCAAGAGAACCGAAATGAATAAAAAAAAAGCAATTTACATTAGGTTTGCAAATTGACGTTTTTTTTCATCGACGAAAACAGTTTTCTTTCAAAAAGGACATTTCAAAGTGACCCCAAACTTTTCAACACTAGTCTAGGTTCGGGAAAAAAGATGGAGAGATGCATGTTTTGTAAACGAATAGTTAAGCAGCATGCGGCTAATTCACTTTGTTCTAAACTAATGCAGTTCTTTTAAATCTGAAAAGTTCTGGTGGAGGATATTTTCTTGCGTTTTAGTTTGTACGGCAGTTACAGTTGCGTCTCTTTTGCAGCATTGCAGTTCATTACGTCGGGCTTTGGCCGATTTGTAAAAATGAGTCTGACAGTAACCTCGCTTCATTAATCACAGTAAATTACACAGAGGAAGGCGCAGCACAGAGACTCAATTAACCTCTTAGCCTTCTTCTCAATCCTGAGCTTGTCAGTGGTTATTCTGCACAAACACCTTTGCCGGTCACCAGGGAGAAGGCTCAGCACATGGCGTGATGGTCAAAGCTGGTAGAAACCAACCTCCCGTCAATCTCACAGGCCTTGCTCTTGGCCAGACCATGGGCTGATTTTCCAGTTGACTGGACTTTTGGTGATGGGCTGTTGCTGTCAGGAACCCAAGATCCTGTCGCTCGGTTAATAGGTGACTGTATGGTGTTTCATAAAGCCGCTTTTTTTTATTAGTTGTTCGTTTTTTTTAACGTTCATCTTATCAGCGGAAGATAATTCCCAGAGGATGTAATAACCACCACCGGTAATTTTAGTTTATAGTGTGACAGCGTCTAGTCACATGCCGGAGTCGTTGCACTTCCTTTTGTTTATTTGTGTTGAAGTACTGTTGCTCGTCCAAACAGTATTAATCAACTTATTAATAAGAAAAGACAAAACCTTTCCGAGGCTTTTCCTGTGGATGTCATGGATCATTTGTTTCTCAGAAGGATTTTGTGACTTTAATATCTGAGGAGTTGTAAACACTGCATTTTTTCGCATAACCTTGCTACGAATTTCCAACTTTTTGGCAGAAAAATGATTTAAGCTGCGTATGAATGTCTTGGGATTTCTTATGATTTTGTTGTTTTTCACGCTGTGCTTCCTTTTTCTGAGGTAAAGCCACAGCGATTGTTCTTGATAATGTTTTTGGGAGATTGGATATGGCAATTGAAGTTGAAAGAGTAAAAATAATATTTTTTTAGTATTTGAGTACTTTTTCTTTTGGAATTTTGCATAGTTTTCTGAATTTCTTTACTTTAATTTGAATGTTGTTTGATTGAACTCATTTGCTGAATCAAACTTTTTATTAACTACAAATATGTGCGTGCTTCAACTTTTAATGAGTAACGATTGAAAAATCTGATCTATTTTACTTTAAATAAAATATTGTACACTTTGATTTTAACTAAAATCATTTAATCAAGTAGTAATTATTAACATTATTTTAATGAAAGACACTCTTTCACTCGATTACCATTTTTCATCAAGACAATAGATTTTATTTTTTACTTTTATTTTTTATCAAATATATAAGTTTACATTTTACGTACAATAATAATTATAAAGCTCATTCACTCATTGAATAATGCCCTGAATAAGAAATGCAGTATTAAAAAAAATAATGAACAATTATTTGGGAATCATAAAATCCCCATTAAATGTGTTTTTCTGTGCCATTTGAACAGAATCATTCATACTTTTGATGTAATTCTCCTCTGTGATATTAAACTACAAATCAAAAGCGCAATCTCTTTGACCTTAACGTGTTCCCAGACACGGCCAACTACCTACAGAGTGAACGTCTTTTGTTAATAATTGCAGCCCAAACAATATTCAGCAAACTAATCTTAACCGAGTACTGCTCCCGGCATATCTATGCGGTCACAGCCATACCTACATCGTGTTGACTTAGAACTTTACAGCTTCCCTCTTTTTGCAATCATTTACTTATTGATTTAGACGGTTAACCATTAGATACCTTCAGCAGAGGCTGGAATGTGACTTTGTTCAGCGGTTTGTTCCGTTCTTCACTTCTGTCTAGATATTTAGTTCTCATTCTTAATTTGCGTCTTTCTGCATCTCATCCTGAAGTTGGCAGTTAAATTCTCATCTTGTATTCCATCCTTGTGCACCCTGTCATGAAAGGAATGCAGGGACTGGGCCATGGACCAAGGATGCTTGTTATAGGGGAGATCAAATTAGTGTTTCTATGCCTGGCAGTCCCATTTCAAGTTTTATGTAGCCGTTTTGTATTGTTATTTTGGATTTACAGTGGATTTTATAGACTGTGGTCTAGTTAGCAGCACAGTAGAGACTGTAAATCGCGAGGCGTTTGATTATAAACCCAGTGAAACAACATAGGAGACCTTAATGGAGATTTTCCAAAATTGAATAAGCATTTTACATTTTAATAGCACCTTTTATGTGGACAAGAACCTCAACCGGCCTTGTTTCCTCTCTGGCTGCAAGGATGTTGTATAGAGCTTTATTATAGTCACTCAGACACTTTTTTTTTGCGTTTACACTGAAGCATTTGCATTTAAATGGAAGCACTGTGTGGTAAAATCTTCCCTTGTGTTCCATTTTATCCCTAAAAAACATACTGATCACTGAAGCGGTACAGCAGACATGTCTTTAAGCCGATCAATATTTTTTTCTATCAAATTCAAATATACTGTGTATTATTATATTATTAATATACAAATAATTTATATCAGTAATATGTACGCGAACTAGGCATCCAGTCCACATTTTTCATATTCCCATTAAAAAGAAAAAAAAGTGTAGCATTATTTATTTATATTAAATATACTACTTATTAAGAACATATTTTCTAAATCTAGAGGATGTGACTATACACTGTAACAAATTCCCTGCAAAAACGTATAACTAATATTTATATAATCCAAGAATATTACATTTGCTTATATTAAATTATCATTTCTTTTACTTACAACATAACAATCTAATGTTAAAAAAAACAATAATAAAGCAGAATATAAAAAAATATAATGTATAATATTTGTTTTACTTACACACAGAGCAGCAAATTCCCATTATTACAGTAATACTGCAATTAGCTGTAAAAAAGACAAGTAAATTTACTGGGATTTTTTTTGACCCAATGTTCAAATTTAGTGCCCCACAATACAAAATATCTTTGAATTTTACATCAAATAATTTTTTTATCTGTGATTGTAATATCCTACGTGCAGACTAAGATCAAGCAATTCAACTTCCTGTGGATGAGGAGTGCCCCCCCCCCTGGCAGAGTTCTCCACCGCCCCCACCTCGCCCGTCCCGGCACACACATGCATTCCTCGCGGATCACTGCCTTTGCCCTCTTTATTCCCATTCTGTGGCTCCGCCGACACCTGTTCCGCCGCCCCCCCCCCAGCTCCTCATTAACAGCATGTGATATTAATGGGAGATGAACGCTGGTAAATGTCGGCCTCCTAAAAAGTCCCTCTCAACCCTGCGTGTCCACACAACTGATTTGCATGCCAATCCCCAGCTTTTCCCAGGCCACTGACCAGACCAGTCTGGCTAGTGAATCAAAGCCTGTGCCCCCGTCTCGCTCCGCTTTCCCCTCCATCCTTCTTTTTTCCCTCCCTCTCCCGGCCTGACCGTGCACCTGGGCATGGTGCGCACAAGCTGAATCGCTTAGTCATACTGGCTGCTTTCGATCCTTGTTTTCTTTTCTCTTGGTTTGGAGCTTCATTATTGCCAGCGGAGGGCATAAATCACAGCCCGGCTTTGTTCCGAGCTGTGTACAGTGTTGCGTGTGTTTGTACAAGTAGGCCGATAAAAGCCCCACCATTCTCCCGGTTCATTTTCTAAGCACCTGTTGATGGGCTGCTATTTGTCGCGGGGAAAACAAAAGAGAAACATAACCCAGAAATCCGCCAGCGTGGAATTGGAATGACCTTTGCATTCCCGTGTTGGTACACGCACAGGCCTCTTTTCTTTTCTGGCATCCTGTCTTCGTCTCCCTATGAATGAAGACTTTCTTAAGGCTGCAGAGGCATGTGTGCTTTAGAAACGCGGAGAACGTGGAGTTCCGACCCTTGCGTGAGCTGTGTGTTCCAACGTGGAAATGTTTCTGAAGATAGAATAGTCATTTTGACTAGGTTTGCTTCACAGCTATGGTGTTGAAAAGCCGGGGTTATAGGGCTTTTGTTGGAGGTTTATGTTGTTGCATAGTTGGTTACATAAGTCTATTCACTCATCACACTCTGGCTTTTATTTTGTATATTCATACATTAGCGTTCCCATTTGACACATCAGACTTATAGTGTGGCCTTAATGCAAGTGAGAACCCAATACATTCAGCATTTATAAAACTATTTAAGGTTTAGAGATAAGGATTAGATAAGGATTTTATACAAAGTACACATTTCTACCAAACTTCTAAGAAAAAACGTCAAATTTACGTAAATGTCTGTCTCCTAATATTTTTAGGTCACGAAAGTCGTACAGAAATATTTTGACAGATTCTTAAACACTGTGTGTTACATAAAATATGTCAATAAACTCAACCAAAGTTCACCCATAAGCCTGTCACCCATAATCTGTCCATTATAGTGGACAGATTTTTTGACAGAAATGTAGGATTTTGTAGAATTTGAATTTTATACAATTTTACAAAAATTTGCGACAACTAAACAGCCAATCTGAAGCCCGAGAAACCTTTTCTGAACCTGTTCAGCTACATTATATACTGTACGTTTTTAATCAAACATATAATTAGACAATCAGCCCGGTTTTAAAAATGTTTTTGGAATGTCGAAAAACCGGTTCTGGAAAGGCATCTGAGACAGCAAACTCTTGGTTGTGATAAAGTACCTGGCCTTCAAAACAACGCTGGTCGTTTTGTCCGACGTCGCCGTTCACTTTTTTTTATTGCCAGTGTTCACTGACACTTTTACGACAGTCTTGCTTTCATTAGACGAAGAGGTTGTAAAAAAAAACGGCACAATAAACACACATGCCATTCCATTGTTTAACCGCTGTTATTTAGCACGCGTTGTTATCTCTTCTATGATCGATGGTGTGTGCAGTGGTCCTCAATCTCCCAGGTTTCAACGGTAGGAGATAATGCCCAACTGAGTGCGAAAGCTATGCCGAACGTCTGAAGACCTGAATGGATGATGCTCAAGTTGTGATGGAGACTGCAAACAAGTTTTTTTTTTTGCCTCTTTGGAGATAAACAAGCCAAACCTCTTAAATCACCTAAAGTGACTGTAATCGACCGAGAGCAAACAGCGAGGAATGTGGACGAGGGGCCGTTGAAGTGACAGAACAAAAAGACTCCAGACTTTAAACAAACCGACTGTCTGCGCATTACACAGATCTTAAACAAACGTTTAAGTGTGTTTTATTGTGGTGAGGTACATCTGCACTTTGCTAACTCTTTTATTGGATAATTTTAGGTGACAGAGTGACTTGACGGACAAGCTCGCGCCTGTTTTTGCTCAAGGAAACTTAACTCGGGCCCTCCTGGTGATCGCTCTGGTATTTTTAGTCTCTGTTTTGTTTCCTCGGCTTTCTGTCAAGCGGGAATATTATACCACTTTCAAGGCCGCTGGACGTATTTTGGCCTTTTGAAAGAGCAGTTGAGCAAAACTCTTCTGGAGTTGGTGGAGTGCTGCAAACAAATCGGTCGGCTAAGAAGAAGCGGATTCCGAGTGCACTTGAGTGACCCCTTCATCACGGAAGCAGCAGGACCGCTTCAGCCCACACAGACGTCCAGCGTAGAGCCTGAATTATGGTGATGTCTGCGCAAGGACATACTTTTCGAATTCATGCCGTTAAATAAGCAACGAGGCTCATCGGTTTTACGACTGATTGGATGTATGATGGTCTTTTAACTGTCTGGGATTTAGAGATCAGAAGACGTTCCCTTCATCTCGTCTTTTTTTGGTCCCCATTTCAATAGGTTGCGAGTCCAAAGTAATTAAAAAAAAACACAAACGTGGTTTGTCTTGGAAGACGCTTCCGTCAAATTGCAGTGCTTTCGCAGAGTTCGGATTTCACTCGGGAGACTGGAGTCTTCCTCAGCTGTTTGTAATTCCGTCTGTCCGGAGTTTATAAATCGGGTCTCGAATCGAAGGAAATTTCCTGACAAATTTGCTCGCTCCATTGCTTCTTCCTCTCTGCAGCTGCACCCGAACCATCCCAGAAGTCCTGCACGGGTCTTTTTTCTCACCCAGGCTCCGCAAACGGCGAGTTGGTGTTGGAGTTCAATCCACCGAGAGCAGTTACACGTCAGTCTTCTTGAGGCTACGTTAAAGCTAGTTTCTTTCCAAAGTGGCATAACATGTCACTTGAAATGATGGCCCACGTTTTTGAAATCTCTCCTCAGGCTTGGCTATTGATGTCAGGGTTGTACAACATCATAGATGATGCATAGTAGTCGTTCAGTAGATGCATGGAATGCACAGCCCAGGCTGCCCTACAGGCTTTTCTTCATCGTTCCCAGAGGAGCACAGGGAGTCATAATTTATCTGGTGAAGACAGGCTAACTCATGGGTCTGAAAACTGCAGCAAGATGGTCCTTTCCTTTCCATTTGTTGTTTTTTCCCCTCTTCGTCTTGTTCTGCTTCTAAAACACAAGCCTGCTTTTGGGGGGTTCCTGTCTATGTGGTCATGGGTGTGAAGAGCAACACTGCATTTCTCTCCGGGTCAGGGAACATGATGGCGCGACTACAGACATGGTCCACCCCATAAAACTCTGGAAAAGATAAAAACATCAGCCTGGGGTCTGAATAACAGCTTAATGGCAGCGTTTCTGTCAGCCCTCAAGATAAATAGTTTTGGGCCTTGTTCTTATCTGCCGCTGTGTTCGACCCTGTTCTGTTCCAGACTCTTTACTGGCCCTGAATTCAGACACGTACTGGATTTTGACATTCTTTGGAACACATACATGCATCTGTCTTTCCGTTCATCCAGATATCCATCCGTCCGTTAATCCATTCATTTATCCATCCTTTTGTCCATCCTTCCATTTATCGACCCTGTTCTGTTCCAGACTCTTTACTGGGCCAGACAATCCCTGAATTTTGACATTTTTTTTAACACATCTATCCTTCCATCCATCCGTCCATTCATCTATCCATTCTTCCACCCATCCACTCACTCACCCACCCATCTTCATCCATCCAACAAACCTTCCATCCATCCATCTGTGATTTTCATCCATCCACCCACTCACCCATCCATCTTGAAATACATCCTTTTTCATTTCTGGGTCACGAGGAGCTGGAGCAGACCCCAACAAGTGGGCCTGAAAGCAGGACACACCCTGTTTGGTGGCCAACCAATCACAGTGCCAGACACACACATTCTCTCTCTTATATCTATGAGCGGTTTCAGACTCCAATTCACCTGAACATGTTTTTGGACAGTGAGAGGAAACCGGAGTCCTAGAGGAAAGCCACGAAACCACAGAGATCATGCCAACCCCACGTGGAAAGCATTTTTCAAACTCAAACTTGCATCTCCTGTGAGTCCGTCTTGCATTCACCAAGACTTGCACGCAACCACGCTCTTCGTTTTTTTTTTTTGACAACGTTTGCTTCGTTAATTATTATACATCTCTACGAATAAAGGAGACACTTTCCATTGATTCAACCCTGAAACCCTGGTCTACATGCTGGCGAACATCAATGAAAGGTCTATTTTTGGCAGGCAAGGTCCATTGACTGAAGAGAGATCATCTATTTGGATCAGGACCTTGAAAAGACGTTTTCAGTGGCATTGTGCACACGGCTCGTGGCGCACGTATTGATTCGAAAAAAAGATACCTCCACCAGAACGTATTGCTTAGTACCACACAGGAATATTGTCATTAGCAAGGAGAAGTTCAAAATGGCAGCAACGGGTAATAAAAAACGATCCGGATGGGTTTTTGTTGAAATGACGCGGACGTTATGAACATATTGAGTGTCAGAAGCTCGTTCCGTACTGTAGCAGATTGAATAATTTGCACTTGGGAGATGGTTATGGATTACTCGGGGGGGTAATTTCAGGGTGTGATCCAACGCAGCGGGTCACTGCTTTAATTTTTCTTTATCGGTTGTAAAAGCTGTTGCGGTAAATTGCCTCTCATCATGCTTTCGCCAACGTGTAGTGCCAATGTGTTAATTACTCTAGGTGTTAACGCTAGCTACGCTATCCGGGTAAACTGAACATATGCTGGCAGGATGCTCCAGATTTATGTCTCCAGACTCGGATTTATTGTTTCTTTGATGTCTTGGTTTTTTTTTCTCCCCCTGCTTCGTCGCGAGTGATGCGGATCCCTTTAACTGAAAACAGATCCAAGACGCTGTTTTGGATGTTTGAAATAATCATTGCCTGACTTGGCAGGCTGCTGTAGTTTAATAGCGAAATGTGCTTATTTGGTGGGTGCCAGCTTAGTTCTGACTTACTGCTCGTCCACAGTGGCATACTCTGAAAAATTTATGGTGGTTTTTAAACAGCTTTTGAATAATGGGGTGCCGTTTTCTGAACATGGCCCTTCACGCATGTGGCTGGAATAAAAGAAAGCCTGTAAGATGTTTAGTCAGAAAACAAACAAACCTTTTTCGCCGGACCACAGCACTTGCGGTGGTTGGTTATGCTCACTGCGGTACGTTAAACAGTGAAAGTGCTTTACTGTGCGACGCTATGTGTAATAAGCGCAGTTGTTTTTTTAGACGGTTGCCATTTGTTGAGCCAAGACCGATCCTGAAGTGTACCTTTCACTTTCTATTTTTTTGTACTTCCTTGACTGCACACGTTTTTTCCCCTACAGAACCAATTTTTCATATTATAAGGGGCATTTAAAATCTTTAAAAAAATTGTAAAAATTGACTGTGCCTCTAAAAATCAAGAAATAAAATGTTATTTATATTCCGCCTATTAATGCGGTGCAATTTAACCTACGTTTTCTTTTTCTACAACCCGTATTTATTGTATTAACAGGTGCACTACAAATCTTAAAAAAAATATTTAAAAAAAACGTGCTTTAAAATCAAGCATATAATGTAGTGACTTATGTGATAAAAGATTAGGAAAGAGGTGTTTGTTATCAGTGCCTATTATAATCTAGTGCACTTCATAGTCCATAAATTACGGTAATTCATTGTCGCTTAGTGGCAGCAAAACAACTGCTACATTATAATTAGCTAATACCGCTTTTCTAACAGTAATTACCACATTGTATAATAAGAAGCATTGGTCTCCTTTTAATATATTCTTGACTTCCTATAAAACGACATGTTTACATTTGTCTGCAGAAAAGCTACAATTAGTGAAACACTGCCTTAATCGTTTTATTTACCATTGAGTTTACTTTTCGCATCATTTAAGCTCATTTTTAACAGTTTTTCTTTGTGACGGTTATGGCAAGTTTATTGAATTACAAGACGTTTGAAAATTTACCGATTGTTTAAAGGGTTTTTAATCCCGTAAAACGGACAGTAAAACGTTGTTTTGTCAGGTTAATGACCACGCGGGATTTACTGGTTAACGTAACGACGTGGGCAAAGAGAGGGTTTATGTGGACGGCTATAAAGGGTGTCAGGTTTGCTCTTTCATTGCAGATGCAGGGAAGATCTGGGATGCTTTATCTGCATCCTGCAAGGGTTACGGAGAGTGCAGCAAACCTAACAACACAGTAAAACAGCAGTTTTGTCTTAACAAAGATAAAGCTGTAGGGAAAAAGAACCAGACTTGAAGGTTTTGCTCATTGGTCAAGCTGAAAAACTCTCCCATGTGTGACTTTTGTACTCGTCCGTGCTTGACTATCTCCGGTGTGCGTTGATAATGTGGATTATGTCAGAACACTAATATCGATGCTCATGAGTCAGTGTCACTAGAGGATTCATCCCGTGTCCAGGGCATCCATGCTCGGAATCTCCGGAGACATATTGAACCTCAAACACTCAGCTCAAAGCGAGTTACCAGCATGTTTCGCAATTCTACCGATCACATATTCTTGACAAATTGGATTCCTTTCTGGTCATGCATGTGCGCTCTATACATTTTTAATCATCGGTGCTCAGACTTATGGCCTGTGGACACGGAGTGGGACGCTGTAATTAGAATTTTTATCAAGTCGGTGCGTGGTGATGTTTGGAAAGCCGTCAACTTGATCCATAACCCAGACTCGAGACGGTTGGCGTCGACTTTTTTTTTTGCATCGCATCTGTCAATGCTTAGCCATCAGTTCGGCTAAGCAAACTAAATGTTTGTTTTCCTCCACATTTCCATGTAAAAGTTCCAGAGAAATCAGTCGAGTCATCTAACCGAAGTGCAGCGCAATTCATTTGACATTCGATGTGCATCTCAACAGGCGTAATGGCTTTTAAATCAGGTGTTTCTTGCAAGTGTTGGCTGCGCACCATCTAGCCTCCTTAACGGCGAAAAAAATCCAGTTTGATTTTTAATAGATTTTATCAAGTGTTTTATTGCAGCTACGTTGCCTTAAATCAGCGGTTGGGAACCTGTGGCCCGCGAGCCTGATGTGGCTCTTTGGACAATTGCATTTGACTCTTAGAAAAAAAAGGCAGGCGTTTCTTAAAGTCATGAATAAACATCACAGAAATTACAGTGTTAAAACTAATCTTAAATTGTCATGCATTTGTACAGCAATTGACATACTAAGCAATCTGCACAAGTTAGTAACAAAGCCATTGTTAACGTAGAAGTTTAGCGCACAGAGCAGCTTTCCAACTCCTAAATATTGCTATTACTAAAATACTTTTGAAAATATTTATACTTTGTGGTACTAAATATAAATAAATATGATAAATTCACAGTTTTACAGTTTTGTACTAAAAGGCCAGCAATAATTGTCTAATCCCCAATTTATTCTCACACATACAGCACATATTTTATTTTTCTGGATTATAAGGCAGAGTGCGTTTTTTGAGATTTTAAGGTACTTTACTAAATTTCAAATGCACCTTATAATCTGAAAAATACAGTATGCTAATTTTTCTGATGCTCTACATTTCTGGATCCTAAATTTGGTCTTAAATACAAACAGACTATGTGATGAGGTCCGTCAGTTTTCATAATGATGTTATACAAAGCATAAGTTTCTAGTAATAATTTCTATAATATGTTATATGAGCCGAAATTTGATCCAGCTTGAGTTATTTAATGATTAAGTGCGGATCCAGCCAATCACATCAAGCCTGATCCCGTAACAAGGAGGGTGGTGTAAAAGATGAAGAGCGACGACTAAGCACGGCCTGCAATTACCATTTTGAGGTTCCCTTGTGAGGCACATTCAAGTAAATAATTAAGCTTTTCACCCAAGCAACACCGACCCGTTTAAACAAGCTGCTAAATAGGCAGCAAGATTGATTGAAGCGACTGGCCTTGAAACAAACACGAATTAGAGAGCAGCCAAGGACAATCTCGCTGCTTTGGCGTAGTGTGTGTGTGTGTGTGTGTGTGTGTTTGCACAGAAGGTACAGCAAAAGAGTTTCCCACCTTTCCCCGGCCCAATCATCCAGCGACACCCCGATGCTTTTAGCGCTCCTGAATTATGCGTTAGTCCTCTACGTGACGGGGAGAATAACTCTAGCCATCCGCGGGAATTCAAAACTACATCATTTTGTCAGGCAGTCCGGAACGCTCTGTCGACAACGTGGCAGCATATTTTACAAGCAGCCACACACTTGCCAAACCCCGCCACCCACTTCCTCAGACACTCCATGATGCCTGTCCTGCCTCATCACTCCACACGTTTCTTCATCATCAACATCTGACCCTGAAATCCAGCGTTTAGTAGGCCACCGGTGATCCCACAGCGTCTATAAATCGCTCCCAGAGCAGGACCTTTCCACGGACACGGTGTCTAGCCGATTCTGCCGAGGTCTTCTGAAGCCCCCTCAAGTAATGCTGGTGGGCTTTGGGTATCTGCCACCTTCTGGATTAGAGCCTGGCTCTGTGAGCACGTTCTGCGGGCCTTATGCTCTGGCATACGGACTCGATTACCATACAAAGCCGTCCTGTATTGTGGGAGTTATTCGCGCTCCACCTATTTGACCCGCGTGGTGCTGAAAGATTTCTGTACGGCTGGGGGCTTGTCGGAGGTGAAGAGTGGTCTCACCTCATGGTCTTTTATCCCTTAAAGCAACGAGAAAGACCCTTGAATCTGTCTGTCTGTCTGTCCACCATTCCATCCATAACGTTTTATTTCTTTGCCCACGTCACCATCCATCCATTCATTCATAAACCTCTCTCTTCTATCTCTGTCCTTCTGTCCATCCTCTTCATTTTGTTCATCTCTTTCTCTCGTTCTGCCTGTCTCTCTGGACGTCTTTCTATCCATCTGCCTGACCGCTCATCCATCCATTCATCCATCCGCCCATAAACCTTTCTCTTTCACTTTGTCTCTCTCTCACTCTCTCTCGATCCTGTCGTTTATTCTTCCATCTCTCTCTCGTTCATCCCTTCTCTCTGGACGCCTTTCTATCCATCTGCCTGACCATTCATCCATCCACCCATCCATACCTCCATGAACCTCTCTCTTTAACTCTGTCTATCTCTCGATCCCGCTGTTCATTCTTCCATATCTCTTCTGTTCATTCTTCTGTCTGTCTCATTTTTTGTCTGTCAGACTTCGTGTTCAGCCATCTATTCATTCATTCATTCATTCATCCATTTGTTCATCCATCATCTCTCTCCTATCTCTATTTCACTCTCTAACCTGCCATTCATTCTCCTATCACTCTTTCTTTCTGTCTGTCTGTATGCAGTATGTATATCCAAAAACTTTTCTCTCACCCTGTCTCTCTATCTCTTTTTCGTCAGTTATCCATCCATCTCTCTTTCTTTCTGTCTGTCTCTTTGTTTGTATATCCATCGGACCGACTGTTCATTCATTCATAAGCTTTTCTTTCTCCTCTCTCTCTCCATTCTTACATTCATTCTCCCATCACTCTCTTTTTCTCGGCCTGTATTTATCCATCCGTCCACCTATCTACCTCCCTAACTACCTACCTTACTAATTTACCCATCCATCCATCTATCCTTCCATCTGTCTGTCGGTCTATTATGCCACTCAAGGTGACTCGTTCTCATAAATCACATTGACATTTTAAAAAGTACTAACTAAATAAAACTGGAGTGACACCGCTACACGTTATGTTCACCTTTCTGAACAAGTCGCTTGGTTGTGAGGTGTGTCTCAGTAAAAGCAGCATGACGTTACATGCCTATGCAAAGAAAATGGCAGCTTTGTAGCGAGGCGGCTTTAATCTCCGCTGTAGTTTGAGTCCAACGCTGCAAACCAGTTTGTGTGCCAGACTCACATTCTGCTGCTGCTAATGAGGAGACATCTTGATATCAAAGCCTTTGTTCCCAGCGAAGCTCCGCCTTTTCTGTTTAACACGGAAACAAAAAGAAGATGTAGATTTTCAGTAGTTGGCATCAATGTTTTACATTAACATCATTTGCTATGCTCTCTCTCTCTCTCTCTCTCTCTCTCTCTCTCTCTCTCTCTCTCTCTCTTTGTCTGTCTGTTTGCCTTTCTCTCACTATCACTCACTTTCTCTCACTTTTTTATTTGTCTGTCTGCTCCCCGTCCCTATTTCTCCCTCCCTTCCTTGCTCTCTCTCTCTCTCTCTCTCTCTCTCTCTCTGTCACCTTCACCCTATCTTGCTCTTTCCATCTCTAACACAAACACACACACTCACTCTTACACATACTTTCTCTTTGTCTGTTTATCCATTAGATCAACATCCATCCATCTCTTTGTTTTTCTTACACTCATACACAGACTCACTCTTTCTGTAACATGAGTGTTTGGGTGTGTATGTGTGTAAACTGACATTTACTGTTATTAAAATCTAAATGTTACATTTTAATTTAAAATAAATCAGTAATCATTTTAATTATATTAATCAGAATTGTTTTTCTACCTCAAAGCTATTTATTTTTGTTACATTTGCAACCATAATTTTGTAAAATATGTATTGGTTTTGTTTGAAAAGGTCTAATAAATACAAAAAATGTATTCAATACATTTTTAACCGTTATTCTCAACAAAAAAAATTATATATTGTGATTGTATGATACAGCAAAGTGATTTTAACCTTTATTTCTGCCACTTTAAGCCTCTTGTAAGGACGTTTCACCAAGCAAGACTAATCTCTCTACATCCACAGTTTTTCCAAGATATTCCCAGTAGTTTTCCTCCACCTCCAGCCCAGCCGCCACCCACAAAGTCCGGCAGCGTGGACCTTTTCTTCTCTCGTTTAACAGTATATCAGGTTTAGGGAACTTTTCGTTATTAGGAAATACAATTATCCGCGAAAAGACTTTGTTTTTCCTTATACCTCATAAAAAGGCCAGATCCGAGATCGTTCCGTGTACATTTACGACCGTGTTTAATACACAGTCCAGAGCTTCCTGTGCGACACATGTCTGCATGTGCGTGTATGGCGTTTTGTGGTCTACAGGCCAAGCTCTAATCACCTTCCCAAATAAACAGACCTCCTGTTAATGACCCATGTAGCAATTTTATACAGCGACGTTCCTCGAATAACTCCATGGCCTTTTTTAAAAAAAGAGATTTTAACAGGTGCCATTTTTTCCGGCGTTGGACCGTAGATGCTGACCAATCAGTTCGTGCGATGGTAATCCCAGCTTGAGCGGATCCGGTTTCTTGTCAATTAACGTGAACTTGTGTTCAGGGCTTCTTTTGTTTACATGATGAACTTTGTTACCTTCGTTAAGCAGCTGGCTACGCTAACCTTTTGAAATGCTGTGGTGGTCTAGAAGCCAGGTGTAACTTGACCAGTCGGTGGTCCAGTCATGTGCCAGCTGTACATTTTAATAAGCTGGAAAGTATAAGGGGCATGATCAATAATTGTCTAATCTCGTCTTTGTTCAAACCTAATGCGAAAACGAGATCAGATCAAATCTTTTTAATCTTGTTTATAATAACATCCACTTTGTTAAACTGTAACACAACAGAGATAAAACACACGGTTTCAGTTCATTGATCTTCCACAAATCCATAATTTTGCCTCAAAAGGGTTTGAGCATTGGTGAGTTGGTCGCATTAAGAAAAAATGGATTTATAGAAATATTGATAGAAATAAAATAAAAAAAAAAACTATGGCAAGTCAGAATGATGGTAGATTACTATGGTGGACAGAATGAAGGAGAGTGAGAAATAAAGGGAGAGAGGAAAAAAGTGAAATAAAGATGGAATTGAAAGTGAGAGGAGTGGAAAACGAAGAAATAGAAAGAAAATAATTAATAAAGAGTGAAAACAGAGATACAGTTATGGAAAGAGAGGAAAATTAAGTAGAGGAAATTAAAATCTCTATTAAAATCTCTCACTCTATCTCTCTCTCTCTCTCCGTGTGTGTGTTACACCACCTTTGTCAAGTCGCACCGGATTATACCAGTTTTTTCCTATAAATACAAGATATCTTAAGTCTGACAAATACGATAGGTTACTTTGAAGAAAGGTGCACAAATTCCATTTATGTTTCCCAACGCTCTCTAAAAATAGCGAGTTGGCTCCGGTAAGCTCCACCTGCCGATTACATATTCATGCGGCATTTGAGGAAATGAATAGTTCTGAAAAGTCATCCCTGTTGAAAAGCTTAAACTCAAGTGTCCTCTCGAGTCTTATGAAGGCTGAGATACGGCTGCGCTGAGCCGCCCAATGACTCCAGCTTATTCATAGGCCCGGGCTGGAATGTGTTTTCACCTCAAGACATGGAGAGAGTGTAAACACATTCCATCCTCGTGGCACCTTATCCGCTACGAGTCTACAAGAGAGTCCCGTGGAGCCATCAGACCCTCGTCACACAGGATGAAGGGCAGGAAGCGAGATGTAGCGCTGAGGTTGTGTCCGTAACTGCAGGGAGTCGTAAATCTCAGGCTTGGCTCTGTGGATACGGAGGCCTATGTTTGGGAGCGTAATTCATAGCACGATGGAGAACAGGCCGTGTATCACTCTTCCAGACCAGAAAGAGGCAGACGCTTATAAAGTGCAGAGCTTTCCGAAAGCGAGGGATGGATGTGTGCGTCATCACTTGCCAATGCTCTACATGCCCATAAGTATCGGACACGTGGTTGTAAAATTCATCGTTTTTTTTCCTACTCTGTAAAAAATGTGTCATGCTATTTACGTAAAGAAAAATGTTTGGTAATATATTACACAAATTATATTTGTGCTTCTTCTCAGAGCTGACTTTTAAAGTAGAACATACTTGCTAAAATAATGTAAAAAAAATATTGAAAAATTCAGCCTGATAATATTTTTTTAACAATTCTTAGAGGATTCTGCTTCTTAATTTGAGAAAATAAAGCCCAATATTCTTAATTTTTCTGAATACTAAATACTTGATTGGCAGAAGAACAACATTTCCATATATTCCAATCATTAGATAGTCGTCTTTATTAAGACCTTTAACAGCCAGAAATCAACACCTTCACATGGTCAGAGAATGTAATATAGTGAAATCCAGCCTCAAACTCATACTGAAGAGCAGTAGACACATTGATGGTGAGACAGTTATTTACATTATTTAAACATATATTGTCATTCTTTAAGATAAATTGCTTCGATGTATCCTTGTTATGACTTAACAGTTAATGGGAAATGTTTATGCTTTATTTTAAAGCTTAAAAAGAGTTAAAGAACCGCAAGCAACACATGCAAGCTTCTCATTGGCTCTTCCAAGGAACAAGCTCATCTGATGATTTGGAGCTGCTGATTCTCTTTTCTCCTTTAAGCACTTTCCTCCTATTACTCCTATGTTCATCGAAATGGCATTTGATCACTTCACGTGTTGAGATTCAAATAAATGAAATATCTTATTAAACCGCAAACCTTAAAACCGCAAACTAATTGAACCAATTAAAACCGCAAACCAATTGAACCGACTCTTTTAAAACACTTATACATTATTTATAGCAAGCACATAATTGTTTTAATGAAAGTTCCAAGTCTCATGATTCATTTTTTACTGTGTACAGTGGCCTAAAATTGCCTTTTGATTTCGTCATTACGTATCATCCAAAAGCGAAGCTCAACTTCCAGCGTTATCAATGACGACTCATTAGTCGAAGTATAAATTGTAAGGCTAATGATGATCAAATGTTCCAGCATGGATTACTGTGCCTTAGAGACGAAATATGTCCTCGCAATAAATTGGACACACATGTAGTTTGTTCGGTGAGTTGGCTTTTTTTTTTTCTTCTTCCCCTGCTGGAGTGTAACTTCGAAGAAAACGGAGGGATCAGGTCCGACCCAGAACGCCGCATTCCTCCGCATAGCCGCAAACAGTAGACTGTCTGTTTCCCTTCAGCATCGCAGACGCATTCAAGGCCCCGTCTTAATTGTAACCTGCGTTCTAAGCGCATTTCAAATAATCAAACGGCCTAATGCAAGATTAATGAGAATTCTGTAAATGAAAAAAGTGTTTCCAATAGCTCAGACTAGTAATTACGCTGGCCTCAAGCTGAGGCTCTGTGAAAGGCTCCGTACCGAGATGCTCGTAAACGGGAAATCCACTCTGCTGTATCTGAGTCCGATCAAAACCAATCTCCCTGGGTTTGAATGACGAACCTCTTTGTCCGACTCCTTTCAAAGGTCCAGCAGCTTAGCTCAGTCATTACGCTAATTATTAGAGGAAATTAATTAAGCTATCAATGTGATCACGCAGATTATTCACAGGGGATGATCTGAGCAGAGGAGTATTTTCCCGGAGTCTCTGAAGACATCCAGTGTAGTTTTTTCTTTGGCCTGGATTGGTTCATTTGCAGTATATGAATCAATCACCGTCTCGCCATAAGGATTGTGGGTAAAATGCAGGTTGAAAATGGAAGTGTTACACTCGGACCATGTCGGATTTTCCTCCCGCTGCTTTTTGCTCAAAGCGCCATCGCTGACTGAATCTTAGAGAATGTAATTCCTTGTTGGATCATTTTTTCAAGGTGTACTACTTTTTTTTTTTTCATTCTAAATTGATTGGAAGTGAGTTTTCAGGAAATAAAAAAAATGCCCTAAACGTCATATCACATGACAAGGTTTTTGTAACAAATTTGAACTGGGGAAAAGTTACTAACTTTGAGTACTTATATTTTTGTTAGTTTTGAACTATATGAGTAATAATGTTTTCAGTATAATTTTATTTAAATAGAATCATCACAATAAAATTCAAATGAATCATGAGACAAATGACTTTCCAGTGAGATCAAACCAAACTAGTGAGATAAGGATCCATTGATGGTGCTATAATGCAGAAAGAACATACAATTTGTCATAGTTGCGAATACTACTGATTTTATTTTTGATAAATACTGAATAATGAGAAAAAAATCAACAATTATATAAATAATTAAAAGGCTCAAGTGCCCCAACTGCTGTGTGTGTGTGTGTGTGTGTGTGTGTGTGTGTTGTGTGTGTTTTCTTTTAATTAATACGTATTTGGAACAAAATGCACATTATAGGCTAAAATTGTGTAAATTTAAAAATGCATTCCACTATACATCTCTATGCAAAAATTCTTAAAACATTACGTGCATTATGCATTTTTGTTGAGGGGATTAGAATGTATGAATATTTTATGTAAAGCTAAAGAAAAGGCTTCGTATGGATGTCTGAAAGAGAAAACTCATTTGAAGGCCAGTGTTTGCATGCGGAATTTTGAGAGACGTGATGAATTTTTATTGCTCATATGCTTCATCCAAGCGCCGTTACAGTGACGTTACACACACACGCAAAAAATAAATTCTTGACATGCCAAAAGATCTTGAAATTGCAATTTTCGGACAAGATAAATTAACTAGCGTAGAATTAAGAGTAAAAAGAGTATTTGCTTGTTTTAACAAAATAGGACTTGTTTCAAGGACTTAAGTAAAAAAATTTACTGAAGTAAAATTTTCTCACCCCATTGGCAGATAATTTCTTTTTTTTTTTACATTTTTAGTTTTTTATTTTCTTATTTTTTCATGTGCATTTTTTTGCAGTGCACACACACACTTATTTTTTTTTATTAATTCACGTTTTTATTCCTCATATTCAGCTTTAAAAAGTCAGATCACAATGTGGGACCCAAATTCAGCCTTAAATAAGCTTCAGTAGTGAAGGAGAAAGTTCAGTGAAATCAAAGGCGGACAGGAAATGGTGGGTTCTGCTTCCCCCTTCACCACTGAAATACAGCCAAGTTATGTCTGAGACAGCAGCTCAGTATCTGGCCCTGGCGCTGCAGGGGGAACATGGAGCCCGGGACGGAGGGTAGTAGTTGGACCAAGATCTATTAACCACTAAAGACACTTTCAATGATCTTATAAAAGCGTACATGGTATTGGAAAGCCTCAATTTTCACAGAAAGTTTTTCTTTATTTTCTTTTTCCTCTGCTGACGATTGGGCATGACTGACCATAAATATTCATTTTACAGTTCCAGCCATTCACATCTCCTCAGTTACAGTCCTCATGAATACATATTTGCACAATAAAAATAATAAATAAATAATAAATAGAACATAATTATTTTGATATATTAATAGTGGTGTGTGTGTGTGTGTTTGTGTACATTTAAATATTTAAACAAATGTACAATGCATTCACAAATTCACAGGTAAATTATATTTTACATTTAATGTACCAATCAATAAAATATATTTTCATATATACATAAATATATTGTTTTATTATAGTATATACAATATTTGTATTTACATTTATATAAATATGTGTTTGTGTATTTTAGATAAAACAATTATAAATAAATATAAATTAATCACGATTAATTTGGTTGGGGAAGTGCGATTCAATAGTTTAAAAATGTATCATTTGACAGCACAATATATATATATTGTATGTACTGTGTATACTTATGTATATACAGTATATAGAAAAACGCAATCTTTTATATGCATTTTTGATTTTTGTCTCTCAAGTTGTCTTTTATCTATGTTGGAATATACAGTATAGACTTTTTGGCTTGTGTGTAACTTAAGACGCTCTGGGAAGTGGTGGAGACAATAACTGTGAGATCCTCCTCGCTGTTTATTGATAAAATGATAAACCGCGAGAGTCCGGCTCTTTGTTATTTTTCAAATAAATGAACTCGCAGACACAGATCACAGTACCGCGTAAGAACTGGAAGTATCCTGTTTTAACATTTATCTTCCTTCCACAGAGATGTTGATGGACTCCACCACAGCGACCGCAGAGCTGGGCTGGACAGTATTTCCTGTGTCTGGAACCAGTGACAGCAGCGTAAGTGCTTTTAATGTACCTTTTAATAAACATGTCAATTTCTCAAGTATTCCAAAAAGAAAAAAAAAAAGAATGAAAAAAAAGCTGAAAGTGCATTGGATTTATCGGAGCCGTTTAAAGCAAATAGATTGTCTGTTTGCACCGCGTCTCGGATGCTTATGAGGAATTGGAGTCAAATAGTTTTCCGACAGCCTCCTTTACAGCGGCTTCATCCATCTTGGTTCACGCCTGGTCAGGACACGATGGTCAGCGAGTAATAATATTCCCTCCCTACACCCGGATCAATCTTCTTATGGATGGATCATGTGAAGACAAATTTATTCCCGTGTAATTTTTTTATTGCATTTTTCAAAGCACACACACGCACACACACACACACACGTCCGGTGTTATTACATTTTTCATGCTTCTGTGTCTTCTCTACTTTTGGAGGAATGGTTTAAATTGTAACATTTTGCGTATCTGGAAGCAGTAAACTGGACAAGCGGGATGCGAAAATAAAAGGAAAAATGGTGGAAGGAATGAAGGAGAGCGAGCTGACACTGTGCTTGTGCAACTTCAAAGTTTTTCCGATAGAATTCCGCTCACCATCTTCTTTTCGAACCTGAGGGCACACCACTTTTTTGTCTTTTTTTTTTTTCCCTGTGTACTGATTGGAGCAATCAGTGTGGAAGAACAAAGCCGTCCAGTGTCTCTGCCTCTAGATTTCTGGAATCAATCAGTGCAGAAAAAGATTCACCTCTTGTCTTCGGTAACAAAAGAAATGGAATTACACATGCTTTGCATCACCGCGGCTCCTCAACAGCAAGCGTGGATTTTTCCCCTTCCACCGTCGCCACTAAAAGCTCCACATGTCTGAAGGAATCCGTGAATATGAAGTATTTAATAGATCAAATGCAAAACTCACTATGTGCTTTGACACTTTCCCTAACACAGACATCCGACATAGTGGGCGATTCAGAGGAAATGGATTCTTTAGCGAGGAATGCTGGCAGAATCCTGGTATTTTCTTATTTTTTTTTTTTTTTAAGGAAATTGAGAATAATTTCTAGGCAGACACAGCATCCATTAGCTAGAGCCAGGACAACATGGTCGCCCACGGCAGCGCTAAACAGGTGGGATTGTGTAAAGCTTGCGGAGAGAAAGGCCTTAAGTTATTGTCTTACACCCCTGCAGAGCCGTGTGGACTTAGCTGAAGTATCAGTGTCAGTCAAAATATAGAGCGCTCCATCACCAGTTGGCTTTCATGGCACTGAATAGCTTCGCAAAACAAAATCCTGCTTGAGATCCGCCGAGAAGAAAAAATCCAGATGTGGGTTGCTCATTTGAACCATCATTCATACATCGGCGCTTGTCTTCGGAATTCACTCCGAACGTCTAAAAGTGAAGTTGGTGTTTTATGGAGCTGCAATATTGGACGATGTAATTATTGAAGTTAGCACTTGCATTAAAGGAAGATTTACGATCTACTTACGTTGGCCAGGTGTGACGGCCGCCATACTTTATAATCTTTCTGCTGTTATTATTTTTGACTCCACGTGTCTGTGTGGTGACTTGTGGGGACATGCGAGTTATTGCCAATCTTTCAAGTCAAACGTAAAATCAGATGTTTCAAATAACCGTAAAAAAAACCATCTGTGACTTTTATTATTTTACGCTTTGTGAATTATTAGCGTGTGTGCAGTTTCTTTCAGCAGTTTCGTACTTAGACGTTGATATACTGTATTAAGGAAAAGGCAAAAATCAGTTGTTCGATTCTAATTAAATTTGAATGAAGTTTGTGTCGAACATACCGTATAGAAATTCAAGAATAAAAATGTTCTTATTACCCAGAAATGGCAATATTAAGAAATGTGACCATTTTTAATCCACACTGCAAAAAAGGCAAAATATCTTGAAATTACACAATAAATCTTCGTTTTTTAGACAAGATAAATTAACTGTCTTAGAATTAAGAGGAAAAAAATGTATTTGCTTGTTTCAAGCGACTTTACCAAGTTACATTTTCTCATCCAATTGACAGATCATTTTACTGGATTTAAATCTTCTTTACTAATTTAGTTTTTTATTTTCTTATTTTTTCATGTGCATTTTTTGCAGTGCATTGACATGATTCTAGTTATAATTTTAATCTCATATTTTGCATTTCCAAATAGCTCTTGATTTAAAATGATTTTTGAATTTAGGACTGCGCCAAGTTTTCGAAAGGGAATGCACAATTGTTTTAATGGGACTATTACACATACTTGACATTGTTGTGCGAATGAGCGTTCATGTTTGTTTACAACTGTCAAATAACGAGTTACTGTAGGACGCCACTTCAAAAGGACACATTTAAATCTTGTGGTGTGTTAATTTAATCAGTAGAGTTAACTTAAAAATCACTTTCCTCAAGGACATGGTTTTTTCGAGGAGGCATATTTGGATATTGGGATTATATAACAGGGTTTACGTAATTCCATGTTTGCAATGCGTAGGAAGATAATCACCAGAGACGCGAAGTTGGCGGGGTGTAAATTATATTAGGATAATTGTAATTTTATAACTGCGTCTGCGTTTGCATGCCCTCGTGATACTGCGAGCGGAGTCATTAGCGCCTCGGTTAGAAAAGCCGTGTTGTGGAAACATTACAAATGTGTTTCAATCGCTTCATGTTAAAACTCCGTCTCGGTCATGCATCCAGACTTAGTTGCTTACTGAAGCAGAACGTGAGAGTGAGGCGGCACATTCGCGGAACGAATCGCAGGCTAAACCGCCTGAAGGTCCAGATCCGATCGCTATCAATAATCATCTGTGACTTTATTTGCATGATAATGAACGTCTCTCGTCAGCATTTCATCCCGCGGCCTGACGGAAACGGATACTATGGAGAGGGAGTTCATGCTAAAGGAGCTTTTATATAAATATTTTTCTCCGGCGCTATTTCTGGCTGGCGCGGGCCGGCCTACTCGACGTCCTCAGGAAACACGTGTCGGAGGAGGGGTGGACGGTAAACTGGAATTAACGTGAAAACCGGGATTTGCTGGTTGTGTCGCCGTATGGATTTTGCAATATCGTGAATTTCATTTTTATACATGTATATAAACACGTTACAACTGTCTCTCTCTTTCTCTCTCTCTCTCTCTCTCTCTCTCCCCCTTTTCTCTTTCTCATTCTCTCTCTCTCTCTGTCTTTCTCTCCCTGCTTTTCTCTCCCACTGTCTCTGTCTCTCTCTCTCTCTTGCTCTCTCTCTCTCTCTCTCTCTCTCTCTCTCCCTTTCTCATTCTCTCTCTCTCTGTCACCCTCTTTATTTCTTACTTTCTTTCTTACTCTCTCTATCTCTCTCTCTCTCTCTCTCTCTGTCTCTCACTCTATCTCTCTCTCTCTCTCTCTCTCTCTCTCATTTTTCAAAGACATACTGTATTAAAAATGGCAGATGCTTATCCAGGTGCATCTAATTTCTTTTCATCTTTATACAATTTCTTTTTCTATTACAATACAGATATTGTGTACAAACATTGTAATTAAGGTCTACTAAAATACAATGTCCACCCCCGCCAATACCGTGATATAATATCGATACCGTCTGGACACTCTAGAAAATATCAGGATATGAATTTCCGCTCATGTCGCCCACCCCTATGTCAGAGCGGCTTGGGGTTGGGAAACGTCCTGACTCGGTGAAGCAACGCTTGGCGTTTGAGGGTCTTGGATTTATGTGCGGCCACTTGTGGCAGCTGAGTTTTTTGTCATGTCCTTGATTTATCTGAAATATGTAAACATGATCCATGTGGAGATGGAGAGACACACGGGTTAACGAAAGCAACGGAGGAAGCTTATTTGTCTAACTTCACATGTTGTGCATTACCACTGGATGGAGGTAATTGAAGCCGACTGCCAAAGACAGCTTAGTTTGTGGGTCAGCTCTCTCTCCATCACTCACTTTCTCTCCGTCAATCTTTCCGATGGTGGGGATTTCACTACCTCGCTTGGTGTGCTAATCCTTCACTCTAGAAGAAAGATCTGGACGCCATTTGTCCCACACGTCCCCTCAGGACAGGCGTCTCCATGCATCTCCTACAACCGCCCAACTCTCCCATCGGAGCCATCACACCATCTCCCCTTTCTTATCCATGCAGATTTTAATCGTCTTTTAAAAGGCAAACTTCACACTCGCCAAAGCGCAGATGCTGAATCTGCATGTTCCATTTAACAAACTCATCAGCGCCACTCCGCCGCTCACACAACTGTAAGTGGAATGGCAGTCTTGGGAGGGATGTAATTGCTGTAAGCGTCACAAGGTTGACGGTTCATTCGCCAACGATGATAAAATTTGAATAAAAGTTCAGAGCCGAAGCAGGAATGTTTAACCCCCCCCCCCCCTTTTAACCACCAGTCCTTTTCCCTAGTGGTAGCCATTTTCATAATTCAGCACGGTTCCACTTCAGTAGGGAGAGCCTCTGTCAAGGGGAGACTTATGGATCCCAGCTCGGATGAACTTTCTCTCGTCTTGTGTGGCAGGGGAGTTATCGAGCACCGTGCCATTTATCACAGGACCGCTTTTCCCAGCGCATGTTACAACTTTAAGTCCGTTTAAGTATGACCTCGTTTTTTTTTTTTTTTCTACAAATCGTGATTTATTTCAAATAGGTGCTTGGCGATGTCGCGGACGATGTTTGCGTTGGATTAATCACGTAGCTGAAATAATACTCGCCAACGTGCCATCGTTATTAGGGATTGATTTAGGGGCCATCTCGCAGGACAGATTGCGTGTGACTGATGAAGCTGGGAAATCGGCGTCGTTCATTGGCTGCTTGGAAATAAATGTGCGTGTAGAGCGTCAGTGCAAACGTAGAGCGCAATAATGCTTCCTCTGTGGATTTTCTCTGGAAACCACAGTCATAAAGGATCATTATATCTACTTCTATTATCTTTAGGCGTCACTTAAATACACACACGCTGTAGTTTGACTTTGCTGGGTTGGACAGATCGATAGATGCGTCTAGAAAAAAGTTTGTAATTACTCAAACAAAAAGTTATTTTGAGTTTTGTTTGTTACCAAAATACTTTTTTACGCATGTTTAACCATGTTTAACCAAATGAGGGAATTTGTGGCAATTTTGTCCATGCATTTGTCTCTATTTATAATTTTTTTTGTTTATACTTTGGGTTTTAAGATTCAGTCTAATCCTTAAACCTGGCCTAAAGTTCAGCTAATCCTTTTTACAACTGATGAAAGAGTCAAAATTGTCTTTGCTGGATTTTACATATCGATAGATGCATCTAAAAATAAGTTTGAAATTACTCAAAAAGTAATTTTGAGTTTTGGTGGTTAGCAAAACACTTTTATAATCATGTTTAACCTGTTTAACCTTGTTTAACCAAATGAGGGCAATTTTGTCCATGCATTTGTCTCTATGTATTAATTTTTTAATTTATACTTTAGGTTTTAAGATTCGGTCTAATCCTAAACCTTAAATCTGGCCTAAAGTTCTGCTAATCCTTTTTACAACTGATGAAAACACACTGAGTCAAAATTGTCTTTGCTGGATTTGACAGATTGATAGAGGCATCTAAAAAGAAGTTTGAAATTTCTCAGAAAGTAATTTTGAGTTTTGGTGGTTAGCAAAACACTTTTATAATCATGTTTAACCTGTTTAACCATGTTTAACCAAATGAGGGCAGTTTTGTCCATGCATTTGTCTCTATTTATTGGTTTTTAAAGTCATACTTTAGGTTTTAAGATCCAGTCTAATCCTAACCCTTAAATCTGGCCTAAAGTTCTGCTAATCCTTTTAACTATTGATGAAAACAATTGTTTTTGCTGGATTTGACAGATTGATATATGCATCTAAACAGAAGCTACATCTATTTTAAGTTTTGTTTGTTACCAAAATACTTTTATAAGCATGTTTCACCAGTTTAACTACTTTTAACCAAAATAGGAAAGTTAGGGCAATTGTGTCCATGTATTAGTCTCTACTTATTAATTTTTTTTAATTTATACTGCTGGTTTTAAAATCCGGTCTAATCCTAAACCTTGAATCTAGCCTAAAGTTCTAAAAACACGAAAAATTGTCTTTACTGGATTTGGCATGATCTAAAAACAAGTAGTAGTAGTAGTAGTAGTAGTAGTAGTAGTAGTAGTAGTAGTAGTTTATTGTCATTACAGCTTGAAATTACTCAAAAAATAATTTTTATTTTTTTGGTTACCTAACAACTTTCATAAGATGGAGTTGAGGCAATTTGTCTCTACTTATTAATTTTTTTTAATTAAACTTTGGGTTTTAGGATCCGGCCTAATCCTTAACCTTAAATCTGGCCTAAAGATCTGCTAATCCTTGTTACAACTGACAGTGAATCTTGTTTGTTCACTCAACTTTAACTCTTTTGTTGAGCCAACAAAGAAGTGCAATACTAAAATAATGAGTTGAACTCTTTACATCGATTGGATTTTCCAGGCGAAAGTAGTTAAAATATCTCATGAACTTTAGTAGATATGACAAATGAGCTGGCAGTTGTGGTCCAGCCATAAAGGGTTTGACATGCCACTTAAGTTTGAATCCCGGTCCAGTGGGTTCTACAACTGAGGTGATATCTTAGGCTGCCCACTGCTCCTGGTTTGTTTGTGTTCACTTCATAGTGTGTAACGTCACCGGATGGTTAAAGACAGAACACAATTTCAAAACACTGCAAAAAACACATTCTTGACAAGCCAAAAGAACTTGAAATTACACAATAAATCTTGTTTCTTCGGACAAGATAAACGAACTACCTTAGAATTAAGAGTGACAGATTAATTAGCTTGTTTTAAGACAATAGGACTTGTTTCAAGCGGCCTTATCAAGTAAAATTTTCTCACCCCCTTTGGCAGATCATTTTACTTGATTTAAGTTTTTTTTTAACTCATTTAGTTTTTTATTTCCTTGTTTTTTCATGTGCATTTTTTGCAGTGTAGTGGCCATATTGACAAACTCACTCCCTTTACAAACCAAAAGTTGGGTGTTTTGCGTACGAATAGACACATTTGAAAAATCAGGTTGAAGTTGAGATTCTGCGCATCATCGACTATCATTTTTTATCTTAGTCCCTGTTGTTTTAATTCAACATTGTGTGCGATGTCTAATAGGCATGACATAGTTGTACTGAAGATTAAGAAAAAAGAACACAAGACTCCATTCACTTTGGGATTGAAAGACTTTAGATTTGGAGTGTGTGGGGCCGAGCTTGTGTTCTCATTCAGTGGACCGGAGCTCCGGGTTCTGCTCTAGCAGCCTCCGTGATGGTCCTTCTTATGCTTGCTTATGTCCCGCAATGAATAACGTAGGCCTTAGACCAAACGGCGCCATTAATTATGATTTATACCATTTAGCGGAATAGTGTCCAAGCGCTCCTAAAAATCAAAATGCTTCTTTCCCATATGAAATAAGACTCATGGTCATCCTTTAGCCACACTCTTACTGGAGGTCCAGGGGGAGAAAACTGTGGAAATGAAGACGTTTCTTCTAATTTCACACCCAATGCTTGATCGCTTGGCTCTTATTATGTCTCATTGGGTTCTCCTCTTTGCCTCTGATGAAAGAAGCTGAGCCGGCACAAAGGGAGGCTTCCATTAAAGGAGCATTTGTTTGGAGTGTCTTGAACCCACTCTTCTCCTTCTCTCATGCAGTTGCTCAGTCTGTCATTACCAACCTTTTTTTTTTCCTTCCTAATTTGATTACTGAAAGTGATGGGCTACAAACAAGAGGATGCTACACCCTGTCTACTCTTATTTTACTCCCCGTCATCGCTGCCCCTTTGTCTTGTTTAAGAAAGAATGGCCCACTTTTTTAAAGAAGGTGCCAAGGTCAATGGCTGCCAGTGACCCAGGACAGATGCCCAGCTTGAAAGCAACGAGTTTAAAATAATGGAAAGAAATGCTGATTTATATTATATACATATATTGTACATATTTTGTATATTTTTATATTACATTTTATTTAATGCTTGAATTATTTAACAAAACATATTATAGGTATTTCACTGTACTCATTAAAAAAATTGGAGATGCATTTCATTTCAATTCATGGATTTTTATGGGGTTTATTTTTTTTTTAAGGCTTTACCGTTATTACACCTCACAGATCAACAAATATGCAAGTGTTAATAATCGCATAATCGCTGTTCAATTCCAAATCGTTTCATCGGGTCAGAGCTAAATAACCGAGACGTGGGAATAAAGAACAAAAGCTGTGAGAAAAAGAAAGCCGTTTTAATTAGTCCAAGATTGTTTGATAGATTGGAGGTCTCGGACAGGCTTGACTTTCTCCCCCAGCCCCTCAAAACTCTTGTCAAAATCCTTGTTAAGCAGAGACTAATTTGGGAAATTATGTCAGCTGTTAAGTGAAGAGTAAGACGCTGGCGGGGAGGGTGAGCGAGGAGGTTTGGGGTGATCTTGCTGGCTTTCCAATCGATGGCGTAAATAGCTTTTTGAGGTGAAGAAAACGGCTTTCTCCATTGGACAAGGTCAAGAGTTTTTATTTCTTAAAGGCTTGTATCTTGATCCCAGGAAAGTTTGCTGGAAGCCACGATGGAGTCATCTGGAGTCACTTAGGAGAACCAGTGAAGTCCGTGGTGCATGTATTCCTCATGCTTTAGAGTGTGCAAGACATACTTGTAAATTTTACAGGAAGTTTCGTTCACTCCATCCATCAGTCGTCCGTATAATTTGATTAAATTACGTTGGTAATGTTCAGCGGAACAGGGTCTGGGCTTTAGAGTTGACGTGGTTGTGTTAATGGTTTCTTGGTTGGCCAAGTTACATGTTTAAAATAAAACAAACAAATAAACAAATAGGGGGGCGGGGTATTTTAACTAGGGGGTAATTTTCAGGGGTAATCTTAATTTAAACACTGTGTTCCATGTGTTTTTTTCCCTCCACTTTTTATTTCACTGGTTATCTCTTTAACAAACCCTAATCTTGTGCCGACAAAAAAAAAATCAGAATTAATAATACATTTTCTTCCGCAGTAAAAATAAAGAGAAATGTGAGCCAAAAATAAACAGAAACCATAATCTCTTGGAATTGCCAGGCGAGCTCCTCAGAAAACACAGGCTAATGCCAGACCCTTTTGTGTCTAATGCCAGGACCTATTGGCAGCCTAGCAGGAGAATGTTTCTCTCTCTCTCTCTCTCTCTCGCTTCTCATTCCTCTTTTTCTCTGTAATCTGCTCGTTGCATATGGAGAAAGCTGCTGAAAATGGCCCGTTCTCCTACATAGCACCTCCAGACATTTGATGCAAAGATTTACGCGTGTTCATAATGTGATATTTTCTGCTGTCATGTCATTTTGATGTCCAGCCAGATGTATGAAAGGGATTGCGAATAGATGGAGGTTTGCAGGGCCAGAAACTTAAAACCTAGAGAGGGAGGGAGGGAGAGAGAGAAAGATAGAGAGAGAGAGTAAGAGAGAGAGAAAGACAGCGAGAGAGAGAGAGAAAGAGATGGAGAGGGAGAGAGAGACAAAAAGAGAGATTGTGACAGAGCGAGAGGAAGGGGGTGAGTAAGACAAAGGGAGAAAGAGAGAAAGCAGTAGAGAGAATGAGAGAGAGAGAAAGAGAGAGGGGGGGTGAAGAGAGAGATAAAGTGAAGCTGGGAGAGAGAGGAATAGGTAAAGTAAGAGAGAGACTGAGACAGAGAGAGAGAGACAGAAAGAAAGAGAAAGGGCGAGGTGGAGGGAGAGGGAGAGAGACAAAAAGAGAGATTGAGACAGAGCAGGAGGGAGAGAGTAATACAATGTGAGCGAGAGAAAGACAGAGGGAGAGAGTGAGAAAGACAGAAAAGGATGGAAAGAGTGAGGAAGAGAGAGAGAGAAAAGAGAGACGGTGGTAGAGAGATAGGGAGAGAGAGAGAGAGATAGAGAGGGATCGAGAAGATAAAGAGAGTGTAGGTAAAATAGAGAAAGAAAATGAGAGTGTGAGAGAAACGGAGGAAAAGAGAGAAAATGAGAGAGGGGAATAGTGAGAGGTAAAGAAGGAGAGTAAGAAAGAGACTGAGACAGAGAGAGGGGGAGTGAGAGAAAGAGAGAAATTGAAAGAGTGAGAGAGAGAGAGAGAGAGAGAGAGAGAGAGAGAGAGAGAGAGAGAGAGAGAGAGAGAGAGAGAGAGAGAGAGAGAGAGTGAGGGATATGATGGGCACATTTTCCGGGACATTTAAGGCCCGTTTACACACAGGAAAAATGCTCATCTTGAGAAAAGTGATAAGCGGAGCAATAAATCTCCTTTTGCTTGAATATCTGCTCTGCACATTGGTAGTAAACTGTGGTTTTAAACTCAGTGCAGGAAACTATTTCGAAATGTTGCACTAGAAATGAAAACCTTATGTCCTGGAATTAGTTTAACCCTAGTGATTTATTTCAGTTCAACCTGAACCCGCGAGGGTTTGCGCGTACTTAACCAGTAGGTGTGCTCTTTGGACTTGGCCACGCCCTGTTTCAATTCCCAAGCGCAACTTTTTGCTACAATGTGAAAGAAGCCAAACAGCAAGCGTCTCGATGAGACTTAACATGCCATATTATCTCTTAGAAACTTAGAAAAACATCTGCAACATGTGTACGATGTTAGTGAAGACGTCATCCTAAAAATTCGAAAGACCTAGGAAGTGACAGACGGAGAATTTGCCCTGATGACTCAGATTGTCTTCAAAAAATTCAAGAAATTTTACACAATTCGATTTCAAAACGAATAAATCTCGAGATGATTGTCTACAACGGGGTCTTTAATTGTTGTGTTTGTATGGTTCACAGTGGGAGGAAGTAAGCGGCTACGACGAGCACATGAACACCATTCGCACCTACCAAGTGTGCAACGTCTTTGATGCCAACCAGAACAACTGGGTTCGCACCAAGTACATCCGACGAAGAGGAGCTCAACGCATCCACGTGGAGATGAAATTTTCAGTGCGCGATTGCAGCAGCATCCCAAGAGTCCCAGGCTCATGCAAAGAGACCTTCAACCTCTACTACTACGAGTCCGATGCCGACTCGGCCACCAAACTCTCCCCTGCTTGGATGGAAAACCCTTGGATCAAGGTGGACACCATCGCTGCAGACGAAAGCTTCTCCCAAGTTGACCTGGGTGGTCGTGTGATGAAGATCAACACTGAAGTGCGCAGTTTCGGCCCCGTTTCTCGGAACGGTTTCTACCTGGCCTTCCAGGACTACGGAGGATGCATGTCGCTGATCGCCGTGCGGGTTTTCTACCGGAAATGTCCTCGTGCTATCCGGAATGGAGCCGTGTTTCAGGAGACACTTTCCGGGGCAGAGAGCACTTCGCTGGTGGCAGCTAGGGGAGTCTGCATCCCTAATGCCGAAGAGGTTGACGTCCCCATTAAGCTGTACTGTAATGGAGATGGAGAGTGGATGGTCCCCATTGGCCGCTGTATGTGTAAAGCTGGTCACGAAGCTGTGGAGAACGGAACGGTGTGCAAAGGTAGGTCCCTTATCTGATAATGTATACTAATTGTGTTGTGTGTGTCCTGACTTATATATCTGAGTTGGGCTTAAATACTAAGGGAGTGCTTTTCGTTCACTTGTGGGGACCTTTGCTGGGAACACCAACACATTTCAAACAAGGCCTGTTTGAAGATTAAGGTGGAATTTTAGGGATGAAATTACAATTGAGTTTTGGTTTATTAGTGTTGTGGTGGTACCGATTAAGGTTTGGGGAAGGGAATTGTGTGTGTGTGTGTGTGTGTGTGTGTGTGTGTGTGTGTGTGTGTGTGTGTGTGTGTGTGTGTGTGTGTGTGTGTGTGTTCCTATTATTTTCGGTCTTTGAAGGTGTTACATATTGACCACTTGTTTGATATTCATTTACTTATTTAGTGATTCCATTTGGAAAAGTGTATTATGACTATTATTAAAATACTTTTCAATCGGAGATGACTTTCAGAAGTCATTCAAAGACACATTTAGAGAAAGATTTCTACCCAAGCTTCAAGCTGAAAAGTCACCAACGGACTTTCCAAATTTGCAAAAGGAAGAGCTGAAAATGACTGTGGTGTTTGCAAGCACAAACATTTGTGAACAAACATTTTCTGTGACGAGGAGAACGAAACGTGGGTCGCATTCTCGCGTTTCAGACCATCATCTTCATTCTGAGAGTCAATGGGAGAGTCAAAAATTTGTATCTTTGTATTTGTATTTGTAAAAATGTATCATTGAATGGCGACTTCACCAATTATCAAATTTTCATTTTTTATCCCGTTTTGTCAACTAGGCACATTTTAAATATTCATCTTTTAATTTTATCCGTGTTGTGGCAGGCAAAGTCCACGCTAAAGTCTAGTTTGGCCCCCGTTTTATGAATAGTTCAGCCTCACTAGTCTATATTTTCATTCCATTTTTTATCGTGTCCATATCTTTCATTTCTAATCATTATAATGGCCGTTTTATGATCATTCAAGTTACATTTATTGCATCACTATTGCAATGCATTCCAGCAGATTGTGTCCTTTAATCCACCTCAAGAAGGCGAGCATGAGCAAACATCACCGTCCTTGCTTTGTAATCTTCCGCTTGTAATCCAAAGGGAGCGGCGAGTTGTTCTCCCGTCCCCAGTCGCTGCAGAAATGACCCGCTTTGGATGTTGTGGTTTCACGGGCAACTCAAACAAGTGGATGTGGGCAGCCCGGCTGGTTTATTTTCTCCCTCTCCCAGTCTCCCCGTGCAGTGGTGGTGTAAGCTGGCCCTTTCACAGCATGTGAGTGTATCGATTGTTTCTTATCCAAACCCCCGAGCTCCTCTCCTTCAACCCACCTCACCTGTAATTCAACTCGCTCTACAGCGGGAGCTCTGGTTTTGCCTGACGGCTGGTCCTGTTCCCACGGCAACACCAGCCCGCAGACAGGCTCCACGCTGGCACAGACGACACAATAAAACGCCCACCTGTGTCTCGGACCCCCCCTTCCCTGCTCTGGCTGATAGACGTGCTCATGCTCACTCGGCTTCTTGGTAAAACTGGCTGTAATTACCCAACCGGCTCCCCGTCTGGAGCAGGATGTGCTGGGATAATAGCCGCTCATTGCAGACACTAGCAGCGCCTACATGCGCTCAATGGTGGTTAATGAGGACGGTCAGAATCCGTCCTCGCCAGCACCTGCAGGAATGGGGGAAGGTAGAGCGGTTCAGGCGCGATTGAAGGGCCTGCGTAATTACACACGCCGGGTTGTTTGTGACCCACGTGCAATTTAGCGAATGCTGCGGGTTTTAATATCTAAGGGAGTTGAATGGCCCGAGGTCCCGGTTCCAAAACAGAATCACGGTAAGTGTCTAATGGAGAGACCTGTAGGTAAATCAGGTGCTTGACAGAGAAACACTCCAGCGCTCTGTTTAATCACCGCTGCTGGGAACCATAGGTTTGTTTATGTTTTAAATGCTTCGATGCCTCTG
>MU204420.1:7653834-7674920 GCA_017309775.1 Paedocypris sp. Pulau Singkep
AAACAATTGATTTGTTTTAGAACACGAGTTTAAGAAGGCGGCCGTGTGGAGCAACAGATAGAAGGGATTCTTTTCCCCGACGGCATTTTAAGCTACTCAGCATTGTTGATGAGAGACACATTGCTTGGTTTGGCGAAGAAAGCAGCGGCTCCACCTGTTGAGAAGTTCTCAGGAACACGGGGCCAAAAGCAAAAGCCCATCACGTTCCCGTTGAAAGAGATTGAGCAGGTTTTACTGCGGTAAAGATTACTCGTGTGACCTGCAGGAATGCGGCGGTCAGTCTGAATCCGTCCGGCCCGCCAGTGATGGAGCGAGTTTCTGACCGAGCGGACTGTTGCTTTTAGTGGAAGGATTTATGTCACCAATATTCTAAACAGGAAGTCTCTCTAGACTCTTGATGATGAAATAAAGCGGCAGGCGTCGTTCTAGAGAGAACAAAGAGCGGATGATTCACGCAGAACCTGACCTTTTCTTCCTCCACCGTCGGGCCTGGATGTGTATTAGCTGGAGGATTGTGAGTAATGGACTCCCACCAACGCTAGATTGTAGTGGTCCAACAATATAAGCTGAGGACAAACATCGCTTATGTGGTCATGGATGACTGAGGCTGTGAGGATCCTGCCGAGGCTCCGCCCCTTTATTTCCCTTGGTGCATCTGCTTCTGATGATTGCGCTAACTGGCTAACGACAAACATGGGGCAGTGCTTTGCTTTAGGTCGGGCTGAAATCCCTGCGGTGCATGAAACTAAACATTTACCCCATCATCTCACATGCTGAACAGTTTGGCTTCAATAAATCTTAAGACACTCGGTGATGCAGTGAAACCGGATCTGTTTGCTTTTTCATATACAATATACAGAGACACACAATCACACGCATATACAAATAAGAATTCCATCTTTCGAATCCATTCAAAGTCGCAGACCGTCTGAAAGCCGCTGTAGGGAATAAGCCGAACAATGCGTTTAACTCAGCCACTATGGCTTTCACTAATGTGAGATGCACTTTCATTTGAAGATTTTAATTTTCAAGGTTGGTTTGGGATAGACAGTTATAGTATGTTCATTTAATTCTACACACACATATACACACACTTTATCATTTTTTTTTCTTTTTGTTTTTTTTTCTTTTCTCTACATTTTTATATTTTAATTGCTCATTTGTACTACTGTTTTGTTGTAGACAGTACAGACAGTAAGACACACGGACAGAGAGACAGACGGACATAGACTGGCGGACAGACAGATAGACAGTCAGACACACATCATACAGACAGACATACAGACAATATTTTAAGTTACGTTAGACAGGCCCCATCATTACCTGTTTTTAGGCCACTTTTAAAAACACATTTCTATGCTCTGGCTTTTAACTCGGTATGAGGTCCTGCATGTTTAGTGGGTTTTAGTCATTATTTCTTAGGCCGTGATTTTATTTGCATTTTATTATACTGTTTTCAAACATTGGTTGTTTTATGTGGTTTTTATACACCACTTTGGTCGACCTCGGTTGTTTTTAAGTGCTTTATGTATATATAAAGATGGTTTGATTTGATTCGATAATGGAGACAGACAGACAGACAGACAGACAGACAGACAGGCCAGTGGGCAGGAACACAGTCAGTCAGCCTGACATACATTATACAGACAGTAAGACAGGTGGACAGAGAGACAGACAGACATACAGACACTAAGACTGGCTGACAGACAGACAGTAAGACAGGTGGACAGAGAGACAGACAGACATACAGACACTAAGACTGGCAGACAGACAGATCGACAGTCAGTCGATTTATACAGACAGACAGACAGTAAGACAGGTAGAAAGACAGATAGACAGAGAGTAAGACAGACAGATAGACAGATAGACAGTCAGTCAGACATATACATTATACAGACAGTAAGACAGGTAGACAGACAGATAGAAAGAGAGGCAGACAGACAGATAGACAGTCAGTCAGACATGCATTATACAGACAGACAGACAGACAGACAGACAGTAAGACAGGTAGACGGACAGATAGACAGAGAGTAAGACAGACAGACAGACAGTCAGTCAGACATGCATTATACAGACAGACAGACAGACAGACAGTAAGACAGGTAGACCGACAGATAGAAAGAGAGGCAGACAGACAGACAGACAGTCAGTCAGACATGCATTATACAGACAGACAGACAGTAAGACAGGTAGACCGACAGATAGAAAGAGAGGCAGACAGACAGATAGACAGTCAGTCAGACATGCATTATACAGACAGACAGACAGTAAGACAGGTAGACAGACAGACAAGATTTTTTAAGAGCTGGGTGTTAAAGCGTATCTAGGCAGCACTCGACGACACTCTAGTCCTCAAGCTGTGTCAATTACCTTATCACGCATTAGATTACACGTAATCCCGTGTCTGTGGTGCCTACCAGTGTTTTACTGAAGTGGACTTTTATCACGGCTCATCTTCACTACTTCATTTAACAATTTTCGCCATTGGAGAGACAGACTCATTCCCGACAACCATCGCCCCAATGTAATCAAACCTCTCCTCACCTTGCGAGTGCGTACAATTTGGCCTTTCTGCTGCCATTTTCAGAAGGCTTCAGTTCGCTTGTGACCCGTGGCACGCTTTTATGGCTGAACTCCTCGCTTCTCCAGCCTTGCCAACTCTTCAGTCTGGCCTCTAATTGGCAAAGTAAAGAACATTAAGGAGTGAAATTAAACCCTCTTATACGAAATTGTTCAGTCTGGAGCCCGACACCAGGAGTGTGACAAAGAGCTAAAAGTGTTCTCAGTGACAGCAGACGCACAGTGAAGCCAACAGGTCCAGACCTTACCAGTAGTGATAGGAATTTCGATTCTTTTACCTGAATTGGATTTTTAACTCTCAAACAGTAAGTGAACGATTCTCTTTGAGTTATTCATTCATTTAGTTCGTTTTTGTTCACAGAATGTGGCACTGTAGAACGCATTATATACTACTCAAAAACGATTCTGCTTGCTACAGAGCCTGTGCCGTTTGGCTCTGTTAAGTCTAAAACCCTTTAAACCCGGTTCGGTGCCTGAGCTGCTGTACTTATTTAAGATAAATCACACAACACGATAGGTAAAGTTAATCAAAATCACCAGATAGAAAACGCAGACTCCAAGACCAAGTTTTCCCTAACTGATCTCTCGAGCTTCTGCGTTTTCCTGGATGTACGTTTGTTTTTATGAATCAAAAGAGATTTGAAAGTTTTAGGCCGGAGTACGCAGCATCAAGTTACGCCCAGGAGGAGAGGAAAGCCAGAAACCAAGCATCACTTTGCAATTCGAAATAACATCTCCTTAATAACTTTTAGTCTTTGAAAAGTTATTGTGATAATAACAATCTCGGATACGGAAATAGCATGGCAACTTCTAAAGGTTCTGTTTAGACTTTAGTGATTGGACCAGATTAACACACACGCACACACACAAAGATGATAAATGTCAACCTGACCTCTCATTCGCATTTCAACGTATTCAGTTTTAAACGTTTAAAGCCTTTAAAATCACATTCAGCCCAACAGGCTCTCACGTGATAAGTGATAAATGAACGAATGATCCGAAAGCGTCCATTTGAACAAATCGCGAACTATTTTGCTTGCTACAGATTCTGTGCCGCTCGACTATCCTCTGAAAAACGAATCGCTCATTGAGGGGACTCGTTCTTCCCGAGTCATATGAAGCATGTTCAATTTGACCGTAAGAGAGGACATGAGGTTGGCTCGGGTCAGGTTGGAAGATGCTCAGGATAGAATAAAGTGGTAGACAAACCCTGATAAGGAAAACGCCGACAGAGAAGTAGTAGATTCCCAAACGACGCATCACTACTAACCAGTCGCCGCTGGTAACCCCTTGACCAGAATCAAGATACCTCTACAGCCACAGATTGGGATGGCTGGTACCACGGGAGCCATTTGCCCGCCTTCTAGAACCCCAGGGAGTAGTAATACACGTTTATTCCGTGTTGCACGGGCGGTGATATTCCAGTTCATTTTTTACTCCAAGCTGAAGCTATCTACTCGTCCGCCCGCACGTGATCCATTGAGGAGCTCTTGTCATTTTTCTCTCAGTACATTCATCACTCCCTTGAAAGTGATAACGCCTGGGTGAAATAACTACAAACGGTCCAGAACTCATGGAACACGATGTGTTAACTTGTTCCACATGCATCCCTGAGCTGCCATTCATTAGCTCATGTCTCCATTGGGCTTGTCCTTGTTGAAGGCCTGTCTCAAAAGCCTGGACTGTTCTAAGGCGTCTCTTATCACTTCCTGGCTGGAGGGATTTCTCACGCCTGTCTCTTTTTTTCTTCTTCGGGACACCTCTTTGTGTCCTGAAAGACACAGATATCTGGTATCTCGGGGTCCTGAAGCAAGAATCTGAGGGTTAATAGGTGTTTCTGATTACAATTTTCTTACCAAGCCGATGTGGAAAAGAGGCCAGTGGCTTGGGTTCAAAAGCCAGATTGCCGGGTTTTTTTTTCCCAGCTTACTTGGGTCATTTAGGAAACACGGCGGAGAAGTCTTTCATCTGGTCTGATTCATACTTTGACCACTGGAAGACCTGCACAGGATGCAGCGCCGGTTCATCATGGGTCAGAGAAAAGAAAGAAGGCATCTGTCCTTTGAAGAGCTACATGCCTGCTAAGCGCTCGCAAATATGAACAAGAGATGACAGAAAGGAAGGCATGTTTTGCCACAAATACCGTTGGATTCTGCTGAAGGAATCAGGATCGAGTAGCCGTACATCTGTTGTGTCGCCACGGCGGCGAGCGCTGATGGATGAATCCAATTGACATGCAAGCCAATATAAATTGCGATTCTTTAACCTTGAGTGACACTTGAGGTTAGCGGAGAGCTGGGAATTTGTTACACTTCAAGCTTTTTCAGGGAAACTTGATCGATCGCTCTCGTGTCAGTGTGAGGCTGATGCTGCTATCTGTTTCGTGCTGCGACCGTCTTTGGTGACTGGATTCCAGTTGTTCACACTCTCTTGACCCCTGCTACGCACAGAAGGGTTCAGTTTAGTTTCCTGATTTGTCATGTGACCTCTCAAAGATCACTTGAGCGGTCTTGTTACATTACCCTGACCACCGTCGGGGTCTTCTTCACTTCGGCGTGTGACGCGATCCAGTTGTGATTCCAGAAAGGGATAATATTCTTTACATCTACTTTTTTTGTTCTGACTATATATCAAATGCAATTTCCCCACTGTGGGACTAATATAGGTCATTTCTATTCTTTATTTTTAGGCACACGGTTTTTACAAGACATATTTTAGATACCATTTACCTTTGGTTGTGCTTACTGATTGATTTCTGAAAAGAAGAGTTAGCTGTGGCAAGCCAAATTAACGTTTAAACCTTGTTTAAGTACTTGAGTAAATGGACTTCATTACTTTACTTAAATTTTTTTTGGTGGCTTTGTACTTACAAGTTAAATATGAGCAACTTTTACTCTCATCTTGACTACATTTTTGATTGAGGAAATGTACTATTTACTACACTATTTTGTTCTCCCATTTTGACATTAAGGTGTTAAATAAAATTTCTACATTAGAAAACAAAAACACATTTGTTGTTTTTCACATTTATTAAGGTTTTTGAGCCAAAATTCAGTAAAAATAAAAACAGAAGTAAAATACTCAAGTTCTTTTAAAATTGGATACTTCAGACTTACTCAAGTATTCTTGGAATTGGTGACTTGTTACTTGTAATGGAGTATTTTTTGTAAGATTTGTAAGATGTCGATGCTTTTACTCAAGTATGGAGGTACTCTTTACACCTCTGCTAGATACTGTGGAAAAGCCGCCACAGTGATTAAAATGTAAATTTGGCTTGCCATAGTTCTAACCATCCTCAGTATTGATTAGCTACTCTTTGTGTCCGATCTACCAATACTGTCAATACCGTCAATACCGAAAACAAATTATTCTGAGATTTATAATCCGATAACCTTATAGTCCGAAATATACAGTAATGTGGAGTTTCTTTCCATAAAGGAACATGCTGATTCCTGCCTTCCATTTTTTTTTTCTAGGAGGAGCGTTTTTATTAGATTTTTGCAGCATTGCATAGTTGTAATGGAATCTAAAAGAAGAGACCTTGGTTGACAAAAGGTCTCTCGACATGTCTTCACTCCCCTCATGCATGGTGATTAAAGATTAAACAAGAAAGTGGGTGAAGGGCAAGAGATAAGAGCATGTGTTCACCCCTGGCTTAGATCATCGGTAATGGATGCTTCACAGTTGGGGATACGTAGCGTGTGAATATCATGTGCGCGCTCTTCAGACAAAGCAGCTCCATTTTTCAGGAGGCGTACAGGGTTTTGTAGCTTTAAGCGACTTGTCCAAAAATCTTGAGAGCGGAGAGGAAGATCAAAAATTGGAAATTCACATGACAAGCTAATAGAGAAATGGCATGTGCCAGTACCAACATAAACATTTATTATGTATAGCCTCTAGAGACCAGAGCTATGAAATTAAATTTTTTTTAAAGTGTGCTTTGCTAGTTGGGCTTTTAGGAGCGCAGTAAGTGTAAAAATGAAACGCCATGATTTAGTGTTGAAGATATTACATGAGTTATTACTAAATATTTACTTATTTTCATCAATCTTTCGTAACAAAAGGGACACGCCTTACCTAAACATCGTGCTCATAATTTTCCGTGAACAATAATGTAAAAAACGTCCTTTGCAAAGAATTACGTCCTATTCGCCGCCATTTTTGTTATAACTGCAAAATGCTCTTTTACAATAGCATGGTCGATCAGTTATACCACGTCAGGGGTTATTACAGCAGGTGGGAAAATTCTGTGACGCTCAGTACACAGACGAGGACATCAGGACTCTGTATTTAAGTTTAGTTTTTCTTTCTTTAAAGTCAAGCCATTTTGATTGTGTAGAAGCCGTGATATTTTAGAGATTGAAAATTTTAGTTACATCAATTTTAGTAAGGGGATTACCCTATTTCTCTACGTATATACCTACGCATTATAATTTGATTGCAAGGCACACTTCAAATCAAATCAAATCAGTCAAATCAAAATTCATTAGCCACATACTTATACATATATGTGGTATGATATAAATAATAAGCAATTGCTCAGCTTCTTTTTACAATGAAACAAAATAATAAAAAAAAAACAATACAATAACATAAAATGCGATATGAATACAATATGAGTATAATAAAGATGCAGAATGCAAAAAAGAACAATAGAAATACAATAAAAAAAAACAATAAAATAGAAATAGAAATAATGTATTTGTAGAAATTAGAACTTGTAGAAAATAAGAAAAAAGCTGTAACTGTCCAGTGGTGTCCAAAAGTAAGTGTCCAGGAAGACCATAAAAACTAGTTATAAAGTGCATTTTATTAACAAAATTACAAGTTTTGTTGCAATTTTTTGTTAAAGTTACAACTATTAACTACGGTAATTAACAACAACATTCTAATCCATTTTCACATTTTATTTAGACTCTTATAGCGCACAGCTACATTGTAATCACTTTTACTGTAAGTTTTTAAGTGCGCCTCACGCTACATTCTAAGCGGCTGATGCACAGTCATGGAGAACATTTGCCAAGTTTGTGGAGCTATTCTTAGACGTGGAACACCTTTAGAACATCAGGCTTAGAGATGGATATCTTCTCACATCCTTAGTGCCGGACCTTTGTTTAGGAAAAGCAGTTCAGCAAGAGGATAAAGTGACATACCTGCTGTTTGCTTGAAGATAGATCAATTCAAATTTAAAGTGAGTCTCCTCTGGACTTCACTCCGACCCGACTTAAATAAACACACAAGCAGGAGTACATGGTGAATTCTTGCATCATTCCTTGCCAAATCCAACAATCCGTGGACGCTAAATATATTCCTTTCTGAGAAACAATTAGTTTCTCACTTGTGTGTGGGTTTATCTGGCACATTCCTGCTTTGTTTTCCAGAAGAGCACTTGATATTCCTAAAACGCCGCTCTGTCGCCTTCTCTGTTTTGCACTTATGAGGACCTTTTGGAGTTTCAGATAAGTGGATTTCAAGTGGTGTAATTGGAAACATTGTTCCACTTGTACGCACTCGGGCAGAATAGCTTGAAATGCTAATAATGCAATATTTGGGAAGCAAAAACGGAGATAATAATGGCCATGTGTTGTGTGTATGGATGGAATGAAACAGATCTGTGTGGTCCACGCAACATGTCTCCAGTGCATGAGTATGTGTGTGTGTGTGTGTGTGTGTGTGTTTGGGAAAAGCCTTGCGTTCCTAGTCAACAGTATTAAGAAGTTAATTCTTTCTGTGGTTCTTCCTGCCCAGAGTAATGACAAACAAACACTCTGCATAAATAATGCATTGTGTATGCAAACCTTATTTTTTGTTTTAATTTTTATTCAATCTAACACAATTGGGGGGGGGGGTACAGTTTATGTCTTTTTGCATGTCTGTTAAGTTTTTTTTTTTAATTTAGCTATTGTTATTTTTTTATATTTTATTTGACATTTTAATTTTAATGTATTTTGTTATTTACAATTATTTTGATCTATTTATCGGTAAATCTGTCAGTATGTTAATCTATCTATCTATCAATCTATCTATCTATCTATCTATCTATCTATCTGTCTGTCTGTCTGTCTGTCTATCTATCTATCAGTCTGTCTGTCTGTCTGTCTGTCTGTCTGTCTATCTATCTATCTCTCTCTCTCTCTCTCTCTCTCTCTCTCTCTCTCTCTCTCTCTGTCTGTCTGTCTGTTACTCTCTCTCTCTGTGTCTGTCTGTCTGTCTGTCTGTTACTCTCTCTCTCTCTCTCTCTCTCTCTCTCTCTCTCTCTATCTGTCTATCTGTCTGTCTAATTACCTGTCCATCTGTCTATTTATCTATCCAACCATCCATCCGACCTGTCTGTCTCTTTACTGTATGTATCTCTATTTCCCGCTCTCTTTCTCTCGTACTCGTTTCTATTTTTATTTCCAGATTTAAAGGCATATAGTCCATTTTTACATTGTTGTTCAATTTGTAATTACGTTGTCGCACACGTTGCCACATTACTCCCACATTTTGCCTGATTTAGTCAGAGAATCCCTACTTGTAATGGTTTACAAGTCGGACCAAAGTTACTCAACCCGTCTGCCATTTTGAATATAAAGTAGTTATACTAGCATAGGGGACAGTGGATGATGGTTAACTCGGTTCCCATGAAAAGGAACATTCCAACACTAATACGATAATACCCGGTTTCTAATGATGGAATAGAATGTGGGGTGGTAAGTGAGGCCTGGATGATCTCCAATTATGAATAGTGGCCTTGTGGGTTGTGAGGTGATGGGATTGCTAATGCGGACGGGACCGGAGATGACAAGGTTCCGCATGATGGCGGTGCTCAGGTACGAAGGCTGTTCAGTCCAGATTCCAGGGAAAATCCCATTGTATACTGAAATAAATATGGACTGCTGAAGGAAGGATAAACACATTTGTGGAAACGGTCTGAGCCACTTCAGTCCGGCTCTCCACCTCAGACGACACACCCACAGAGTAGCCACAGTCTGTTTACTCGCCGTCTCAGCCGCTGTGTGCTAAACGCCATCTTGTGAGTTCTAATCCATCCTGCTGACGTTAGCTGACTTTACAGTTTGCTTCCACAGCATCACATTTCAAATTCGGTGTGAGATGTGACTACTGAAAAGTGATATACAATTCAACTTAGCTTTGTTTACTAAAAATGTTTGCAGCATTTAATCAAATCAAGCTTTTATTCGTGTTTTTGGAACAATACGTACATTATGCGTGCGTGTTTGTGTGCATTAGATTGGTTTATACAATCGAGGTTAATTAAAAGGAATTTCTTTGCAATTTAATTGTAGCGAGTAGATATTTTCTCAATCAACTTTGAGAAGCGATTAAAGGCAATAATGTTTTTTTTTTCTGTCTTGCAGCAGGCATTTCACTGTGAAGGAAAATCATTTTTATATGATATCTTTTTTTATATGATGATCAGTTTTGTTGAGTGTGTGTGTGTGTGTGTGTGTGTGTGAGAGTGAGTGCATGTAGAATTCTTCACATATTCGATGTGCATGGATATTTTTAAGTCAAATTTTTCAAGTATAATTTTGTTATACAGTATGAGCTATAATTGTCAACTGTATAATAAAAAAAAAAGAAAATTACAAAAATATTGGATTGGTTATTATTATCATGTTTTGTTGCTCTAGATGTAAGTATTTTTTATCATATTCAAGTTAATCAAATATGCCCACTGCCAAATTGTATCCAGGCAATAAGCAGTAAACATTTGGATTTTATGATATTCTCCAGATATTTAGTTATGTTTACTTACAGAATAAGACAGTGACCAGATGAGAATTCGAGGAATGGATTTCTGTGTGTGTGCGTGTGTGTGTGTGTGTGTTTGTAATAGGAACAATTTTTAAAACTCTCAGTTAATCTCCGTCTTCAGCTTGTGTCTATATTTTGTAGATAAAGCAGGGTTTCGTATACATTTTCTTCAGAGTCGGGCTCGGTTCTGTGTGTGCAGCTCGTGCAGGTCGAGATGGCGTCGGTACGCGCTTGATGTCACGGCGGCTAGCTTTTCTCAAGCTCGTGCCAGCAGACTGTGTGGTGGCACCACAAAGACTCACCCAACTGGCAGCCGGCTTCAGAAGAGCAGCTTTAAACTGGAAGCACTGGCAGGAATGGATTAGAGCTTACCGTTAATGACTTTCTTTGTCCCGCTGGCATTTCGCAAACGAAGTATGAAAATAAAGCTGCAAAGGCTTTTTTTTTTGTTGTTTGCCAATAGAACGAAGAGGAAAAAAGCGGTAAAAGTCCTCCGCGCGGCTGCGACTAATCAGCAAAGATAAATACCAAATCACTCCGCCGCTCTCAGAAGTTGAGTCCGCCGTATGTTCTAGCGAAATAGCCTGTTACTTTCAAACTCGTTTAATTTTTTCTTGCCAAATTAGCATTTTCGTAAAAGCTGCGCGCGTTTTCCCGCCTTTCAAAGACGGCAGGGTTTATTTGACTGGACACTGAAGCGGCTCTCAGGCTTTGTGTGGCTGTCCGGTCTGATAGGACCGCGTGATGAATGACTTTACCCGGTCCAGAACAACACATTAGCATTATTGACTAGCTCCTGGTGATCAAAGCGTCTCGCTTGGTGCCTTCATTTAGGCCTTGTTTAAACTGGCCGGCGCGTTGCGATCTTTCTCACAGCTCTCGGATGAAATCCAGTCCATAACGCTTTTGAAAGCCCCTCCAGCACTGTCAATAGCCTTGAATCAGACGTTATTAGCGAACAAGGAGTGTAATAAATCACTTAGCCGTTGGAATCGGCACGGGACGCGCTTGACTTTGACGTTCTGGGTGGAATTTGGCACGACGAGGAGCAGCAGGACACTTTCTTTTTTTTTTTTTTTTTGTCGCTCTCGAGGAGACGTTTGGAAGTCATGGGCTTCTAAAATAAGTCTGGAGCTCGCAAGGCCCTCATGAGGAGATTTCCTCCCCTTGCTGATAGGGCAGCTCCTCCTCGTGACCCCTTTACCGTAAATAGATTGTCACGTATTGATTTAGTGACGGAGCTCCTTCTTGACATGTTTTCACACATTGACCTAATTTGCCAACAGATCGCTCGGGTTCAATCGCAAAGCTCGCCAACACTCTGTGATCTCCAATCAGGCCATTAAGAGCTTGTGAACGGACATGTAGCAATGCTTGTTTTTAGCAGCTAATCCCGCTAATATGGACGCCAAGCCGCCCAGGACTGCCCGACACGTCCATCATGTTGTTTTCCCATCAAGTTGGACTTTTTTTTTTCCCGAATAGTCTCGTCTTACAGCTATCAGATGACATTTAAGCAGCTAAAGAGATTCCTCGCTCAGCATCAGCATGTGCACGGCTGGAGTTAGGCCCGAATTCACATTTTTAAGCTGCTCAGGACCCGCGTCGCTCTTCTTCTCACTGCCACGTTTATGCAGACTCGCACTTGCCAGAAACAGCAAAGATCGCCGATGCCACAGGATTTGCATAAGAAAAATACTCTGGGGCTGACTAGCGGCTTTCGGAAATTAGCATTCCTGCTAGCACTGTTTTCTTTCAACAGGACCCCAACGTATATTCCCATATAATGTTTTGTTTTGACGGCTCCGGCCAGAGAAGAAGTCATCTAGAATCCTCCGGAACACAAGCAGAGACGCTTTGGGTTGGCCCCGCCGTTGCTTTTTTACATTACTTTGGCGGCATTACAGCTATAAAACATATTTTATTAATGGCGTTTTATTTCACAAGCGTTAGCTTTGAAGCTGGTTTGAATTTAAGCCTTTTTAACGTGACCTTCTCGTTGAATGCGATGAAGTGTTGTGTTTTCGCCTTCTTTGCAACCTTGGAGATGTTATTCTTAGAAACAACCGAATCCGAATTTGAATCAAAAGGCATCAAAAGTCAAACGTTTTTTGGGGAAAACTTTCTTTTTTCGTGTTGCAGACGCCTTCAGTTGTAAAGTAGCTCATGACAAATAAAATAATCTTTTTTTTGGATCATAAAACTGATTTATAATCCTGAAATATGTTTATACATTTACTTATAGATAATCTGGAAAAAAAATGTGTCACCTCATTTCTTGAAAAATGTAATTTGACCTAGAGGGTCTCGAACCGCGTTTTATAATTTAGACGTAGACTTTTTTAGCTTTACTGTCATAGTTCAGAACAATGAAATGCTTTTGGTAAATTGGCTGAATTTGCGTAAATTGCGCAATCGCGAAATCCTGGAGGGACTGAATCATTGCGATAGATGATCAGTGCAATAGAATTAGAATCTCTATCGTAGGCCAATTTTGTATTGTTTGTATCGCCCATTCCTGTGTGTGTTATATCAGCATTACAGCGGCACGTAGAAACCACCACGTCGCGCAGGATCACGGCTCTTTCTGCTTTTGCACACACCGTTTAGCGCGAGACAAGCACGGTTCTGGATGGCCGACTAGATAGCTTCATCACACAAAACATCTGACGGTAACTGCAATCCGTCGCTCCGTCAGTGTCTCACTTCAGCCTTTCATCAGCCACCACAATCAGGGCTTTGTGGAGCTCCGCCTGTCACTTTACATCCTGGTTTTGTTGATATGGAGTGTCCGCTGAAAGCTCTGGACCCAGCTGAAGTGGGGGCTAATTGAGCCTGTCTGGGCGTGACCTGTAAATTCTGCTGATAAGCAGGTATTTGACCCGTCGGGGGGGCGGGTTTCTGGAAATAGACTCAATTAGCATGTTGGGCTCCGAACGCCATGTGCTTCCAGTGGTAGGCGCCTGCTTAATTGTGGCCGCTCGGCTCGGTGTCACCGGACCCTAAATAGGTCCAGGCAAATGGACGGGGGGGATGTCGTCACAGGTTGTAGAGCAAATTGGAGGCCTCAGTGTTTATACACTTTCTCAACACGTCAAAGTCGATGAGAGTCACTCTTACGGCTGGCTGATTGGGCCTAACATCAACATCTGGATTAATTGAACATTTGAACGTGATTGCAATAAGTGAAGTGATTTTTGCCATCATAGTTCACTAATGGTAAATAGGACGGTAAATATATATAATATTTTGAACGGTAAATATGCTTACGAGTGACAAATTTTGAAAAAAAGTGTACATTACTAGTTACATGCTGTATTTATTACATTACATATGTCGCATATGTTGCTTGCTGATTGGTCATAGTCATAGCCATTATCTTAACATCAACGAACAATGAATGAGATGCAACAATCCTTTACGCTTTGAGACTGTGAGAAGCGCCTTTCAAATGCACTGAACTTGTTCTTGCGCACACACAGATCTTCTGTATGATCGTGTATTGAACATCAACAACTGAAATCAAGCAAATTATCATTTAGTTAAAACATAGCTTGCATGCTTGGAAACAAATTATGTTTTTGTAATGTTGAAAAGATAATGAAATATTGCATTTTTTCAACATTTTAATTCGTAGTACCACCACCCCAAAGCTCCTACAATTTCATTGTACTATGTATAATAACAATAAAGGCTTCTGAGTCTGATTCTAAAATGAGCATTTCTCTTCAATAAAAATGAAATAACTTTAAAAAGTTAACAAAATAACCTAAAAAAGTTAACTAAATAACTTGTGTATCTTGTGCATTTCTTGCATCTATATTTTATTGTGCAATGTTTCAATAGATTCAATAAACAATAGATTGTAGTAATGAAAATAGAACTAAGTAGTCTTAAACACTGTTACATGAGGTGATATTAATGATGTCACTATACGAATATGAATTTATTCTATGTTCTTACTACGAAACCCGAGCATGTACAGTATACTGTTTTTTTCTGCGAAGATCTATCTATCTATCGATAGGTAATTGAAATAATTAACCTGAAAATTCTTTATCGATTACAAGTTTTGAACATCACTTTTGACTACATTTCGATTAACTTCAAACTTGCACATGGATCATCTGCCCAGACGCCGGTAAAGCGTAACGATAGAGAAATTAAAATCCAGTCGAGTTCTAAAACCAACCCACGGATGGTTCCAATCATGCGATTCCTCTCGTTCTTCCTGGCGCACAACCTCTCCAGCGCTAAATCCTGCATAGGCCAACCGAGCAGTATCCAACTGTCATGTCTTTCTCACACCGATGAGAGAGATCTTTGTGGTGAAGTGTGTCTTTCCAACCATCTCTGTCAAGCCTTGTGAGCTAATCCCGCTAGCTTGAGAAACCTTAGACTAATCCAGCTAGTTTCTCAGTCACAGTCCGTCTCCTGGCAGAACCTCCAGGGGGGTTCCATTACGCTTCGTTTAGATTAACTGACCTTTTACGCTCGTGATACAGGATTGTAAACACAAACCAGTGCCAGTGAGTGTGTAAACGTCTGTGAGTTTTAATTGGGACGTACGCCGGTATCCTCAGCCACAGTTTTCTTGTCCTGAACCTGCTCAACCTAGCGAAGATGTACGATGTCTGTCTGTGTGTTTAGATACAACCGAATATGTATTGTCGATAAGGGTTGTACCCAATGAATTTTAATTGTGTGTATTTTTTGTAATTTTTTGTAAGATCAATGTATAGTAATTGTGTGTATTTTTTTGTCATTTTTTGTAATATCAATGCCTAATACATCTCCCAAAATTATTTTGCTTTAGTACCATTATACAAAAACATGTGTCCAAAATTCTTCATGTTTCAACATTTACAGAACTTATCCAGCTACTTAAAACAGACGGTGTGTTTTTTTGCAACGGGTTGCGTTGTAATGCCAATCGATACTAATTCTGTGTAGATATTCAGGGTACAATTCTTGACTTGGTAAAATATGACTTTTCCATATAGTCCACTGACCACTGGCTTCTTTTTCTTATTCTCGCTCGTGTTCCTTGGCCCTAATAAGTGGAAATTTAATGGTTAGAATAAGCAAACATTACTAGGATTATGTAATAAAACTTTTCCGAGACGTTTCTTTAGAATTCTTCTAGCGACTAGTCTGAATAGTTAGTGGTTCTATTAATCAACTATGTGTTTGAATTACAAAATGTTATGGAATTTGATATATTCTTTTGAAATGGTGTAAAATTTTGATGACCATTTCAACTTTTGCCACGTATTCGATCATTCAGAGTGACACAAAACCAATAGAAGCTCCAATTACAGTCATGGGATGAACCGCGTTGTGAAAATGACAGGTGTGTGTGATTTCTTTTAATTGATAGCGGCAATTGGCGAACTTTTGTTTTATGAAAGACTTGCGCTTAATGTTGATTGACAGGCGGTCTTTAATTGGCCCACCTTAATCATGCTCCGTGAATTCCGTGATGGCCTTAGCCTCCATTCCCATGGAAACGATTTCATTATTCCCGACTCAGTGGTGATTTTGGAAGCTGGGATTTTTCAGGCCTGCTGCACACAACCGCCACATGATAGAGGTCAACCAAATACAGAACTTTTTAAACAAATGACTTTAGTGTCACACCGCTTGTGTTTCAGTGTGTGTAAGATCAATGCCGCGTGATAGGGAGTGAAGGCCGCACTTACTTTACATGTTTGTGTTGTTGCAGAATTGTATGTCACATTGTGTTTCACAAACCCAGTGGAGCAGGAACAATATTTGGACTGTCTTGTTTGTGAGATACAGCCTCCTGACAGTCGTAACTCAGGCTTATCTTTAGGAGGATAAATCGTCCCATGTTGGACTTGAACACACTGATTATAAAAGGTCTGTCCATGGTTTCAATGCGTGTGGTCCTGGAGGAAAAAAGAAAGGACCAGCATAGTTCTGGAAAAAGATGTAGACATCAGTCCATCCATCCATCCATCAATTCATCCATCCATCTATCCACCCACTCATCTTTCTTTCTTTCTATCTATCTATCTATCTATCTATCTATCTATCTATCTATCTATCTATCTATCTATCTATCTATCTATCTATCTATCTATCTATCTATCTATCTATCTATCTATCTATCTATCTATCTATCTAGCTGTCTGTCTGTCTGTCTGTCCATACATCAATCCATCCATCCAACTATCTATCTATCCATCCATCCAACTCTTTCTATCCATCCATCCATCCATCCATCCATCCATCCATCCATCCATCCATCTATCTATCTATATATCTATCTATCTATCTATCTATCTATCTATCTATCTATCTATCTATCTATCTATCTATCTATCTATCCATCTATCTATATTTATGTGTTCATATAAACATATATGGACACACACACACACACACACACACACACACACACACACACACACCGCGATAGAATGAGAAGAGGTCTTTCTGGAGGTGCCATTGTTCTCTGGGCTGTTCAACCAATGTGAACGAGACCCCAAATAGTATTTTGGCACCCCGTCGTCATGGCAACAGAGGAACATTGCTCCGACCAGCCCCTTTCCTTTCCCCCCCTCGTACCTCGTGCTGCTCTGGCCCCTTCTTCATACAAGCAGAGCTGCTTAATTTCCCTGACCCCCAGGCTCTGCTTTTAACAGCCTCCATTGATTGGTACAAATGCGGGAGTGCAGATCCGGCCCCCGAGTCTCTGTAACAGGGTTAAGCAGACAGCGGCGAGGGGAGCGACATTTTGAAGGAGTGTAAAACACCGCCAAGTGTTTTTGCTAATCTCCACTATCTCGGCGAAGCGCTTCGTTTATAGGGGTAATTAATTGACGCAATGCACATAAAGCATACGCACTCAAGGAGCACAACCTCTCTTCGCCTCGATGATTGACATCTATTATGTATTCCGCCCTAAATGGCCACCATTAAACACTCCAGATGAATCGGCGGCGAACAAAAACGCACAAGGAAATGCAGGTGTCGGCGCCTGAGGGAAGCTGCGACCGACGCGAAATATTAATGCGCTTTGATAGCCTTTTTTCATCGAAGAAGATCAGGATCTGGTCTGTTCTACTTTGTGATGACTCACTTGGCTTTTCTACCAAGGGAAGGGATGTTTATGTATGTGTATTTTATGTATACATTTATACATATTATCCGTACTGTATGTATAAATAGAGATAAACATAATAGCGTTTGCAAGTTATTTTATATTTGGCATTTACTGGTGTGTGCGCAGCATTAATCCGATAAGCTAAAGTGAAATGAGGTCAGGAAAATATTTTATGTATTTATAAAATATCTAAAAAAAAAAAGAAAAAAGTTGTTTGTCAGAGAGAGCAGATTAGATTTATTGTTGCGACTGTTTTTATTTTCCCCCTTTTTCATTCCAATTCTGTGTGGCTGGTTTTCTTCAATCACACTTGATGATTTTCTAGAGAAGAAAAAAGCAAACATGCATCTTGTTTCCATTTACTTTTATTGTAAAAGTTGATGTCTTTCTTAAAAAAAAAAAATCTTTTTCATGTTCCGCCAAACAATGTCTGTAATGGCAGGAGGGTCTTTTTTTTCAATTATTATTTCTGTGTAACCATCACTTTTAAACGCCTGCTTCTGGGATTTTCCTGTATATGGGCAAAACACAGATCAAGTCAAGGATCTCCTTCAAAGTTTCGTGAAAGCAGATAAATAAGGTGAAACTATTGTTTGATAGAGAGTATATACTTTGACATATACATTGACAGATATCAAGAAATGTTTTTTGTGTTGTCATACACGGGATCTGTACTACAGATAAAAAGTGCAAACATTTGTGCCCCATTCAATATGATATACAGTAGTACCTCAACTTACGAAATTAATTTGTGCCAGTTTCGTAAGGTGAGAATTTCGTAAGGTGAGACGCATTTGAAGCCTTCATAAATTCCAAAATATTAGTAATAAATATAATAAATGAACATGTTACATAACAGTTGTTTTATTTTCCCTTTGGCAGGCATTTATAAAGGTAAATAATGACACAAGGGACAATCTCACTTGAACAGTTTATTCCAACACCCCTGACAAAAAGGAGATTTTTTTTCCGCATAGCACGCATGAAAACAATTGAAAAAATAGCGTCATTCAGGAACGAAAAGCTTAGAGAAAAAAGCTTGATAAGAAAAAGATGTCTATTGTGAAAAAATGACGCAAAATATTTTCTCGAAAACGAGCTTCGTAAATTGAAACTTTCAGTAGAAGTGTCATTCGTAAGTAAGTTTTGTGTTAGATATATAGATTCGCATTCACAAAGCCTGTCAACGTATTTCTCTATACAGTTGTATATGCATAGATCAGCGAAACAAAGGTTATCTTAAAAATGCAACAACTTAAAAAGTTACTCGCTAAAATAAACACACCAACAGAATGCATAAAACATACAGTTTTTTGGAAAAGATGTCCGCCATTGCCGTTTAAAATCTTCGTACATATCACACAGATCGTTTGTAGCCGCCTCCCTACAGCACTTTCAGACGTGTAGCTAAGGAACACCACATAAATTGCAGGGTGCGACTGGACAAAAATTGACTTTGACATCTATGAAACTCAAACAAAGACCGTTGTAACGCACATGTGGGCAAGTACGTTTTTCGCGTGTTTGCAAGTGTGTCTGGAGAAACTATGCAGCTGTTGTTTTTGCAGATTGGATAGATAATAGAGGTCAGACTCCCCGAAGGCTCATTAAACTTTTGGTCAGAACTGATATAGTCTTACATAAATACACTCCAGGGATGGGAACAAGAAGCAAGACGGGAATCGAATGAACACTGCTAGACTCATTCCGCCGGCGTTGGCCTGCGTGGGTATGTGCGCATCCTTGTTCCCGTCTGTCCGGAGATGGCGAGGGGACGGCAACAGGATTGGACACCAGCTGCTTTTCCTAGATCCTTCGCTCCTCAGCCGTCGCCTCCTTTTCCTCTCCTGCTGTCTGGCCTGACAGGGAACACACAGCTCCTTTATGCCTCTTGCCCATCATTCCACTCCCAACCTTCAGGCCGCCACTGTCACTGGACTCCGCACAGACAGTTCCGTCAATTAGACACTGCATCTGCTGGGCAACAATGGAGCCCTCTCGCTTCCTGTCTGCCTCTCTGCCTGTCGCACTCTCATCGAGTGCCGACTCCCCACTTTGCAGCTATTATTTACTCGAGGAGGAGAACTGCCGTCTTCTGAGCGGTTATTCCTGTTGGTATTGATTTCCAAACGTCGAAAGCGTCGAGGAGGGATGCGTCTAAGGCAAAGGTTTGGCAATTGCGTCTTGTTTCCGAGCAATTTTTGGAGTTGGAAGGATGGGGGACCAGCTTTCTTTGTCCGGCGCCCTTGTTTTTAATCTACACCTTGTCTCTTCACTCATCTTGCTTTGATTCGGTGGTGGAGACACCTTGATTTCTAGTTAGAACCCTCCCTTTCCCCGTCCTCCCCCTTTAACAGGCTTGTCTTTGACCAACGCATGGGTTGCATGCACAACCAGGGAGCAGCCGGCATGGCAACGGCTTTGGTTGCCCTGGTAACTACCCGTCCTTGAAGAAAGGGCACGTTTGGAGTTTTAGGGCCAATGTGCTGACAGGCGCAGTCAAAACCCATAAAGCGTCCCTACGTGCCAATCCAGCCATCGTAGAAGCGAAATATTAATCTTCAGATTGAGTTGATTTATCAGATTTTTTTCCCCCTCCCATCATCCTTAGAGGCTTGACCTTAGCGTCTCCTGATGTGGTGCTCTACTTTCACGTTATGGGTGGATCTACTCTACGTATGCGGGATAGAATTTAGACATGTGCTTTGTTGGGGATGACAAACAAGTTTATTGATTTTACTTATTTTGGTTGTAGCACATTTCAGACGAAATACAAAAGAGTTGAAGAATTGCATTCACAATTGCACTTTCGTCACTCAGATGCGCAGAAACCGCATCGACAAATCCATTTGTGAGGTTGCACCAAGACAACATGAACGTGAACGGCAATAACATTTTGACAACTCAATTCGCAAGGACGCAGAAACAAAACTCCAACGCAAATGCGAATTCAATATGCAAATTCATTGGTGAGGTCAAGTGAGATGAATTTGCAAGGTCGTTTCGAGAGGTGATGGAATCTGCCAATCAGCTTCTGTGGGCGTGGCATGGGAATGGACATTGACGTCATTCGCCACTTCAACATCAAGAGTTGAAGATTGTGAACAATGGAGAAATTGTGAACAAAAGTGAAATTGAAGAGGAAGCAATGATTCTATCGAATCAGATAATTAAATTATTCTGATAATAATTTATTTCCTGTGGATTATTGCTCAGAACAGATTATTGCCCATTCAGACACAGGCCACACTGTGTTGGTCCCTCCCACTGATGCTGATTGGTCTCAAATTTTTGACTCTCAAATTTATCTCACAAAATAGCTTGGCCTCCTTTTGCGATCCATAAATCATTTTTCTGATACTTTTTTTTGGATATTTAAAAAGGCAATTAAGTGAGACGCGATGTATTTGGTCTTTCTCTTTCTCCGCACGACACGTGACATGTCCTACAGGACCTTTTTACTGATCTCTATCTTATTGGACAGCTTGCTGTGATTGACAATCCATCTATAATGAAGATAAATGTTCCTGCTGAGTTTCCTTTCAGCGTCTGCAACACACTCCTGCCAGAGAATCCATTAAAAACATGGCAGACTGTTTGGGGGGGGGGGGGG